>JACEFZ010015641.1:0-71176 GCA_014155875.1 Cepaea nemoralis | reverse complement strand
GATTAATTCCAAATTGCAGCCAGATCAACATAATTTTGAAATGTTTTAAAATCCATCTTTAAGCGTTGTCATTCCCTTGATGTTCTATAATGACATTTTTGCATATTTTTAAAACTGTACAATTCCTGCACTGCTCTATAACATGTACACTTCCTGCATTGCTCTATAACATATACACTTCCTGCACTGTTCTATAATATGTACACTTTGTGTATTGTTCTATAATATCTACACTTTAAGTACTGTTCTATAACATGTACATTTTGTGCACTGCTCTATAATATGTGCACTTCCTGCTTTATTCATTAACATATACACGCCCTGCTCTGCTCTATGTACTGTTCTATAATATGTGCACTTCCTGCTCTGTTCATTAACATATACACGCCCTGCTCTGCTCTATGCACTGTTCTATAATGTGTACACTTTGTGTATTGTTCTATAATATCTACACTTTAAGTACTGTTCTATAACATGTACATTTTGTGCACTGTTCTATAATATGTGCACTTCCTGCTCTGTTCATTAACATATACTCTCTCTGCTCTGCTCTATGTGTGCATGCTGATTTTGTTAACAAATATTTTCTTAAATACATAAGCTCGCATTAATTATAACCAGAACATGTCAGTGTGAATCTGTAAATACTATATATAACTTTTATTATATATTGTGCGATTTATTATCTTAAAACCCAAATCCGCGAGCTGCGTATAAAGGCTTGGCTTGTTGCACGTGTTTCGTAAGTTAAGACATGTGTGTTGACTGTGGATGATTGTGTATGCTTGCGTGGTGGTAGTAGCACCAGTAGTACATGTTTAGTCATAAAGACAAATGTACTTGTTGTATATGCTTATAAAGCAATGTGCGCGCATGTGTGTGTCTTCTTCTTCTTCTCCTCTTCCTTCTCATCTCCCAATAGAGCACTGACTCGCAACCAGCTCACGCCAAGCCTCCTATTCTTTGCCATCTTTTGCCGTTCCTCAATGTTCTCCCTATATTATTTTTGTCTGAAAATTCTCCCTATATTTCTTTCTTTTGATAAAGAAAAAAAGAATAGAAAAACAAACCAAGATAAAAGGAGGCCCTCTAAAAAAGAGGTGTGGCGCAATGCATAGAAACCCGCATTGAGTCGGGATTGCAGACAAAGAAACAGAAGAAAACCTAAAAATACACGGAGAAGAGAAGTGAGACAGAAGTGAATAGTATAGAGAAACCATCGGTGGAGTTGCAAGGGAAGCTAAGGGTATGACAGCCTAGGAGTAAATTGATTGAGGGCTTATGTCCCAGTGGGGCCTAAACAGCGACACAAAAAGATATTTCTTTTGCTCTGTAGGTTCCAGAGAATTACATTTCTAGTTAAACCTATAAGAGGTTTTCACAAAGTGTGTCCTATCCATCAGTCAGCATCTTTTTTCACATCTAAATTATTTTGAATTTGTTTAATTAGTTAGCTAGTCAACAGATCATCCTCATTTCACATAAGTCCATAAGTGCTCAGACACCCCACCCTTATTTTCAGTACCTCTCTCGGGGTGTAGCAACTGACTGACTATTTTTCTTTGGGTTCCTGCATGACGCTCTTGTCTATATGCACCCCGTTCGACATGATGTTCTTGCTCTCTGGTCAAAGTTGCAGAATCGCATTCATCCCTTGAGTCATTTACCCGTCCTGACTCTAAAAGGGGAAACATATTAGTCCTTCTTGATCTTTACACAGGTTCAAAACATTGTCTTCTGGACTTCCTTAGCATACTCTTGATTTGCTGAGTAAACATACATGGGTAAATGTTCATGTCTTCAGACACGCTGCTCCCTTTGTTACTGCAATAGCCTCCATGGTTAAATTGTTCGTAATCAAGGCAAAAGCTCAACCGCCTTCCTTGAAAGTATTCTCCCAACACAAGCCATGAAAGCACATGATTTCTGCTGTGCACACAACAGACCCAGGGGGGGGGGGGGGGGGGGGAATTTTGGGGTTTCCAGGGGAGGGGTGGGGGGAATGAAGATTATTTCAAGATCGCATTAATACAAGAACCGATTAGTTGATCTTGTTTTTCCCTTCATACTTTACGGTTCTGTACGTTTCACCCTTCTAAAATTCATTTTATAAAGTAAGAAGATCCACAAATCACGTTTTATGTGGATGTCAAGGCTTGTTTTAGTATATGCTTCCATTATTACGTATACTGTGTAGGCGCGGGGGATTTTTATGTAGGGAATACAAGGGGGGGGGGGAATGACGTTCTGAAAATATGGTGAAGGGGAGCACGGGCCAAAAAAGGTTGAGAACAACTGTTCTAGAGCCTTCTAGAACTGGCACCAGGTTCTATGTCCTCTAGTGTACACACCTACTGAGTAGTTTAGTTTAGTTTAGTCAACGGATCAACATCACGGCACACGGATGTAACTCCATTCTACTCCCAACTCAAGCCTGAGTCCGGAGAAACTCAGCTCAGTGCACGAACTCCGTAGCACTGGCGATGATCCTGAAATACTTTGGGTAGATTTTTAACTCGAAATTTTGCCCGGGCTTATCTTTTTCGATTTCCAACTACCAAGAGATTTTTCTACGTGCGCAACAATACCCACGGGCGTCCGATCTCACTATCCAGAGACCGGAAAGGGGGGGGGGGGGGGATAATTTTATTTCTAGAAGTCCACGTGAAAATATCCCAGCTCTCACCGGGGCCTGAACCCGGGACCTCTAGCACTCGAGGTGGACACCATATCTCGAGACAACTCACCCCCCCCCCCCCCCACCTATTGAGTAATGACCAAAGATGATATCCCTCTTATTAAGCTGCGACTTTTTTGTCTCCGAGTCTCACTGTGCAGTGGATGTCGTGTGTCGGCGTTGACTAGAAGGTAGGAACGGCACATCGTTTTTCTATCATCCTTGGTTTGAAAATGGAGTAGGTAGCGCATGATCTTGCAAGCGTATCTTTTGCGTACCCAAGTATTAAGTTAATGGCCTCATTCTGCACCTCTTTTCAGTCTCTCCATTTGTGTATAGCTGAGATGATCGTCAGTGCATACTTAATTACGGAAAGGACCAGGCCCTGGTATAAAAGTCAAAGATGGCGCTGTTCAGTTTGCCACAGCCATCATTCTCATTGCAGTCAAACCTTTTCGAACTTTCATGATCACGTGGATCTATTTGTTTGGTAAAGACAAGACTTCGGTCAAACCGCACTCCTAGGAATTTCATTACACGAGTCCTCTCCACTACCTCCGAGCAAATGTTTACAGTTGAGGTTGCCGCTTTAACAATTCGGATATTTATCGAGCACCATGTTACGGGCGTCTTCGAGGGGTTGACCAGTGCTCCATAAAACCATCTCCTTATGCGGTGGAGTACTGTCCTAAAGATTCTTTGGCGATAAGCTGTCTGTTTTACATCGACAGTGGACATTTGTGTAATTTTCCCATAAGCTCTTCACTAGTGATGATTCTGTATTAGCATTATAGTCCTTCTATGTCCCCCCCCCCCCCATGTACTCCTTCACCCCCACCTCCCATCCCCGGCTCTTTTACACACTCTTCTTCCAGAAACCATACCTTCTATTAATTTCTATCTATCCGTCTGTCTCTCCAGTCATCCGAGCTCTCTCTCTCTCTCTCTCTCTCTCTCTCTCTCTCTCTCTCTCTCTCTCTCTCTCTCTCTCTCTCTCTCTCTCTCTCTCTCTCTCTGTGCATCCAATGACCTAAATACTGTGGACAATTCTGGCAAAAATGTAGACCATTCCATTTAACCTAAAAAGATTGGATATCCCCAGCAGTGAAAGATGCTTCGCTAGCGGCCCTAATTTACTGGGTGTTTTATCCGAGCTAGGGTGTACTCTCTCCTTCTCTCACCACCCTGCATGACATTTAGACAGAAAATGCGAGTTCTCATATCGCACTGTGGCCGGGCGATTCGTATAGCTGGACTTGGTAAGATATATCGATTACTAGGTTGTATTACGTCGCCGGTTAATAATGACTGGCAGGAAGGAGTAACAATGTTTTTTCAACGGCAACATTCTCTCTCTCTCTCTCTCTCTCCCTCCCCCCCCCCTTTATGGTCCATGTCTGTGTATTTATTTATCCACTCTATCCATTCGTTCGACCGTCCGTCTGTCCACCTACGGACCGACCGACCATCCAATCAATCAATCTACCAATCAATCTACCAACCAACCAACCAACCAACCTACCTATCTATCTATCTATCTATCTATCTATCTATCTATCTATCTATCTATCTATCTATCTATCTATCTATCTATCTATCTATCTATCTATCTATCTATCTATCTATCTATCTGTCTGCCTGCCTACCTGCCTGCCCGCCTCACTTCACTCACTCCATTTATCCATCTCTTCATGATTATGTAGGTCTATCTATGTTTCTCTACCGATCCTGTCGGTCTATCCATCTTATGATGGAGCGCATATACCCCCCCCCCCCCCCATTTTTTCCTCCTCCTGCATGTCTTAACCCGCAATGCTGTACTGATGAATGGGAAGGGAAAAAAGGCGTGGCAGTTTTAACAAGAACATCCGATATCAGAATATGTAATGAGTAAACATGTTTCGCCCTCTCGTAGTTGTCCAACCTCTTCTTCTCCCCCTCCTCCTCTCATCTCAAGTTACTAACGAAGCGACAAGAAGCCACAATATGCTTGATGGTGTGGTCTAAAGCAACATCAAACTCCCGTCCTTCATCTCCAGCGGTAAAAAGCTACTCTGGCCACATCACAGCCAAGCCAACTCGGTATCTTAACAAAACAGTGCGTATTAATTTTCTTGAAGTGAATTGGTTTACAAAGGGAAAGAATAATGTATTACACAGCATGACGTTAAACTTAATTACTTATGTATAGTCAAATAAACTGAATTACTTGTGAATACTCTTATCTCAGCTTTCTGTTATAATGACTAAAAAGGGTCATGGAGTATATCGGTTTATGATGTTAGTGACATCGGCCGCCTCTACTTCTCATAATTTTCTGGTACCCATGTCAGACTAGCCGGTTCCGTGGCGAAGTAGTTACGGACGCGGTTCGTGATCCCGCATTCCCGCATTCGAAACACAGCTGCTCGCGATTTCAGAAAGCAATGGCAAACTACTGAACGTAAACTTGCCAAGACATCACAACAGCAAAAAAAAAAAAAAAAAAAAAACGCCGATTTTGACTGCAACGTCATGTAAAGTACATGCAACTAACTGTAACTATATGTCAGACTAATTCTACCTGGGAGCACAAGAGAGAACAATAATCCCCGCCTGGAGGGGGATTCAACAAAATGCCTCCAGAAATACATGACCGAGTGCCCGCTGAACTACCGCAGAACCCTGATTATAATTATACAATTTTGTATTAAACCATTTCATTAAAAAAAAAATATTTGAGATGAAAACATCAGAGCGGCGGCATTCTATAATTCTGCAAATAGTATTTTGAAAAGTAACGATACTATGGAAGACTTTTTTTAATGGTGTCTTTTTTTTTATCAGTCAGAAAGCTCCAATCTTCCAGTAACATGAAACATAAAAACACTAGGCAACTTCACATAAATATATACAAGCATAACAGCAGGGCCGTCAGTTGCCATTTGTCATTTCGAGCTAAAACCAATGGCGGACGGGCCTGGACGTGGGCCCTTGATGAAATTCCTGTTTTTAGTAGCTGTCTCAAATATTTTACAACACAGTCCGCCAGTGGCTAACACTACCATTACAAATACTTTACATGTTTCTGTGTACAGCTGTTTGTGTGGTTTAGAGGTAATACTGAGAGAGAGAGAGAGAGAGAGAGAGAGAGAGAGAGAGAGAGAGAGAGAGAGAGAGAGAGAGAGAGAGAGGAGAAATACGTGCAGAGAGAGAGAGAGAGAGAGAGAGAGAGAAATACGTGCAGAGAGAGAGAGAGAGAGAGAGAGAGAGAGAGAGAGATGTATGTATGTATGTCTTTATGCATGTGCGCGCGCGTTGAAAGAAGTGAGAGAATCACACAAGAACTATCAGGAGGACAGACACATGTGAGCTGAGCTTGTAAATTGAGATGGTTGCTTAAAACAACTCTGGTAGACTCAGTTTTAACTCCGATACATTGTCGTTCAAGATACCTAAGCCTGAAAAGGCCTTGAACCGATCGTTGTAAGGTTTGTGTGGAGACTTTTCTCCCGACCCAGTACCAAAGTACCAGCCTCATGCGGACTGTATTGCAGAGCTCTCCTGCCCCTCTCCAAGCCCACAAAAAAGTGGGGTGTGCAGGACCAGTACAGGAACTTCGCATGTGTGGAGTGACATATTACAATGTAACCAGGTCAAGATTCAGCACACTGGACACAGCTTACCTGGGATTAGGTCTAAGCTGGCAATGCTCCCCACTCAGATTGACATATTACCCCCCCCCCCCCTAGATTGTCATATTACACCCCCACCCCCGATTATCATATTATCCCCTCAGATTGTCATATTACCACCCCCCCACCCCTCATATTACTCCAATCATATTGTGTCACATTACTCCTCCCCCAGATTGTCATATTACCCCCCCCCCCCTCAGATTGTGTCGTATTACTCTCCCCCCCGCCCTCAGATTGTTATATTACTCTCCCTCGGATTGTGTCATATCAAACCCCCCCCCCCCATCCCAGATTGTGTCATATTACTCTCCCTCAGATTGTCATGTTACTCCCCCCTCAGAATGAGTCATATTACTCTCCCTCAGATTGTGGCATATTACCTCCCCCCCCCCCCCCCCCTCAGATTGTGTCATATTACTCCCCCTCAGATTGTTATATTACTCCCCCTCAGATTCTCATATTACTCACCCATGAGATTGTCATATTACTCCCCCTTCAGATTGTCATTACTCCCCCCCCCCCCCCCAGATTGTGTCATATTACTCCCCTCCACTCTCAGATTGTCATATTACTTTTCCCTCAGATTGTGTCGTATTCTCTCCCCCCCCCCCACCATCCTCAGATTGTGTCATATTACTTTTCCCTCAGATTGTGTCATATTATCCCCCCCCCCCTAAGATTGTCATAACACTCACCTCTCATATTGTCATATTACCACCCCCCCCCCCCCCAGATTGTCATATTACCCCCACCCCCAGATTCTGTAATATTTATCCCCCCCCCTAAGATTGTTTCATATTACTCCCAATTCTGATTGTCATATCACTCCCCCCTCAAATTGTCATATCCCACCCCCCCCCCCCAAGATTGTGTCATATTACCCCCCCCCCCCGCTCAGATTGTGTCATATTACTCCCCCCTAAATTGTCATATTACCCCCCCCCCCCTCAGATTGTCATATTACTACCTCCACGGATTGTCATACTACTCCCCCCCCCCACTCAGATTGTGTCATATATACCCCCCCCCCTCACTCAAATTGTTATATTACTCCCCCTCAGATTCTCATATTACTCCCCCTTCAGATTGTCATATTACTCCCCCCATCAGATTGTGTCATATTACTCCCCTCCACTCTCAGATTGTCATATTACTTTTCCCTCAGATTGTGTCGTATTCTCTCCCCCCCCCCCCCCCCCCACCATCCTCAGATTGTGTCATATTACTTTTCCCTCAGATTGTGTCATATTATCCCCCCCCCCCCTAAGATTGTTTCATATTACTCCCAATTCTGATTGTCATATCCCACCCCCCCCCCCCCCAAGATTGTGTCATATTACCCCCCCCCCCCCCCGCTCAGATTGTGTCATATTACTCCCCCCTCAGATTGTCATATTACTACCTCCACGGATTGTCATACTACTCCCCCCCCTCAGATTGTGTCATATATACCCCCCCCCCTCATTCAAATTGTTATACGACAGCCCCCTCAGATTGTCATATTACTCCCTCCTCAGATTGTGTCATATTACTTTCCCTTCATATTGTCATATTACCACACCCCCCCCCCCTCAGATTGTGTCATATTACTCCCCCCTTAGATTGTGTCGTTACCTCCCCCCCTCTCAGATTGTGTCATATTACTTTCCTCTCAGATTGTGGCATATTACTCCCCCATCAGATTGTCATGTTACTCCCCCCCCCCCCACCTCAGACTGTCATATTTACACCCCCCCCCAGATAGATTGTCATATTATTCCCCCCTCAGATTGTCATATTACCCCCCCCCCCTCTCAGATTGTGGCATATTACTCCCCCCTCAGATTGTGTCATTACTCCCCCCCCCCCCCCTCAGATTGTGTCATATTACTCCCCCTCTCAGATTGTGGCATATTACTCCCGCCATCAGATTGTCATGTTACCCCCCCCCCCCACCCCCTTCAGACTGTCATAATTACACCCCTCCCCTCATATTGTCATATTACTCCCCCCTCAGATTGTCATGTTACCCCCCCCCCCCCCCCCCAGATTGTCGGTATTTCACTGCCAACAGACTCCACCTTAATACCCAAGAGAACGCCAGCGGAGATCACATGTCGCTGTATTCGAACATGCGGTTAGCATGGTCAAATTATGGTTTCCAGATGGAAATCGCAACTGGGATGGAGGATTTTTTTTTTGGGGGGGGAGGGGGGAGAATAATAATAAATGCCGAGAGGGCTTAGAAAACAGAACCTCCGCGTACCGACATGAAGGAGAAGAGTTCGGCGTGGTAATTGTTGGAGAATAATCCTTGCTCTCTCGGGGATTGCAGCAGCTCAAAACATCACGATAATGGGGTCGTGTAGTGCGCATTCGTTTGCTCTTCTATGAATAAAATTCGTTGAACTGCGGTAAAGCTGTGGAAATGTAAACAATATAAAATAACACAAAGTAATGCAGCTTTACAAAACATGATAATGATGCTAGGACGCTTATATAGCATGCCGTGGGAGTGTGAGGTGGATCGGAGAAGGGGATAAAACCATATTCTTTATCGATCTAACGCTAGTTTTTCCGCCTCATGCATGTTCTTGACCTGGCTGGGTATGTAATGTCTTTTTGGTCGACCCTTGCCTCCTATTCTAGTAGTGCAGCAGAAACTTCGGCACATGCGGGACTCCTGGCTGAGCAACAAAGCTGATGAGATTGAAGGCTTTGCTGACAAACATCATATAAAAATACTTCTACGACTCACTGAAAGCGGTCTATGGTCCTACATCACCAGGCATAGTTCCCCTCCTCAGTGCAGATGGGGGAACACTGGTCACCGATAAGAAAGAAATCTTCAACGTGCATTTCAACAACATCTTAAATGCAACCTCCTCCTTCGATGATGAAACCATCAACTGCTTCCCTCAGGTCCCCACTAATGATACTCTTGATGACCTGCCAACCATAGTGGAAGTAAACAAAGCCACCCAGCAACTTTCCAGCGGTCAGGCGCCTGGTCCTGACTCCATCCCACCAGAGATATACAAGGCAGGTGGACCGGTTCTAATAGAGCAGCTTCACCAAGTCTTTACAAACATATGGGTAAACGAGACCATGCTATAAGATTTCAAGGACGCGTCAATAGTCCACCTTTACAAACGTAAAGGAAACCGCCAATCCTGTGACAACCACCGAGGCATCTCCCTGCTCTAATTGCAGGGAAGATACTCGCCAGAATTCTTCTCAAACGCCTCACAGCCCATCTCGACCAAGGTCTTCTTCCTGAGAGTCAATGTGGCTTCAGAAAAGAACGAGGAACTGTTGAGATTATTTTCGCTGCAAGGCAGCTGCAAGAGAAATGTCAGGAACAGAACTCCGAAATGTTCTCCACTTTCATTGATCTTCCAAGGCTTCCGATACAGTCAGCAAAGGACTGTGGAAGATTATGGCGAAATATGAATGTCCACGAAAGTTTGTCCAAATAGTGCGGCTATTTCATGATGGTATGCAGGCAAGAGTACAGGAAAATGGTGAACTGTCTGAGCCCTTTCCTGTCACCATTGGAGTGAAGCAAAGCTGTGTCCTGGCATCAACACTGTTCAGCCTCTTGTTTTCAGCTATGCTGACGAATGCCTTCGAGAACAACATTAGAATAAACATCAACTACCGCATGGATGGAAAGTTGTTCAATCTCAGAAGGCTGAAAGCCAAAACCAAAACTAACAGCGACACCGTCAGAGAACTGCTGTTTGCTGATGATTGCGCTCCAAATGCCAACTCAGAGGCAGACATGCAACACGATGTTTCAGCTTTCTCATATGCCTGTGCCAACTTTGGGCTCAATATCAACTTGGAGAAGACTATAGTTATGTACTAGCGAGCTCCACGGATTAATCACACCGTGCCGAATATCAAAGTGATTTTTCATAGACTAAGTGTTGTGGTCAAATTCACCTATCTTGACAGTACTGTGTCACAAGCTGCCACAATTGATGATGAACTGAATGCAAGAATCTCCAAGGCCATCGCGGCCTTTGGCAGACTGTACAAGAATGTGTGGGACAGAAATATAGTAAGCCTGCAAACAAAGCTGAAAGTCTACAAAGCAGTTGTATTATTCACACTGCTATATGTTTGTGAAACTTGGACTGTTTATCAGCGACATGCTAGGAAATTAAACCACTTCCACACAGTCTGCCTTAGGAAGCTACTGAAGATTAAATGGCAAGACAAGATCCCAGACACTGAAGTCCTAGAAAGAGCGTCCATGCCCAGTATCCACACTCTACTAATGAAGAATCAGATTCGCTGGGCTGGTCACTTACTCGCATGCCAGATCACAGGTTTCCTAAACGAATTTTTTACGGTGAGCTGCGTTATGGTAAACGCTCCCAGGGCGGCGAGAGGAAACCTTTAAAGACACTCTGAAGATCTCACTAAAAGCTTTTGGAATTCATCATGACACTTGGGAGACTGTTGCCAAAGACCGAATTTCGTGGCGTACATCAATACGCAAGGGTGCAGTCACCTGTGAAGCAATGAGGACTGCAAGAGCTGCGAAGAAATGGCTGGATAGAAAAACCACTGCAGGAGATCCTCCTCCTGGAACGTCAAGCATTCTTTGCCCACATTGCCAAAGAACATTTCGAGCCAAAATAGGTCTTATCAGCCATCTTAGAACTCATGGCTCCAAACTTTCAACCCCACTGGATGAAATGAAAGGTCATCGTCATTCCTGATGGATAAACAACAGAACATTCTAGGAACCATACCTTCAATTTCTGTTCTTGCAAAGTCACTGTCACGTTTACCACGGCCAAAAATGGTAAAAGATACAAGAGGGTCCAATAACTTACTACACTGACTATGAAGTAATAACAGGAGAAAGTTTAAACTGTCACGCAATCAAAACTCCTCATATTTGCATTGAAAATGTGACGTGTGTAGTATCAGTTTCTTCAGCGGGCGCAACATACCCTATGTGGTGTGAATGAATGACACAAGAGAAACAGACGGTAGAAGGTAAGCCTTACTAGAACACAATCACAAGTAAGAAACTGGACGTTGCGGTAAAATCTTCGAAACAACAAACACGCCGATACAAATACACGACAAACACTACAGGGAAGTATAAACGGTACTTTTGCCTTAATTCACCCCAAACAAACGTCACCAGCTATATTTAGGGTCACAAGCTATATTTAGCACTGACGGTGATCTCCTCTGTGTTCGGGTACAGTGCGTGTCAGTGCAATTCAATTGTCCCACAGTGTTTCTTTGGCTTTGGCAACCGTTTCTGTGTGAGTGAATGTCTGTCTCATCATGAGTTTTCTGGAACTGGCAGCAGCAACAGTAGCAGTAGCAGCTGTCCACGACAAGCAGAGTAGCGTTGCTTTTCTGCAGCAGCATCATGGCATCTGACATTCTGCTAGACACTGTTTTCATAATCATGTCATCGTTGGTGCTATCGCTGACTGAGCATCAGGACAGATGGAGATGCCGACGACATTCACCATGTATGTCGGCAGGACATCCTCCCGCTGAGACAAGGCCACATGGCTGCAAAGCTCGCGTCTCCCGTACAGACAGATCATCATTCCTTTCGTATACTGCTGGTCTCAAGAGTTGACAAGCATTTCATTTTGCCAGTTACAGTTGGGGGGGGGGGGGGGGATGTCGTCGAGAGCAACTGTTGCACACCGATAAAATTGCTCATCGAGCTACGGCGCAACACAGGGAACCCCTGGATGTGACGTCATACCCTGGGATTCCGTTTGTTTGGGGTGAATTAAGGCAAAAGTACCGTATAAACATACAAGTTGCTCATCTGTATCCTTGCTGTGAACTGGATACGTTTTTTTTTTAAATTTTTGCTTTGAACTCAAGCGTAGTCCATACACACTACTTCTAGTAGTGCTGGATTGAATTTTGCGTGTGAATTCTCTTGTATCTATTAATAATGTTACTCGCCATCAGGCGAACCCACTCTGACTTCAGAGATACTTGAAGTTTACGTCCCCAAGTCAAGCATGACAGGTCAACATTTTAGCCCAACTGTCCGGTGTAGGGGTTGAACCCCTTACCTCGGCTTTAGCACACCGCACGTTTAAGAACACGCGTTCTTATCCATTCGGCCATGCTGACCTGCGCGTGTTTCATGAAGTCCGCGAGTATCACACCCTATGTGGCGTGATGAGTCAGTGTCAGATGGCATACATGCGTCTACTCAAGGTGCGGTTGTGTTGACACGAAATAAACACTAATACAAGAATTCGGCCTTTAATGCCATTTCCTCCATAGACAAGTGAAAACTTATGGTTAGTCCCTTATATGATGTTCGGTTTCTCAGACGTGATGTCAGTTTTCTTCCACAATCAGATGTTGTACCGTGTTTTCTGATTGATTCACGGTCCTCTAAGCATTTTTGCCTGCAACATTTATGTTCAAATACATCGAATTTCTTCTATAATGATTGTAAAATTCGCCATTTCTTTCTTTCCCAGCTCGCAAAGATAATCTGTCTGGCCTGGGGGACATAATCAGAACTTTGTGTTTCATTAACGGCTGAAAAATAATGAATTACTTGGGATAGACAACGTGGTAGTTACACCTTGATTCCCATATCCACATGCCTTTGGGCTATGTCCTCGGCCTTTCAGTTGCTAGGTTAAGTGAGTGCCATATTCAGTTGTATAATAGTCATAGAGCAATTACCTATAAATAATGACGACGGCATGTTGTAGTGAAGTACAGTTAAGTAAGTACATGTCCATGCCCTGAAGCGCATGTGCAATACGGTAAGTTAAACAAAGTAAAGGGCCCTGTTACACGCATTGAGACTTACTGCGTATATGGTGCTAACAGGCAATTTGTATGAACCGATCGCCACTCTATAATGTGGTGGTCAATATTACGCTGGACAGTCTGATGTGGCAACATAAAATCTATGCTTTGCAAACGGTCACTTTCGTGGTACACTTAGATAACTGAATAAGTAATTGCCAGTCGTGTCCCATAGACCACATACGCAATTTCTCTTCACAGCCGAAATTAACACCGGCGAGGATCCAAGTGTATATACGAGAACCACATACCCTGTAAATATTGTTCTGTGTCTAATTTTCATATTCCGCCTGAATGCGGCCTATTCGGCCTACTATTTTCCACTTCCGACTGTCAAAGGGAAACCACCACATTATCTATCCCAAGAAGAGACAGATGTCCGCCAGCACGGAAAAGAACACTGGTCATTGCAGACACCTTAAGCACGAGGGTGTGTGAGAAAGGAAAGATCACAAGAGACAGAGACTTTTTGGCGGGTCATGGCGAGCGACGTTTCGCAAAGGACCTGAATGCTATAAGATATTAAAGGATTTTCAATGTGCGAAGCGTGTACACAGGCCATAATATGCATTCCCCTCATCCGAGAAGATTGGGCGTCCCAACCACTAACCCTAGGTCAGAATAGGTTCCCTATTATGTAGACATCACAACGTTGTTCCTGCCATTTCTTCTCGGATTAGAAGCGGGCGTAATAGCCCCAAACACTGCATTACAAATCTCACAGCACGATCCTGCCCTGAATATGTGAAGTGTTAGCACCATCACATCTTGTAGGCCTGAGTGCGCAGAGGAGTAGGTGGCCAGCCTTTCCCTACCGTAGCGAACGTCGAGAGCTGGCACAGATGCCGTGCCTGACCGCGCCCACGCTATTATCAGCGTAACGTTCTAATCACTACACAAACGTCCCGTTGCTACTAATATCACATATAACAAACATGCAAGACGAAAGCCTGCACAGAAACAAGGAGTACACACTCGACATTCTATATCTTTTTAAATTACCCCGCCCCGGGAAGGTTAACCCGGCCAACAAATGCCCGCAGAAGTCGGATGTGTCGGCCTAACGGCGCAAGAACGCAGCTCTGCTGTAAACAGGCACGATGCAATCACGTCCGGAAAAAGAAGAAAAAAAACTCCGGATGAACGAAGAAGAAGAAGAAGAAGAAGAAGAAGAAGAAGAAGAAGAAGAAGAAGAAGAAGAAGAAGAAGAAGAAGAAGAAGAAGAAGAAGAAGAAGAAGAAGAAGAAATTACCCCGCTACAGCAGTGTGGGCTTCGAATAACCCGACCGTCTTAAATCACAGACCAACCTGATCTGTAATCAATATCAAGAAAACCAACAGATTTGCGAACCGACTGGATCAAAGAATAAAACAGGCATCAACCAGAACTTAAAACACACAGACGGGATATAGTCCTTACAAACATTAATGCTTCCAGAAAAAGTCTCACTAACATAGATTAAAGGAAGGCCACAATACAGAACTGACACTTGATGTGTGTATGTGAGCATGTGTATGTGTGTGTGTGAGAGTGTGCGAGTGAGTGAGTGAGAGAGAGAGAGAGAGAGTGAGAGAGAGAGAGAGAGAGAGAGAGAGAGAGAGAGAGAGAGAGAGTGTGTGCGCGGTGTGTGGTGGTGGTGTGTGTGTGTGTGAGAGAGAGAGAGAGAAAGAGAGAGAGAGAGAGAGAGAGAGAGAGAGAGAGAGAGAGAGAGAGAGAGAGAGAGAGAGAGAGAGAGAGAGAGAGAGAGAGAGAGAGAGAGAAATTACACCGGCAAGAAAGATAAAAGTAGGACAGTGTAACAATATTAATTAACAACAGCAATAATAAAAATTCGTTTTCCCCCCTTTATTTTACATTCATGATGGGAAAACAGCAATGAGAATGGAAGAAAAACATTTATACTGCTTGAAGCAATTACAGGATGCAGACCCAAAGTATAAACCAGCAGAACTGGGGAGCATAACAAACATCACTACTAAAATCTCTCGAGAACCAGACAGAAATGGCAAGAATAGATTTCCAATACAGCACCGCCAAGATATTGTCCAATGAGGGGATTATGACAACACTAATTCCAGTAATGAAGCGGACTGGTTTTAAAACGAAAACAAAACAATGTAGAATAGCCAAGACATATCGGTGTCGTTGGAATGTAGGGTACGGCAAAAAATTCATGCCAAGATCCTTAAGTAAATAATACGACAGACGGTGGTAGAAAATCGGTTATGAATTACGTGATTTTATCTAGAAAGAAAGATGCATAGTGCCTTTCTACACACAGATGCTTCTTGTTATAGTCCATGCAGGGTGGCGCTGGTGATCATAGTAGTCCCCAACCTTTCGCCACCCTCTTTCCCTCCAATTTTCCCGGTTGTCGTGACGTACTCCGGACTTCCCCTTCTCATGAACTGGCCGAAGAATGTGGACTTTCTTCTTCTAGTGGAGTTACCAGTTCACAAAGATAATTTCTTTAAAGATATTTACATCACGTTTATTACCCATTCACAATGTTATCTATTCTTCTATAAACCACATCTCTGCAGTTTCCACATAATTCTTCACTAGTCTGCTAATTATCCACAAATCACTATCACTTCCGTAAGCATTTCCCGTCACACAGACTCGATGCGCTGACCGCAGTGCATTGATCTAGATAGTAAGAGGCGTCAGTAATTCAGAATTCAATGGCAAACTTGAACTAACACTTCCTAGTAAATCACAGCCAATAAATGCTGGGGGTTGAGTACAACGTTCTGTAAAGGACATACAACTAACATCAGGGTAGGCTCGATATAGTAGAGGGCTTCAGAAGTATTCTCACCAGCCGTGACAAAGATATCCATAGAATATAATTCTTCGTTCTTGACTGGGTTATTCTATATGCACCTTCTTTAATATATAGGGTGTATTTTTAATGACTGTGCAGTGTTTGAAAATATTGCTGGTCCCAGTTTTGTATTTACCTATTATGTTGCATGAACTTTACAGGGGTGAATACAAAACTTGGACCAGCAATATTTTCAAACACTGCACAGTCATTAAAAATGCACCCTGTACCTAAACAGATTAAAAGCGGCATTACAGGCTATAGGATCGACTTCACTGCATCGGATTTGACATCACATAACTCGGTTTATCGGCAGTAACTAACGCCTGCAGAAAACACTGCACACAGCACGAATTCCGTAGCTCCAGCGACCCCCTCCGCACAGGGGGTGGGGGGGGGGGATCTGCAAAATAACTGCACTCGTGAACCTAAAGATGGAGCCCAAACAGGAATCCACGTGTATCTGTGCGCGACGTGCACGGCTTGACCACAGAAATGCCTGTAATACATCTTCCATCCGCTATTATCAAAGTATCCAACTACTTAAATATAGCTCCATTAACTTTGATGAGACGTTGTTTTATTTGTAATTACAATTACTTATTATTTCCACCCCCCCCCCCCCCTGTTACCAACATTCTGTTGCAATTATAACTATAATTTCTTGTAACTGCGTTTCATTTTCAGCGACCAAAACTATGTCATCAGCGTAACGCACCTTGGGTTGTTTACACTATGCCAATTAACTGATATTCTCGGCATGTCATTTATGGATCTCATTATTAAGCATTTCACTGTAAAAACTGAACAGATGTAGTGATAGTACCCTGTCTAACACACTGTTTAATGCGTTGGTTGAACTACTGCTGGTTTTCTAGTGACTGCCATCTCCATCGACGATAAACTGTATTTTTCGTAGCGGACTTTTGTGTTGGCATTCTGGCAGTGGCATTATGCATTAGTATGCCTGTGCGGGCAGTTGGTTTGTCGAGACTATTACTTGTTCCACTTTTCACATGAGGCAGTGGGGAATATTTTGTGTGATATTCACTCGCACAGGATTGGAGCATAATGGGGCGACCCTTTGCCGTGAAGTTGGAATCACGACTAACTCATTGTGACAATTTGCTTATCAAATCTTATAGCTGCCTTCCGTTGCCAATATTAAAAATATATATATATATATATATCTTTGCCCTGAATGTTTACATTCATTTAATTAATTCTTCATGCTTCATCTGATCAAATGCTTTAGTTTAAATAAAAAGGGTCGTTTTGCTGTCTAGTGTACTGTCTTACATCTAACCTCTTCTGTTGTCTAATTGTCTTCTAGCATTTACTTTATTTTGTTGCCTGATATGACTTCAAACATGTAGTCTTTCTGTTGTCTAGTGTCTTCAAACAATTTCGTCTTACTGTTATCTAGTGTTTTCAAATAGATACACCTTTCTGTTGTCTAGTGTACTGGCTTACATATAACCCCTGTTGTTTAATCTGTTTCTAACATCTATTTTTATCTGTTGTCTATTATGTCCTAGATATATTATTTTAACTATCTGTTGCCCAGTGTATCTTCTGGCACCTAAGTTTACGTTTTGTTGTCTAGTGTGTCTTCTGGCTCCTAAGTTTAGCGTTTTGTTGTCTAGTGTGTCTTCTGGCTCCTAAGTTTAACGTTTTGTTGTCTAGTGTGTCTTCTGGTACCTAAGTTTAGCGTTTTGTTGTCTGGTGTGTCTTCTGGTACCTAAGTTTAGCGTTTTGTTGTCTGGTGTGTCTTCTGGTACCTAAGTTTAGCGTTTTGTTGTCTGGTGTGTCTTCTAGCATCTAAGTTTAGTGTTTTGTTGTCTAGAGTGTCTTCTGGTACCTAAGTTTAGCGTTTTGTTGTCTGGTGTGTCTTCTGGTACCTAAGTTTAGCGTTTTGTTGTCTGGTGTGTCTTCTGGTACCTAAGTTTAGCGTTTTGTTGTCTGGTGTGTCTTCTAGCATCTAAGTTTAGTGTTTTGTTGTCTAGTGTGTCTTCTGGTACCTAAGTTTAGCGTTTTGTTGTCTGGTGTGTCTTCTAGCATCTAAGTTTAGTGTTTTGTTGTCTAGTGTGTCTTCTGGTACCTAAGTTTAGCGTTTTGTTGTCTGGTGTGTCTTCTGGTACCTAAGTTAGCGTTTTGTTGTCTGGTGTGTCTTCTAGCATCTAAGTTTAGTGTTTTGTTGTCTAGTGTGTCTTCTGGTACCAACGTTTAGCGTTTTGATGCTAGTGTTTCCTCAGACATCTAATTTTATCTATCAAAGCCATTGTTGAATAGATCTTCCACCTGCCCTGGCAGCAGTTTGGTCTACTATTGAAAGATGACATCTTTTCTTATTCTGCTCGTCCTAATTTAGCCAGCCAGCCAAAGTCGTTGCACGGGGAACATTTCAGGGCCGGGCAGTACCAGAGGAATCACGTAGGATCCAGGCAATCCAAAAGGAGATGTATCTACCTCTCACACTGAAGGAATGAATATCTCATAGTACTACTGTCCTACAATACATGTCAGCCAAATATTACAGTTTCTTCTTCTTCTGCGTTCATCTGGAGTTGTTTTTTTTCGGACGTGATTACGTTGTGCCTGTTTACAGCAGAGCTGCGTTCTTGCACCGTTAGGCCGACACATCCGACTTCTAGCGGGCATTTGTTGGACCGGGTTAACCTTCCCGGATATTACAGTTTAAAATTAAGATATTGAATATGTCACAGACGCTGAAAACATTAGCCCTATAATGAATAACAATGAGAATTGTTCAAAGAAGTCAGATGGAGACCGGTAATAGCAATGAGGAGGTTAAACGACATTTAGAGCCTATGGCACATCACCGACAAAGAAATTAAAGCATAAATATTCCGAGAACATGCATCTTTCTGTGACAAGATACGATTGGAAATCATTGACCATTTCGCAATCACTAAAAAAGAAAAGCGAGGGTTTGGGACTTAGATGTTAAAGAAACAAAATCTTAGAATATAGTGGATCTAGAAGAAGAATACTAACAGTCTACAAGATCTGATCATTGAAGAAAAGTGGTTGGTAAACATCATGTCTGGGGAAGTCAATACTTTGGCCGTAGTGAACGTCACAGTGGTTTAGACAGATTGATAATGGAAGGCGCGACTCCCGAACAAGAGGCAAGTGTTGACCAACACGTAGGTGGATACAGGTCATTACAGAGCCCCTGGGCATGAACATGCACGAAGCAGGGAACTGGCTATGGTCAAGAAGAGTCCTTCCCGCGGGCAGGAAATATCCTGCTATATATGACTCCCGTCCTACAAGTTTTGCAACACTGTCAATTCTTCCACAAGAAAGACATGTCCCAAAATATCAATTACCTTTTGTAATAAAACAAATTATATAACTTTCAAAAACTACGTACACGTTGAAACGATGACAAATTTGCCTCTTGTACTTTTTATGATTTGCTTTTGTATTCATTTATTTTCATTAATTGATATGGCCTTTTCTTGGAATGACTACTGTTTAACATAACAATTTGTTGATCGAAGAAGAAACTATTGTGTCAAAAAGTCCTGAAAGTAAAATCCTATCTTAGCGGAATAACAGCAGAGCCTTGCTATAATGCCATTTTGAAATACAATTTTCACGTTATGTGTCAAACCATCTTTTTAAGTGTACAGGGATAATATGCAGTTTGGGGAAAATATTGCATATACACAACAATTGCTGGATAACAGATACAATCTCCCACCACAAAACGTTCATACGCCATGAAAACAGCCGACGGTTACACAAATACATGCACACGGGATGTGGGCAATCAGCGTTGAGTTAAGCATTTCCTTTCCTGGCAGTTGTTACTTTCAAGTTGTACATGTGTGAGCCAGAAGGTCAAAGTAATAATGGTATGTGAAACAATGGGATAAAGTAAGGGCATAGATTGGGGTATAAAGTGTTAGCTAAAAGTTAGTTGCATATCCTTTATAGGGCGTTGCCGTCAACACCACCATAGTTTGCGGTTGTGATCTCTTGGCAAATTTACATTCAGTAGTTTGTGATTCGGTTCTACCCCCACTGGTGACTTGCGGGATAACTGCGCCGGCCGCTCAGAAAGCAATGGCAAACTACTGAGCGTAATCTTGCCAAGAAATAAACAGACAGCTGAAAGATGCTGCTGTTGACAGCGATGTTCTGTAAAGGATATGCGAATTTAAAAATAAAAGTTTGTGATTGCTTTCTGAACGACTGGCACCCATACCATTTCGTAAAAAACCAACGCAAGGCGGTCTGCTGCCAAATCGCCCGCAGCTGTGTTTCGAACACGGGTATGTGAGATTATGAACTGCGCCCGTAACCTCTTCGTCACGGAGCGGGCATAAAGTGTTCACATATTATAAGTCAATGGCATATTGGGGTTGGGGTGATCTTTTCCCTTCCCTGCAGTTTTCCTTCCCAGACAATTCTGAAAATTATGGGGTACCTAATTTATGTGGCTGGATCGACACCTGAGCTTAACAGTCAGAAACATAAATCTTGTCAATGCTGAGAATTGAAACGTCTCGAATTATCTGAAGTAATTCGTAAGCAAGCTTCGATCCCAAACGCAGTCACGACAATTCTCGAATTGACAGTTAATCGACAACTAGGGAAAAAAGAAACAATTAATCTTGCCAATTCACAATAATCTAATGTGATGAACAGTGTCATGAAATGTTTCACCCAAGCTTGAGTTAAAAGTAGAAGTATCGTTTGCACTGTGCGCCCGCCATACAGGATACGCTCACGTCGATGTGCCCCACCCCGACTTCAGATCTCAACACTGGACACCTTAAAATATACAGCCCAGACATGTATTCCAGGCCGGGCCCGGATGCCTTTTATCAACCTGCGCTTCCGCTCACAGATATGCTTGACACGCCTTATGTTTCGTCTCCATTCTGAAAACTTCCAGTTGCGGGAGGTGGGGGAGTGTAAAAGATAAGAATCCTCCGTGCAAGTTTCAAACATAAACAAATAATAATTAAGGCAACAAAACCGGGAAGGGAAACTGATATTGCCTTGCATGTGTTTTTCGTCACTTTTCGTCGTCCTCGTATTTTTTTGCAATACAAACAAAGCATTAATTATAATGACGGTTCATTTCGTTAAGGATAGTGATTCCCAAACTAGTTTGTCTCAGGACCCTTTAACGTTCTTTAAAATTACAGAGGACTGCAATGAGATTCCGTTCATGTGGGTTGTAAAATTGATGTTTACACGGTCTGTAGCCTTCCGTAACCTCCCGAGATCCCCTTAAGGGGTTGTCACTGACATTTGGGCGGAGGTTGGGGTGGTCCCCATGGAAGGATTCTGAGAAACACCGGTCTTAGACACACATTATTATATAGGGTCAATGCCTGAAGATCAGTCCACTTGGGGGAGGGGGGATCTCTATTGCCATGGTCAGACGAATCAATATATCGTGTGTAATTATTTAAAAAAAAAAAAAGCTGCACCCGAGTAGTCTCCAATCTTTTGTAATCTGCAATTTGCTCTCGTGAACATTCAAACTGTAGACTTGTTTTGACAAGTGGCTGATGCCGGCTCGTGGTGTTATTTTTCCTAGTGCTATTCCTTCAGCACTTCTGTTTCAACGTTCTTGTTGCCATTTAGAGAAGCGGTTTTCTTAAACTGTTTTTGCACCACGGACCCTTCTGGTGATCTCGTTAGGCTTACATAAACAATATAAAAGAGCACGAAGTAATGCAGTTTTACAAAATATAATTACGGAAAACAAAGGAGGTTGTGGCGACAAGTCTTCATTAGCAAACAAATATAAGAATACTCAACACAAAAACAAGACACTATAGTGTGCTTAAGCTTGTGAACTCAGTCTAAATAGTGTTTTACTGTCATTATTATGCCAAGAGGTTTATAAGCAGCAGCAGCAGCAGAACCAAGTGGGAATCAGAATATTCAGGCCAGGAGAAAGATGATGCTTGTTCCCAACTCCACCGAAGTGAACAAGCTGCTCAACACATGACATACAAGCGTAGATAACACTTGTTCATTAAGCTAAAGATAGGAGATACTGTGGAATCTCACCTAAAGAGTTCAAGGCCAGAGGATAGACTTCTGTGCACTGGGTGTTACCCCATCTGGCGTGGTACCTCGCAGGACAGCAGCAAGCCACCCACTGAAAGCACTACACAAAGCATGATCTCCTTAATGTCAGCAATGATTCCCTGAATTATGCTGAAAATGTTCACTCTTTGTCTGAACAACACAGTCCGAAAACGACCATGCGACGGCTTGACCTTTTAGTCACGGAGAGAAGTAGCTAGTGCACCCGCCTTACAGCCTGGTGGTACAGGGATAAGAAACCCCCAGGCTGGATCTTTCATGACGAAATATCTCCAGGTCGACCATGATTCATTATATAGTAAAGGACCCTTTTACATGTCTTAAGGCGTATTGGGTACATGATGATAGACCCACATTTGTAGAGACTAATCGGCACTCAGGGGGTGAGATTTGTGGAAGCTTGTTTGCGTTCGCTGGCTGTGAACTCCAGCGTGAAGTTCTGTATGCCAGATGAAGACATCCTTTTGTCCAACATCAGTATGATATCATACCAGACTGAGGTTTGTGTGAGTATCCATTGTCCCATGTCTGGCTTATTGGTGTGCAGACTGGTGGTTCCTCGCCGTGCAGGCAGATACTCTCCGACTTCGGAAGAATCAGCGATCCTACTACGTTAGCCTGGACCCCGAAGGGACCTGTTGCCCAGGACACACAACTAGGATGTGTTAGTAGGTCTTGGCCAGTTTAGAGCCTGGCCCTATTGCCTTGGAAACACCTCTGCGTCCCATTTGTGGAAGCAAAAGGTACAATATACACATTACAAATTCTCGGAGAGATAAATAGTGACATAGAAAGACTCAAACTTGTGCTTTACAGATTATACCACAGAATTTAATGAAGTCAAAACATGACAAAATATCACAATTAGTGTGAAAAATCTCAGAATAATAATGAATATTTACTGGAAACAACAGCAATTAAAATGATAAATAAGGTGGGCAATTATGGACAGTTAAAACAATAAGAACAGGCCAAGAAAAGGAAACCTATCTTATGCAATAAGTCACTATTATGGAATATCAAAAATAGAGTGCTGAAATGTTGTATAGAACTTGTTATACTGCATCACTGTGAATTCTGAAATGTGAACGAACAAATTACGAAAAGCTAGGAGATGTGGTTTCTAGGGCGAATGTTATGAATATCTTGGACTGCCAGATTAAACAACAATGATTGCGCGGAAAAGGCTAATGAAAGTAGAAAATTATATACACATATTTTAAAGAGACAACTTTGCAGATGTAATGAGAATAGATGCAATGGAAACCATTGTAATGACGACATGTCAGACCACAAGAGGCTGGGACAGATCTAGAGAAATGATGCTGTATGGACTGGGATGGAGACATGGATGAATATCATCCTTGGAATTAATGCAGAACAATAAAGGACAGAGATACAGATGCATGCACATCTACACAATTTGGCAGGGCAAATGAAGGTGATGTACTGCCAATGCTGCTGCATATCTCTGAATCATAGACACTGAATAAAGAGTAGAAAGAGACTGGAGGCCACAAAGATGTGGTTTTCCCACAGAATGCCAAGAATGCCACTGATGGCTAAGTAGACAAATATCCCTGTACTGCAAGAGGCCAGTGTACACAGATATTTGATTACCTACATCAGGACACGATAGCCATCAGTTTTTGTTGTCAGATTTCTTTAGTATGCTCATACATCACATATAAGACTATAATAACACATTATATGTCATTGGAACTTAGAAAAAGAATTCTTGAACGTTTCACAGAACCAGTTTTAATATATGACTGTGGATCTTGGTTAGTAAACATACAAAAAAAATTCCTAAAAGCTTCAGAGATATGGAATACAGGAATTATACAGGAATGCTGAAAATGCCCGAACAGCCAAAATGAGTAATCTAAATGTTTTGCAAGTGGCTAAGACACAAGGACAACTTAACACAAGCATCAAAAAGATACAGTCATCATTTTTTGGCCACATAATGAGAAGACAAAAACTACAACATATTGTGACAACTGGGAATATTTGTTGAACAGGAGTTAAAGGAAGACAACAAAAGAACATTATTGACAGTTTTGTGTCATGGCCTGGGAAGGTTAACCCGGTCAACAAATGCCCGCAGAAGTCGGATGTGTCGGCCTAATGGCGCAAGAACGCAGCTCTGCTGTAAACAGGCACAATACAATCACGTCCTTAAAAAAAAACTCCGGATGAACGCAGAAGAAGAAGAAGAAGAAGAAGAAGAAGAAGAAGAAGAAGAAGAAGAAGAAGAAGAAGAAGAAGAAGAAGAAGAAGAAGAAGAGAGAAGAAGAAGAAGTGTCATGGCATGGAAGGGTGTCAGCACATGAACTGATACATGCCATTGGAGATCAAAAGTTGTGAAGAAGCAAGATCACCCATGCCAGTTGACAAGGCACTTGATAATGATGTTGTATATGATATTGATCGAGACACATAATAGAAACAGTTGATTACATATTCTGTATTGATTATAACACAAAGAGTTACTACATCAATCCATTCCTTCCCAAATGATTCTTTACCTTCTGTCTTAGACATTTATCTATTTCTGACACAAACATCTGCTATTTTACAGAACAACTGTCTGGGACACAAAGACCTAATTATTACCCCAGATTCTTCTCCCTTACTTTTTCAACGTACATCAAAGGGGAGAGGTGTTTGTAAGATGGGAGCTAAGAACCTGCACCTATTGTTGGGTTTACATTAAATCCCCAGTTTGTTGCCTGACTTCCAACAAATGGGGCATGTTGTCTCATTAAACATTTCCTGTAAAAGTCAGCAACTGATGGTAAACATTTACCAATCTCCCTAGTTGAATCTGATGTTGACAATGAGTCTCTCCTTTGTCTTTGTGTGTGTATGCATGGGAAAGATAAACTGAGAGAGAGAGAGGGATGGAGAGAAAGAGTGGGATAGAGGGGTGAGGGGGGAGAGTTAGAGAGAAAGAGAGAAGGAGAGTGGGAGATAGAAAGAAAGTGGGAGAGAGAGGGTGGGAGGAGAGAAAGAGAGAGCTAGTGTTCACTGCTGAATCTCTTCCATAGTATTAAAACATGTTCTGTTCTTATTATCTTTTACCAAATCTGTGGCTTTGGCATAAACGAATTACATGCATATAAACATCAGTGACCTCATTCAGCACAACAACAACCGATGAAACAACAATATTAAGACATAATATCATTTGACATTAAATCAGATGAGAGCACTTACGAAAATGCTCAGGGTTCACTTATATCCTTTCTGTAAAGTATCATTAGCACAGATCACGAATTTTATATGGTATCAGTAAAGTCAAAGAAGAAAACAGATATAGAACGATTTTTATGAATCAATTCAAAGTTTCTGCACATATTCCTACTTAACACAACATACCGCAACTTCACATTCATCCACTAAGTAATACACCAAGTTACAAGAAACCACATTTATTTCTAACATAATGTACAATAACTTCACAATTACACCTTACATAAAAGATCAATTCACTAAAATACATTTATTCCCTAAATAACACATAAATTTACAACAGCACCAAATATATTCCTTAAGTAAGTAAAGCACCCTGTCTATGCCTTATGGCATGCTGGATACATGATGTTAACCCCATATTTGTAAGACCAATCAGCACTCAATGGATAATGTGGCCAATATTACATCAGCTGCCTTTATTTCCCATGACATTTTTTGATATACATTTTAGTATGTGTCGACATGAGAGCACAGACAAATTTTTAAACATCCCTGCCTCGGTGTGGATTCAAATAAATGACAACTGGGCTGGCATGCAAGCGTGCTGTAAATGTATTCCCTAAGTAACACACAAATTTACTACCACGCCACATCTATTCCCTAAGTAACACACACATTTACTACCACTTCACATTTATTTCCTAAGTAACACACTAATTTCCAGTTTTAGTTCAGCTGAGACGATTGGCCCCGTTCAACCCTCGACTATATTGATGTGGTTGTATTTGGGACCTTTTTGGTGTTTCTAAGACTTCTTCTTTCAAAAATAAAGATGCATATATCTGCTTCCTTCAAAGAGTTGAGTTGCTGCAATTGTGTTTGTCACACCAATTTATCACAACTTCACATTTATTCCTTAAGTAACATATTAATTTACTACTATGTCACATGTATTCCCTATGTAAAACATTGATTTATGACAACTTCACATATATACCCTAAGTGACACATCAATTTATGACAACTCTGTACTCACAAAGAAGTAGTGATAGCATAGTGGATAGAGGACTGGATTGCTAGCACAGCTTGCATGCATAAGGTAACAGCCATGACTTTCACAGCTGTGGGCTAAGCTAGGGGGAGGTCCAATGTGACAGAAAGACTCCTCACCTCACAAGGACATGAACCTGGCTCTGAAGTGGTGACATCAATGCTATTGCTCTTAGACTATTCTTGCTTATCTAAAATGCTACTACAGTTTGACAGCGCTATGCACAAGCCACCCATCCCCTTCAACTTTTCATTGAATGTTTGTTCAAAGCCTTGGATAAACTGTCATGTCATTTCCTATTTAATGCTTTCTAATTTTTCCCTTGTGTTCATGTTGCAGGCACTGATCAGACCAGTTGAGCTGCATGGCTCTGAAACCTGGAGTACAACGAAAGGAGACGAAGCCTTGTTACAAACCTTTGAGAACAAAATTTTAAGACGCATCTTTGGACCCATTAGGGATACACAAAGTGGAGAGTGGAAAAGAAGAAGTAACAAAGACATTTATGATCTGTTTAAGTCCCCGCTAATCACTGGTATCATGAAGGCTAATAGACTACAATGGCTGGGGCATATAGAAAGAATGGAAGATAATAGGGAAACAAAACTCGCTTACACTCAGGAAATAAATGACCGTAGACCCCGAGGTAGACCAAGAAGACGGTGGAGAGATAATACATGTACAGACCTACAAGCACTTGGAATCAAAGACTGGCAAGAGAAGGTCCACCAGAGGGACGAGTGGAGACGGATTGTATTTGCAGCAAAGAACCTCAATGGCTCGGAAAGCTGAAGAAGAAGAAGAAGTATGCATATGAAACACAAAAGCAAGCTGAGAAACATCTAATGGCAGCAGAAATGTGGTTTCTGCGGGAAATGAAAATAATACCATGGAAGGACAGAAAAATTAATCAGGTAGTCCCACAAGAAACAGATGAAATTGATTATTTCAATTAGAGACATTAGGTATAAACAGTCAAGATATAAAAAAAAAAAAAATTAATCAGGTAGTCCCACAAGAAACAGTTGAAATTGATTATTTTAATTAGAGACATTAGGTATAAACAGTCAAGATATTTTGGATATGTCAAGAGGAGTAAAATAACTTAAAAACTTAACAGCTTTCACATTTGATGAGAAAAGAGCAAGGGGAATGTAAACGGATAAATACCTAGATGGCTTGACCAAATGGCAAAGTTGGGAAAAGAAGTCAGACCTGTTACGAGACTCTGGTAATCAGGTGGGATGCTGAACCATGATTACCCATGATGATAATTAACCCTACCAGACCGCTGAACCGATTTTTCGGTAATTTCCTAATCTGCCGCTATACCGCTGTACCCAATTTTCGGTATTTTGCCTAGTACGTGAAAAAAAGCGTCACAAACTAAACATAATCAACCAGTCATGGTCAAACCTCATGGTTAGCCATTGCAAATGTCTTCCCCCATAGGTTTGAATTGACTTTGTGTGGTTTAACGCAAAAAAATTCTGTAAAGTCCCAATGAAATGAAGGCTGATGAACCAAGCACTTCAACAAGAAAGCGAAGTAGGTCTAGTATTTTCACAGTCCAACAGCTGATCGATACTTTGTTTATTCAGACTGGATTGGCACACAAAGGTGAAATATTGGCGCTAGATGAAAGGTAGACCTATTTTCTACAATGTCTCCAAGTTACAAATTATTCTAACCACTTGTTTGCATTAACTAACATTTTTCTATATCAGGTAGGTTTTTTTCCTCTTTAACCCTTTACAGGGCAGAACGGCCATTTGCGGCTGATGCCTTTAACGAGCAAATCGGCCGGTTGCGTCCGATACTATTATGCATTGTAAAAACGCGATTTCTCGGCCTTGCGATGCTTCCGATGGCTACTTTCGCTTTCGCCGATAGCTTGACAACGTGGCCGCCATTTGTAAATGCCGACTATGAATTTGAACGGACTTTTACAGACGTTTTTTGATAGTTTTCGGGGTTTTTACGCTTAGTTTTTCAAAACGGATTTCGGCGATTCTTCAAGTGATAGCCGAGATTTTGCTAGGTTCAATTTAAGTGACATTAAAGGGCACGAAGTTGACTATTAATCGGAGCTAGATATCAGTGAAAAGCATTACTTTGCATTAGCAGTCTGAGTCGGACTTTAAAGAAAGTGATTATGATTCTGAAAATGTGTTTGTAACTTGCCGCATAGATGACGGAAAATCACAAACAACATGCTGTATTTCGTAAATATTTGTGTTCATATATGGATTACCGACAACAATCATGTGAGTAACATATTCTACATGCTTTTCCCTTCATTGTGTTGTTTATTTAACTAAAATCGGTTGACTAACACCTTATTTATGATGCTTTTACTAACGCAACCCGAAATTTTACTGAACCTGAAAAATTCTTGCCCGTTCAGGGCTAAAAAACTGACAGTCTGCCCTGTAAAGGGTTAATGCTCAGGAGCCCAGGTAATAGGGACAATTAGGTTCAGGGCCGCAGGTCTGGTAAGATTAAATAAAATGGAGGACAAACAACACACATATGTCACCATTGTAACAGACTCACTCTGAGAAGGGTGAAGACAGGCATACTTCATACTCAGTAGCTTGCTTCAAATAAAACATATAAGGTAGGAAGCATCCATTGAATCCTTTCCCCAGGTCATGCTGGTATGTTGAGAAATAAGCAGGTTGATAGATTGGCTGGGTCTGCACTGCCGAGTGCGATATTGGTGCCACAAGGCAGATGTAATCAAGACTATGGGATTGTGTTTATAGTGTGGAAGGACAGTTAAATAAAAATCATCATGGCCTGTAGAGAATGGTGAGGCAAGGAGCGACCGGTTGATCTGGCAGACACTCAGCACTCCAAGGAAAGGCCAGACGGACAGATAATTGGACTGCAACTGGTATCATTTTCAGTGGGACCCTTCACAGGATGTTAAAGATGAGGACTGAATGTGCGTGTGGGAGTGCCCTGAGTTCTGTGATGTCAGTTCTGGACTCAACTCAACTTATATTTTAAAAACTGGGGAAAATTCCAAACAGACACAATGTCACACATAGTCAATTAAAAAAGAATTATTCCCCACAAGCACCAACACCACACAGAGACATGCACACTGACTTACTTGTTTAGATGTAGGTCTACCACAAATGATTTTCCAAATGCAAAGAACTGTGCTGTGACATTATCCAGATACTGATCCTGTTAGATGACAATTATCAGACTCATAGTACGTAGCAACTAAGTGCTACAGTATCTTACAGTACATTCATCAGATATCAGAAACAAGTGACACAAAACCAAAAGAAAAATTAAGGATGTACAAATCTAATACCTCTCAAAGAAAGTAAAAATTTCCTCATGTTTAATACACATTAAGGTATTTCAGCAAGCAAGTCACAAAATAGTAAGCAAAATTTTAAAAAACCTATGACATGCAAACCTGAAAACCATTTACTATTGTAGTACATAATTCCTTATTTCACAAAATAATCTCAGTGTGTTCAGGCTTCCTGGCCTAGAGGTTAGCAACTTTTCTCCGTAATCCCGTATACCCTTGTAAGTAACGTGACGATGGTGAGAATCAGCAGTGGTTCGAATCGCGTTGGTAACTTATGGGGTATGTGAGCCGGCCGCTCAGAAAGCAATGACAAACTGCTGAGTGCAATCTTGCTAAGACATCATCAACAATCAGCTGAAAGATGCTGATGTTGACAGCGATGTCCTGTAAAGGATATGCAAAAGCAAAAACAAAAATCTCAGTGAAAATTGTGCATTTATCACATTTGGTCAGTCCACCAGTACCTGCACCATGAAAGTCATTGGGCTGCTACCTTAGCTATATTTGCACATCTCACTCAATTTCTTCATCATCAACAAATCATTGTTTACTGCTTTTCATGACAAACATTTGCTGCCATAGACAAGTAAATATTCCCTCAAATCTATCCTTGGTAGTAAGTCTTCTGACCCATAGAAACCTCACAGCAGCACGTTGTTTTTCGATGGTGTAATCTTTGAGTATGGCAAAACTGTCAACACAATGTGTACATAAAACTGTATGTGCATACACATGCAGCAAAACATAGACATCACACTTAATGGAAATGCCATATGACACCTTTATAAACTATGAACTACAATTTCTTAACTGTCTTTAATCATTTTGTGACTTACTATTGTCATTGTAAGTTAAAGTTTTGTTGCATATTCATTACAGGATGTCACAGGCAACCCCAGGATTTTATTTTTTGGCTGTTAGTGATATCTTGCAAGTTTATGTTTAGTAGTTTGCCACTGCTTTGTGAATGACCGGCACACATTCTATTGTATGAAAACCATGCAAGGCGGTCTGCTGCCAAATCGCCTGCAGCTGTGTTTTGAACGTTGTATGCTGGATTGCGAATTGTGTCCATAACACCTTTGCCACACAGCAGGCAGTAAAGATGAAGAGTCAGTTATTTCCATTTTTATTCTTTTCAAAACCGTATTGATGTTATGTTACATGAAATTGCAACTGGAATATTTGAAGATTATAACCATGACAATACAAAACAAATTGTCTGACAAAAGCTAATAGGAAACAAATGCTGGCCACCACAAACACTTAGAAATACTGGATACAACTACTGGCCCTCCACTCTTTCAGAGTTAAAGCACACTTTAACCCATCCAAACAAGCAGCATTTATTGATTTTGTTAACATGAACTAATTTATGAGAAACAATTGCACTGTTTTTGAATTCGGCCTGTCTGCATTTCTGTTCAATTAATTATTTATTATAACCTGATCTTGTCAAGAGCACTGAAATGTTATATTAAACTTGTTCTTCTGTATGGCTGTGAATCTTGGAATGTGAGTGAAGAAATTAGGAAAAGCTTTCAGGCAGCGAAGATGTGATTTCTGGGACAATTTTTTTTTAAATATCAAGTATAAACTATGTACTTGATATTTTTTTTTAATTGTCCCAGAAATCATATCTTTGCTGCCTCAAAACTCTTAAGTACCAACTATGTACCGGCCTCCGTGGCGAAGGAGTTACGAACACGATTCGTAATCCTGTATACCAGGGTTCGGAACACAGCGGTGCTGGTTTTTTCAAAAAAGGTATAGATGCCAGTCATTCAGAAAGCAATGGCAAACTACTGAACGTAAAACTTGCCCAGGAATCACGAACGGCAAAAATGCTGGTGTTGACTGCTACGTCCTGTGAAGGACATGCAACTAAACCAACTATGTACCCAAATACCATCCCCTTGGGGACTGTGTTGCTGGACTTGCTGTCTCCTCTCTAAGCTCAGAAACCACTGGGGAGTTCAAGACTAGAGCTTGGACTTCCCATCTGATACATCAGGCAAAGTGGGATATAACTAGGTACTGCAGTTCATGTTTGCCTATTATACTGAAATTTTATTTTTTGTGCGGTAATGTTCGGTTGTTTGTTTTTGTATCTCCGATATGAGGACGGTAAGCATGATGTTAAATTCCACGATTATTTCACGATTGCATTAAAACAGAAACCGATTACTGAGGATTGTAGTTCCCTCAATTGTCTACAAATCTATACATCTTGGCTTCTCAAATTTTTCTTCTTACCAAGATAAAGAGACTGTCTTTTTAAGACGTAAGCTGAGTCATTAATTTTGTTTTATATAGACATTGTGAATTGATCTTGTATAAATAAGTAAATTGAGCATCCAATTTTACACATACTGTGAAATTTTCAACTATTTAAGTCGGCGGGAACATCTCAAACTGAAATCATTAAGATCGCATGCTACAAAGCTGTAATGGGATATTTCTTCTTCTTCTTCTTCTTCGTTCATCCGGAGTTTTTTTTCGGATGTGATTGCGTTGTGCCTGTTTACAGCAGAGCTGCGTTCTTGCGCCGTTAGGCCGACACATCCGACTTCTGCGGGCATTTGTTGACCGGGTTAACCTTCCCGGGGGTTTCTTAGGACGTTTGACTCTCACTGTTGTGGTGTTATCCCCCATCCCAGCTGGTCCATATAGAACAGCCAAAGATCCTGGTCAGCCCTCAAGGGAAGGCAGGGGCAGACCATGGGCATTCCCCGCCATCCAAGGAGGCTTCCATACTTGCAGAGCCGATACATAGCGCTCTGGTACTGGGCTCACCCAAGGAATCGTCACGTCCTGCACATGGCTGCTTAGCCTCACTTCCGTATATTGGGCCTTCCGTTCACCATAGGCTGTTCTTCCGGAAACCAGAAGTATGCAGTCTGCAGATGACATCCACACAGTGAGCTTTCGATTCGGACTTTCCATGTAATGGATTTGCTATCCAAGCAATATTCCATTTCGTGCCACTAGGACACTTTTCCACCTTTTATGAAGTCCACACAGTGGGCTTTAGATTCGGACTTTCCACGTAATGGATTTGCTATCCAAGCAATATTCCATTTCATGCCACTAGGACACTTTTCCACCTTTTATGAAGCCCACACAATGGGCTTTTGATTCGGACTTTCCACGTAATGGATTTGCTATCCAAGCAATATTCCATTTCGTGCCACTAGGACACTTTTCCACCTTTTATGAAGCCCACACAGCGAGCTTTCGATTTGGACTTTCCACATAATGGATTTGCTATCCAAGCAATATTCCATTTCATGCCTCTGGAGTCTTCATGCACCTTTAAATGTCAACCTGTATGTAGTTAAAGTAAGCTGCGGTCAACTTGAGCTTGTTGATATCTCCATAGAGCTTGTCCTCAAATGAAGCAGGTGTGGGCCAAAATATCTTTCTCTGTTCTGCATACGTTGGGCAATCCTGCAGCAAATGTTTTGCTGTCATTTTTCCAGTTCTACAATTACATTCATCGGTATCTCCTATCTTTAGTTTATTGAACAAGTGGTATTTCAGCCTGTTATGTCCTGTGCGGAGTCTGAAGATTGCTACTTGTTCTCTTCGGTCGAGTTTGTAATATGCATCATCCTTCTGATGGCCTGGATGCTCAGATTCCCATTTGGTTCTATAAGTGCTTTTTATCAACCTCTTTGCCTCATTATAGGTTATGTCTATGTCAGGCTGTGGTAGTCGTCCGCCCTCTTTTGCCAGTCTGTCAGCCTCTTCGTTTCCAGGTATACTGCAATGTGATGGGATCCACTGTATTACAACTTTTTTGGATTTCTGGCATAGACCATGGAGTGCTGCTCTTAGGTCAGTTAGTTCTGTGCTGTTATTGCTCTTGAGTATTGAGACAGCTGACTTTGCATCTGTGAAGATAGCTATTTGCTTCTCTTTATTTTCCTCCATCAGGAGCATTTCTGCTGCAGTTTTCAAAGCCTCTACCTCCGCTTTGAAGTTACTTGAAAATTTTCCAGTTGCCATTGAATGTGTTTTTTTCACTCCATTTTTTAAATTTAGGAGAATTCCTCCTCCTCCATTCTCTATTGAATTTTTGGCTGATCCATCTGTATATGCATGGGTCCAATTCCTGCTTGGGTAATGTTCTTTTATGTAGTTTAGGGTTATTTCTCTTCTTTCGGTTTCATGCTGAGTGTTCTTTTTCTCAATACCAGGAATGTTTTCTATCATCTCAGGCAGTTGCTGCTGTCTCCAAGCTGGGAACTTGTGTGCATTGTGTATGGGCTTGACTGTTGATATGTTAAGTATAGGATCTGCCCTAATCCTTCGTTTTGCAGTTTCTACAAAGTTGCTACGCTTCAGTCTTCCCTTTCCAAAACCATTAAATCTGTTGTACATAGGGTGGTCTGTCAATCTTCTAAATTTTTCTGCTTGTTGCTGGGCTCTGCTATCTCTTCTATCCTGCATTGGTTGTAAACAAGTGATCTTTTCTAGTTCATTAATAGGCGTTGTCTTCAGGCTTCCAGTTATGATTCGCATTCCTTGGTTTTGGACTCTACTTATTTTGTTAAAGTTTGACTTAGCTGCTGTTGCCCAAGCTGCAATGCCATATTCCAGTACTGGCCTCACCCGTCCAGTATATAACTTCTTGAGAACTTTCTCATCTGCTCCCCACGTTGTACCAGCAAGCTTTTTCATGATTGCCATTCTCTGCCTTGCTCTTGTTCGATTTTTCTCAACCTGTGTCTTCCATGTCAGGCGACGATCAAAGGTGACTCCTAGATAGTTTGGATTTTCTTCATGGCGCAATATTTTTCCATTCAATACCAGCTTAGGTTGCTGAGTTTTATTTGAGAGGGAGAACACTGTGCATGTTGTTTTCTCCTCACTTATCTTCACTAGCCATGATTTTGACCAGTCCTCTAGCGCTAATAAGGCTTGCTGTATTCTGCTGTTAGCTGTACTAATATATTCTTCAGATGTCCATATGGCTAGGTCATCTGCAAAGGAGGATGTGTGTACTCTGGCTGGAAAATTTTCTGTGATGTCATTTATATATGCTAGGAATAATGTTGGTGAAAGAACTCCTCCTTGGGGGACACCTTGCTCCAGCAGCATCATTTTGCTTGTTTGTCCTTGTACTTTTGTCCTGGCAGTTCTGTTCTCAAGGTAGTGGCTGATCCATTTATACATTTTTCCACAAACATGCATGTTTTGCAGTTTTACTTTCAGTCCTTCCTTCCATACTTTATCAAATGCTTTTTCTAAATCTATCCAGACTGCTAGTGTGTGCTTTTTCTCTTGGAAGGCATCCTCTATTTCCTGAGCTATATAGGTTATTTGATCTTCAGTGGATCTGTATTTTCTGAATCCTGCTTGGTGTGGTGTTAAGAGTTTGTTTTCTTCCAGATGCCATGTTAGCCTGCCATTGATAATGCGTTCCATTAATTTTCCTACACAGCTAAGTAGACTGATAGGTCGATAGCCATTTGGTTCTTCCAGGTCTTTTCCTTTCTTTGGGACTGGTATTAGTATAGCTTCCTTCCATGCCTGTGGGACTATTCCTCTCTTCCAGCTGTTATTTAGGACTGCTAGTAGTTTCTTCTTTGCCTTGGTGCCTAGTCCTATTAGCATTTCATTTGTGATTCCATCCTTTCCTGGTGATTTCTTCTTTTTTAGGGTATTCATTGCCTGTTCCATTTCTTCCATTGTTAGATTTGCCATCATATATTCTGCTGCTGTCTCTGTATTTCTATGATGTATCTGTTTGTCTTTGATTGCTTTCTTCTGTTCGGTTGTAATATCAATGTGGTTTGCATTTGCATAGTGTTCCATTAGTGCATTTGCAGCCTTTTTGCCTGTAAGCAAGGCATTTCCTTGTTTAATTGTTATTTGTTTGTTTCTAGGTCCTTCATTGTTCATGGCTTTCACTAGTTTCCATAGTTTGTTTCCATCCCTGTCAAAATTCAGGTTTTCTGTTTTTTCCCTCCAACAATCTCTTGTTGTTTGATTTACTGTTCTTTTATATTTTGCTGAGATGGCTTTGAGAGAGATGTTTGCTTCAATTGTTTGTTCTCTCTCTGCTGTCTTCCTGGCATCTTCAACTTTGTCCTCCAAACTTTGTAGTTCTTCAGTCCAGTATGGTTTGTAATTTTTCCTCGCTCCTCTTGGAATGGACTCAGTGGCTGCCTGTATTATCGCTCTGTTTAGACTTTCCACCATTTGCTTTATGTTGCCATATCGTGTATTTATGTTTTCACAATATTTGTCTGTTAGTATGGCAAATCTGTCCCAATCTGCTCGTTTGTAATTCCAGCGGGGCAAGGGCTTTTGCTCCTGTGGAACATACTCCATATTCATTTCAAGCTTGATTGGTCTGTGGTCACTACCTGCTAATTGGTCCAGCACATGGCGATCGATTTTGTGGAGGATGTCTCCTGTGCAGAAAGCTAAGTCTGGAGTAGAAGTGGTAAGCCATCTTCTGGAGTAGAAGCTCGGTGTGTCATCCGCTTTGTTGAGTAGATGGAGATTTGAGTCTATTTCCCAGTCCTCCAATTCATCTCCTCTTTTGTCAGTATCTGGGTATCCCCATCTTTCTGAACGGCTATTAAAGTCTCCGACAATAATGCAGTTTGTGTCAGTTATTTTCATGTTTGAGAGTGTAAGGTCCTTATCTGCTGGGCTATACAGATTGTAGATTCTTATTTTCACGTCCTTTATCATTATATCAACACCTATAATTTCCGTTTGGTTGTCAGAGATCACAGATACTTCGCTGCAAGGTATTGTATTTCGTGTAAGTATTAGAACTCCTCCTTTGTGTCCTTCGCGGTCGAAACGTGTGGCCTGATATCCTCTGACTGAGAATTTGTGATTGGCGTTGAGGTGTGTCTCTTGAATGCATGCCACATCTATTCTATCTTTATGAAGACGCTGTGTTAGGGAGTCTTTCTTCTTGTAAACTCCTTCGGCATTCCACTGTAGTATGTTGAGTGTCCGGGGTATTTGGTCAATAGCTCTTAACCTACTCCTCTGTGCCTTGACTCCACAGCACAGGGGAAGGTGACCACCAGTAGTCATGGGTGGACCCCCTCGAGGCAGGGGGCCCGGCACTATCACCGCCTGATGGGACTTCACGGGATTAGCACCATATCGATTAATTTTGATTTGTGACATCATGAATTAAGTTACGTTGCACTGCTTTGTCAAGCCTGTGGCTCAGTACATCCGATTTCGACAAGCATTTATTCGGGATGCTTTCCCTAGCCTTTGACTGTCCCCAGTCTACCTACAAGGCAGCAGGTTTGTGTGTCTCTTCGTCTGGTCCCTCTCCCTTGACCTGTCCGACATGGGTGGCCCTACCAGTAGCTGTGCTACCGTCGGCATAGCTCTTGGGGTCATTGGGACGCACAAGCCCCTCTACCTCGTCACGGTGGACACACAGCAGAGGGGATGGGATATTTCAATGGCAGGAAAATAGCGGTTTTCCGTGTCATAATCAAGCGATGATCATTTAATATTCTTATGGATTATTCAGAGTGACAAAATGATAATGAATACAAGTTTGCATTCACCACCCATTGTAGTATTTATGTGTAAATTGTCATTACTCTAAGCGGCTGGGGTCGATTATTTTTGGATAACTTTGTAAGGCGAATTCTCTGGTCAAAATGGATCTTCGCCTCGCAGCCTCGTGTTGACAACAACGAGCGCGGTAGCAAACGCAGTCTGATGTCACCACAGCATGACGTGGAGATGTATATATCTGTGTGGATGTGTGTGTATATATATATATATATATATATATATATATATATATATATATATATATATATATATATATATATATATATATATACATATAAACTGGCAGAGTTATTTCTCCTTAAGTTGGACAGCGGCAGTGGAAATATCCCTTGTTTCCCAGTGTAACCAACAGTTGTGTGAGTGTGTAGGTAGGTCACACTATTAAATGATAAACTGACACACAAACATTAATATCTACAGACTTGAATAAGATACAGTTGGATTTGCTTTTTCAAGAGGTATCCAACTATGCAGGTTATATAATTAAAAAGCAATTTAGAAAATGTTACTAAAGTGGCTAGTTAGAACTAGGTCATTACTTAGCACTGCACATAATGGAATGTGCTGGGATTCAGCCTAGGTTGATGCTTCCTCCACAGGTTCTAGGTATTTCATTGTCAACAGACTCTCACTCATTGAGCATAACCCTAATTGTACAGCCGCTTCTTATTCTACATTTCATCTCCTGATGCAGCATAGGTCTTCAAACAATTCATGCCAAATTCTGTGTAGGTTGGTTGGTTGGATTTTGCAGCCATTTGTCCAAGGGATGAGATAGCTAGTCTCACATCAACCCTGCTTAGTCATCTCGTATAACACACATGGAAGATTACAGTATTACTATTCTTTGCTTTCACACACACATATATACATACATACAACATACACACACCTAACTAGACTTATATAGGTCATCAAACAGATGTAAAACCACTGATGATATTAACCAAGGGTTGAAACCAGGAATATAATTGAGAGGCTCCTAAAAAGCAATTAAGTGGGCAAGCTTGACACAAGTATTCTTGCTTTCCAAATTATGCAATCCTACAGCAACAGCATGGTACAAGAGTGGTCAGAGTGTGGCCTGATTTCACACTCAGCCAACAACTTGGATAGTTTCCCTTAGCACAGATTAGTCTCACTAACAGTACCCATAGATGGGAAAATTTAGACAATGTGAGAATATGAATAGCAAAGACACAAACAATAGATTGCACGATTCATTTCATAAAATATTTTGCTGCATCTCATTAGGTACATACAGCAGAAATTACACAATGTAAACTAAAGCAATAGATAAATCCTTCAAGCTGAAATATACAGCATACATTCACCTAATGTGAGAACTGGCAGAGCTATAGCTTCTCCTTTGTTACCTCTGTTAAGCCAAAACAGGTAATATTGCCTTTGATATCCCACGTGGATGTTCCCTTTATATTCACTAAATAATTAAGCCTTCGATGCTGCAGCAACATTGAGATATTTCGCATCATGCTGAAGCAGGCAACTTAACAGACTGCTCCAGCTTTTTTTCTTAATTCCAGAATGTACTTACATGATATCCAAAATATGTGTTTGTTCAATTCAAATCCACAACTTTCTCATAGTTTTTTTAATAAATGTACTTGGCTCCATTAATGCATTTAAAACTGTTAAAATCAACTTCCAGTGGTGATGTGCCATCATGAATATTACTTGTGTTGAAATGTTAAGTGTAAATACAATATATATGTATGTAAAAAAAGAAATAACAAAGACCGGGTACCAGACAGAGATATTAAAATAAGAATACAAAAGACAAAAGGAAATTTCATAGCACTTCATTGTGGAAGTCAAAAGAAATTAAACCGAGAGAAAATCAGAAACGAAGAAACGAGGACTACAATGGGGGTTATAACAGCACTATATTTTATTAGAAGGCAGCAAATCAAATGGTTTGGCCATGTAACAAGGTTACCAACTGACAGTATACCACAACAAGCAATGATGTACAGACCAGATGGAAGCAGAAGAAGAGGTTGACCACGTAAACGATGGACAGAGGGAATAGCAGAGTCCATGGGAATCTCAATACGTGAAGCCCATAACAGGCACTCTCCCGCTGTTCATGCTTCACCTTGACACCGCAGGGTAAAAGAGGAACAAGATGTGATGAGATGAGCAAACTTAAACTTTTTAACTCTAGCGTTAAATCAAACAACAATAAGAGAGAGACAAACAGCTTTCTTTGGTCATGTGATGAGAAGAAAGGCGATGGAGAACATTGTGACAACTGGAAAGATCGAGGGGAAAAGAGGGAGAAGCAGACCAAGAGAAATGATGCTGGATGGATTGAGATGGTGGCATGGAGAAATATCATCAGCAGAGTTGAACCAGAAAACCAAATACTGAGATCTGTGGAAAGTCATGAACGCCTAGACATGGCACTTGATGATGATGATGATGATGATGATGATGATGATGATGATGATGATGATGATGATGATGATGATGATGATGATAAGCAATAAATCAGTACTGCTGTATAGATCAGAACTGTGGAGAATGACTGAAACAGTTACTAACAAACTACAAACATTCAATTGGGGCATGGGAAGGGTAGAAGGACTAACATGGTATCACAGTAACAGAATCACTAATGTGGAGCATAGGGAAAGAACAAGACAGTTTCCAGTGAATAAAGTGGTGCTGAAAAGACGCTGGTGCTGGATATTTTGAGAAATCCTAAGAATAATATAATGAGAAAGTCCTTTGTGTGGAATTCACAGGGTAAATGAAGTTGGAGGGAGACCTACAACACATGGAGAAGATAATTACAGACAGCAATCAAAACTATAGGACGGTCTCCCTGGCCTAGGTGTTAACGTCTTTCTCCGTAATCCCATATATTCTCGTGAGTAACGTAACCTGTGCAAGAATCGGTAGCGGTTCTCGTCGCGTTGGTAACTTACGAGGCATGTGAGTTGGTCGCTTAGAAAGCAATGACAAACTACTGAGTGTAATCTTGCCTAGTACATCAATAGCAGCTGAAAAATGCTAGTGTTGACTGCAATGGCCTGTAAGGGATTTGCAACATTAAAAAAAAATCAAAAATATAGGAAAAACATGGAAGGAGCTGCAGGCACTAGCACAAGATGGGATGGCTTGGTATGAGTTGGTTGAGGGACTATACTCGGAGAGGAGGGGGGGGGGGGGGGAGAGCAGAAGAGGAAGGACAGACATAGAATAATATTGCAGAGCTGGAACCACGCACAGCAACTCTGTTAAGCCTGGTGTCTGAGCTGGAGAGCACTTTGGAAATATGTCTGCTCTAAAAGCCTGCTAAAAAAAACCCGATACTAAAAGCCCAATGAGAAAAATAAACTTTAACGGCAATAATTGTAATCCTTTCTTGTGCCACTGAACCCTGATTTGTTCATTGCAGTCTGGAAGATGTCTATAACAATTTAAATGTAGAATAGGTATTAAAACAGTTACATGTGGAATAGCTTAAAAAAAAATGCAGTATTTCACAAGATGAAGAATATTCTATACAATACATATCTGACAATTGAGTTGAGAAAGTGACTTCTGGAAGCTTTATTGAGCAAATGATAATGTATAGAATTTAATCATGACCAATCAGCAGATCAGTGAGGAATTATGTGGAAGCTGCAAAGATGAGCTTTTATACAAGCCTGATAAACACACTTTGGACAGATTAAAAGCATCATGAAAATATCTTGAAAATATAATTTTACAAATGAACTGGTTTCTCTCATTTGAAGAAGACAGCCCACATTCTTTGGGCATATCATCAGAAGAAGAAACTGGAATACGCAATGGTAACAGAAAATGTGGAGGGGAAGAGAGGCAGACAAAGACCAAGAGAGAAGTTGCTGAAAAGTTTAGCATCATGGCATGAAGGAACATCTGTTTCAGCAATGGTTGACAGTAGATGAGATAGAGTGCGGACAGACCTGATCGTCACACAGCATTGACAATAAGACAACGAAGTAGCACCTAAACCCCTTCACAGTAGTGCAGTTATGTCACACTAGTAAATTGGACAAGAAATAAGTCATATTCAGTCAAGCAGCACCATAACTCATTATGCCATGACCTAGGATATGCGAAGACCTAACTCATCATACTCCAACAGAAGCATCTGATTTGACACTATCTTTACTGTTTTACTTTCCTTATGGTGATGAATGCAGATATCTCCAACAATGTCACATAGCATGAGATTTTTTGTGGCAACAAATAAACACAGTGGCTTTGCTACTCTGGTTGATTGTTTATATTCATGATGTAAGAACACGATAAACAATTAGTTTGATGAAAAACAATAATGCAATTTTTTGTCATCATAAAATGAGTTACGTTTAACTGTTGTCTGATACATCCAGTTTCAAAATGTATGTTTTCTGAGTTTGCCTTTATTAGCCTTGAACTATCGCCAGTCTATGTGCAGAGAAGCTTGTTTTTATGTCTCAAGTGGACCTGACCAACTTGAGAGCCCCTGCTAGGCATGAAGGAGTATGTGCATGCATGTATGTGTGTGTGTGAGAGAGAAAGAGAGAGAAAAAGAGAGAAAGAGAAAGAGAGGGAGAGAGAGAGAGAGAGAGAGAGAGAGAGAGAGAGAGAGAGAGAGAGAGAGAGAGAGAGAGAGAGAGAGAGAGAGAGAGAGAGAGAGAGAGAGAGAGAGAGAGAGAGAGAGAGAGAGTACTCAAGTCAAGAAACAGTCACAACAATAAAAGAATATAACAGAAGGAAAGATAATATGAAAACAAACTCATACCTCTAGATCAAATGTACTATTGACCCTGTGTCCTTTGTAATAATAAGTCACAAGACAATCAAAGTGGCGATAGAAGAAGGAGATTTTCTTAAGTTTCCCTCTATCTTCATTGTGACCTGAAAATACATGCATGCAAATTTTATGCTACTTGAAAGGCAAAATGAAAAACATTAAAAATCTGATACCTATGAAGAAATTTTAAATTTTTAAAGAAAATAACATAACATGAAAATGTCATTATCAAGTGTTATGCCAACTAGAATGAGTCACTATACCTCTCCAAAGTTCCCATTCTCTTGCAGAATACATTAATTCATGTGCTAATATACTACCATGCCATGATGCAAGGCTGGCCAGAATATTCTTTCACAGGCTTCCTGGTAACTTTTATTTCCCCCATTAATCTTCTCACAATATGTCACAGCTTTACTTGTCTCATAATAAGAAGTTTATTAAAACATCCCTCTGTAATCGTGGAAACTTGAGAACCAGTGTCCAGCACGCACTTCACACTTTACTGTCAATGTTTATTACTGTTTCTGTTGGGCATCTGCTGCAAAGTCTTGTGGGATTGAAAGGTTAAATGCACAAAACTTTCATGAAAGAATCAATCAGCCCTTTCAGTCCTTGGTCTATAATGTGAGTTTAGTTTAGCATGGCATTTGGACTAAAATATTATCTCGACAAAGGTAGGAATTATTTTTGTTTTCTGATGAGTATTTTTTTTTTTTGCGCTCGCTCACTTTGAACTCAAGCATAGTCCATACACACTATTTGTAGTAGTGATGGACTGAATTTTGCGTGTGGATTAGCTTTCCATATTAACAGTGTCCCTCGCCATCAGGCAAACCCACTCCAACTTCAGAGGTACTTGTAATTTACATCCCCAAGCCAAGGGCGACAGGTCAACATTTTAGTCCAGTTATCCGGTGTAGGGGTTGAACCGCTTACCTTGGCATCAGCACAACGGATGTTTAAGAACATGCGTTCTTACCCATTCAGCCATGAGGACCTGCTCTGATGAGTATGACTCTGGGGCTGACCTAACCTCTTAAAAATGGGTAGCAGAGAATTTTCAGAATGTTCTTAGAATTGCATGGGAAGTAAAGGTAAGGAGGAAGAGAAATTATCACCCTCCACCTCATGTCATGGCCTAGTAAATGTGTAGGTCTAACACTTCATACACCAGCATTGATATCTGTTACAGGATGGCACAACATTAATCTTTTCTTTAAATGCTAATCTCACCAAGTATATTTATTAAAAACTGTGTACACTTTTTATTTTTAATCAACAAGTATATTTGTACCAACACTTTGCTATCAATGTTCTAGCCTGATCTCTCCCCAAACCACAAGAAGAAATTCATCGGAAGTTTGGTAAACAATGTCGGCATCAAAAGAAGGAACATTTTGAAAGAAAATGACACATATCAATCTTAATAGGAATTCAGCATGGCCAAATATAAGAACGCATGTTCTTAAAATGCCGAGGTAAGGGGTTCAACCTCTACACCAGACAATTGGATTAAAATGCTGTCTTCTCATCCTTGACTTGGGAACGTAAATTACAAGTACCTCTGAAGTCAGAGTGGGTCTGCCTGATGGCCAGGGACACTAGAAATAGGGAAAGCTAATAAACACACAAAATTCAGTCCAGTGCTACTAGAAGTAGTGTGTAAAAAACAATATCTTAACACACAATGAAGTCAAATAAACATAACAGAATAGAAAGCCCATCTTTAAAGAATGGAATCAGCCATTTTTATATTATATAGCTTTGTCAATCAGACTAACTCTGATTAGATCAGTATTCCTCTGAGGTATTGTTTGGTTTCTCTTGTCCCACTGAAAAAGACTTTGGTCCAATCATTTCCTGTACCTGTGTATATTTTTTTCATTTGTCGAGCTTATTAGTCATGTTTTGATTTTTAACTCAGACTTTAGGGGAAAAAAAAGACTGGCAAGTTAACACAGTGTGCAAACAACAATAGATGTGTCGTAGAACAAAAGGAAAACTATCAAACAAATGCATGACATCACAGGAAACCCAAATACACAGGAACTAATTATGGCAATGGTGGCTCTTAAATATTCAGCACAAGAGAGATGGTAATATTCACCTAGAGTAAGATAAAAGACTGCTAGACAGTGAGAGATAGATATATTAAAGTTGGACAGTGAGTGACAGATATATTAAAGTTGGACAGTGAGTGACAGATAGATTAAAGTTAAACAATAAGTGACCAACTAAAGATAGACAGTCAATGGCGGGTAAAATAAAGATAGAAAGTGAGTGCCAGATAAACTAAAGATAGTGAGTGCCAGATAAACTAAAGATAGCAAGTGCCAGATAAACTAAAGATAGTGAGTGCCAGATAAACTAAAGATAAGAGTGTCAGATAAACTAAAGATAGCAAGTGCCAGATAAACTAAAGATAGTGAGTGCCAGATAAACTAAAGATAGCAAGTGCCAGATAAACTAAAGATAGTGAGTGCCAGATAAACTAAAGATAGAGTGTCAGTTAAACTAAAGATAGCAAGTGCCAGATAAATTAAAGATAGCAAGTGCCAGATAAACTAAAGATAGTGAGTGCCAGATAAACTAAAGATAGCAAGTGCCAGATAAACTAAAGATAGTGAGTGCCAGATAAACTAAAGATAGCGAGTGTCAGATAAACTAAAGATAGCAAGTGCCAGATAAACTAAAGATAGCGAGTGCCAGATAAACTAAAGATAGCAAGTGCCAGATAAACTAAAGATAGTGAGTGCCAGATAAACTAAAGATAGAGTGTCAGTTAAACTAAAGATAGCAAGTGCCAGATAAACTAAAGATAGTGAGTGCCAGATAAACTAAAGATAGTGAGTGCCAGATAAACTAAAGATAGAGTGTCAGTTAAACTAAAGATAGCAAGTGCCAGATAAACTAAAGATAGTGAGTGCCAGATAAACTAAAGATAGCAAGTGCAAGGTAAACTAAAGATAGCAAGTGCCAGATAAACTAAAGATAATGAGTGCCAGATAAACTAAAGATATCAAATGCCAGACAAACTAAAGATAGTGAGTGCCAGACAAACTAAAGATAGTGAATGCTAGATAAACTAAAATTAGCGAGTGCCAAATAAACTAAATATAGCGAGTGCCAAACAAACTAAAGATAGCGAGTGCCAGATAAACTAAGGATAAGAGTGCCAGATAAACTAAAGATAGCGAGTGCCAGATAAACTAAAGATAGCGAGTGCCAGATAAACTAAAGATAGTGAGTGCCAGATAAACTAAAGATAGTGAGTGCCAGATAAACTAAAGATAGTGAGTGCCAGATAAACTAAAGATAGCGAGTGCCAGATAAACTAAAGATAGTGAGTGCCAGATAAACTAAAGATAGTGAGTGCCAGATAAACTAAAGATAGTGAGTGCCAGATAAACTAAAGATAGTGAGTGCCAGATAAACTAAAGATAGCGAGTGCCAGATAAACTAAAGATAGTGAGTGCCAGATAAACTAAGGATAAGAGTGCCAGATAAACTAAAGATAGTGAGTGCCAGATAAACTAAGGATAAGAGTGCCAGATAAACTAAAGATAGAGTGTCAGATAAACTAAAGATAGCAAGTGCCAGATAAACTAAAGATAGTGAGTGCCAGATAAACTAAAGAAATCAAGTGCCAGACAAACTAAAGATAGTGAGTGCCAGACAAACTAAAGATAGTGAGTACCAGACAAACTAAAGATAGTGAGTGCCAGACAAACTAAAGATAGTGAATGCTAGATAAACTAAAATTAGCGAGTGCCAGATAAACTAAATATAGTGAGTGTCAAACAAACTAAAGATAGCGAGTGTCAGATAAACTAAAGATAGTGAGTGCCAGATAAAATAAAGATATAGAGTGCTAGATAAAATAAAGATAGCGAGTGCCAGAAAAACTTAAGATAGCGAGTACCTGACAAACTAAAGATAGTGAATGCCAGATGAACTAAAGATAGACTGAACACCAGGTAAACTAAAGATAGCAGGTGACAGGCAAATTAAAGATAGACAATGAGTGACAGATAAGCTAAAGACAAACAGTGAGTGACAGACAGCCTGTGAATGATATACTAAAATTAAACAATGAGTGACAAACTAAAGTTAGACAGTGAGTGATAGACAAACTAAAGTAAGTGAATGACAGGTAACTCATCATCATCATGTGTCATGCCGATTAAGCATGGGCAGTCAAGTTTCGCCATCTCACACGATCACCAGAGTCATGGATCAGTTCTGTGTTCTTGTCACGATCATGCCATGTGGCCAAGCCACAGGTAATTAACTCTTGCATATGAAAATTTACTGAGGTATATGCAGGCACATGAGGACACCAATACCCATTTATGTACAGAAAGTATGTATTGTCTATGTTTTTTTGTTAAGAAACATTTTTAAAAAATATAGTAGTAATACTTTTTAAGTGTTTCAAATATGGAAAAAGAAACAAGAACAAAACAACTCTGGTCATTAACTGATTAGAAAACATTCAATTAGCAAGTCATTTTCTGATCTAAGAATATGAAATTTAACACGTCAAGGTTAGAACTTCCATTTTTTTTTTCTTTCGCGTTTCCATCCTGTTTCAGGATATTGCGGTCAACACCAGCATCTTTCAGCTGTATGTTGATTCCTAGGCTAGATTACGCTCATCAGCACGCCACGACTTTCTGAGCGACCGGCTCCATACTCTCATAAGTCACTTTTGCGAGAACTTCCATTAGCGCTTGTAATTATTTTGCACTGCTTCAACTATTACTCATGTCTGTAACTTCAAAAGTCAGGGAGTGTTCAGCAAAGTACTTTGGAGTTGTTTAAGTGGCTTTTTCTGTGTCATGGTAGGCTTCCGGTAAAGTAATCAATGTCTTCTTTTGGAAATAACTCTTTATGCATGATGAACAATAACTACAACTAAACAATGGTAATTTCTTAATTTATTCTGAGCAGCATACAAATCACAATATATCCACTAATTTCAGTTAGTTGTATGTTCAATAGACATCATAATAAACTACAGCATTTATTGGCTGTTTGTGATTTTCTACAGTAGTTTGTCATTGCTTCCTGAATGTCTAACAATCATACCATTGTAAAAATTAACACAAAACGATCTGCTCTCGAATTGCTTGCAGCTGACTTCAAACCTGGCTGTTGAAACTGATAAACTGCATTCACTAACCCTTAGTCATAACATAATTTTCTTTAAAAGAAAAATAAACTAAAAGTGTTTTGTCATGTACTGAGGGGCTAATTCATGTACAATAAACTGCTTAAAGCCCGGTCCCCAACATGGAGGATAAGCGGGTGTGCTGTTAAGGCCTCTGGAGTGTTTATGCTTGTGGCTACGGTTTGCTTACACATTTTCCTCATGCTGGACAGGTAGTGCATTGTTCCGTCACCCTGCTATTGAGTTGAGTGCGTGGTGCGACACTATGAGCTGTGAATTTTGCGTGGAGTGATTTTACAGCTGTCCGCGGTTGTTTGTAGCGTGAACTGCATGTTCAGAAAAATGGTGGCAGCTGATCACTGAACTAGCTGGGTTGCCTTATGCAGTAATGTGTGGCTGCTGTTTTTCTAATGACTGTCGCTTCCATCGACGATGAACTGTATTTTTCATGGCAGACTTTTATGTTGGCTTCTGGCAGCGGCATTATACATAGTATACCTGTACAGGTTGTTGGTTTGTCGAGACTCCTGTCTGTTCCACTTTGCACATGGGGCAGTGAGGGCCATTTTGTGTGATATTCACTGGCACAGGAACAAAGCATAATGGGACGACCCTTTGTCATGAAGTTGAAACCGCAACTGACTGACTAACATATTTAAATGAGGGTTGCTGTCACAAAATAAAACCTTGCGTTTACCCAGTTGATTATTATAGAGGCTTTCTGATAAAACGGACTATCTGCCAGCGACAACTATTTTAACTAACAGTATAAACAAATCGGATGTCAAAATCCCAGGACAATATTAGTAGCGGCACGTGTTTACATCTGGTGGACAGATTGGGAACACTCGGTGGTGAGTGAGAAAAATCCCGGCATCGCTTTGACAGTTTGTCAACATTTGAATACAGATGGAACCCGTGGGATCATGGTGGCAATCGGATGTCGGCCATCACATGTCGGGCAAAATTAACAGTTGCAGATGTGTAGGGGAAGTGAATGAGCTGAATCATACATCGCTTTGACAGATTATAAACAAGTCGGATTGGAAGCGGAAGTACACAGCTCGGAAGAAAACAGTCCATCTGTCATATAGTTTCCGGACATCACGCAGATTGGCAGATTGCTATTGACAACTGTTGTTGGGATCATACAGTAACTCGTTAGTTTGTTGGGGGAGTCAAAACAACTGATGACAACTTTGACATTGATGGAGCCAGGGAAAATCGATTCTTGACAATGGATGATATGTCCAAATAACACCTGTGTGGACCGGAAGAATACTGTCACGTGACCAATTTTAGGTTTTGCCAAAAACCAGGATTGGAGAGGAGAGTTGAACTCAAACCTTGGATTTTAGCAGACGTGCTTCGGCGCTGTGGTTCTGATGGGAAAATGTCTACCGTGTGCGAATTGAGTTAATTTAATTTTACACGTGCCTGTCATGGTAAGAGTGGATGTAATTTGATCTAACTGCAGTGTTGCCTAAGGTTCCTCTGGTTGGAATGAAGAACCCGGAACAACTAAAAATCCGATCCCGGATAAATTATGATGTAGAGAGATGGGCCAGCAACTTTACAACAGAGCTTATGCTAGAGGAAGATGATCAACATTGCTCAGTGGAGCTGAATGGTATATGTATCCTACAGGATAAATACCGAATGAGTTTAGGTCATACCAGTTTTAACACACCAGTAGTGATGGATATTCAGTTCACTTATGACTAGAACAAAAATAAAGGACTCTATTGGAGTATAGACAATAACTGTTTAATAGTGAAGAACTAGAGAACATTTAGCAAGAGACAAAAAGTCCTGTTCATAGGACAGTGTTCCATGTTTGTTTCACCGCGCCGGAATTATGAAGCCGGAGTTTCTATAAACTGTTAGGAACAGTTGCGTTAGGAACAATAATAGTTTTTTTCCACGGATTATATATTTCCATGGGATTCAGATCTCATGGTCATCAAAGTTCCTGGAAGAGGACATGTCTGGAGAGAAGGATACGACTTCGGTGAGGTCTAGTGTACTGAGTCTTGTGATGTCGTGTAATCCTTGCCATGATGTGTACACTATGATCCTGAACTTTGAAGGCTGACATATACATTTATGTTATAATACACGACACACATTTTCTTCGCACACACCTCTCATATACGTCACACTTTTCTTTTAATATATTAATCTTTATTAATTTTTAGAAGCAAGAGTTGGTGAGTATGTTGCGTTGGGGAAGTATGAGAGGGGGCATAGTACGACAGTGAGAGAGTGATAGGAAGGTGTCCACGGGCTGATGAAGTGTGTTGGACGGAAGCTGGTGGATTCTCCAGGATATTGATAGGGAAAAAATATTGTAATGTGGGTGTTGACTCTCTTCACTCCAGGGACGACACTTTAAAGGAGGACACGACAGTTGCAACAGTATAATTTATTTAATAAAAGATTTAAGCTTCCAGTGTCTTTTCTAACAGAAGACTGAAGTCAGCAGCGAGACAAGGTTAAAGGTTAAAGATGAGACAATTGACTTCATTGCATCAGTTTTTACTCACATGGCTTGACCTCTCTCTATAGCATGGCAAGCCATCTGCTTGGAGCATTGTAAAAAGCATAATTCCGTAGCTCTAGCGATGACCCTTGGGGGTCTCTGGAAAAAACTGCACTCATGGCCTGAATGACACTGTCTGAAAATGAGCCCATGACCATTACAGAGTTTGACCACTTTACCACAGAAGTGATTCAAAACAATGTATTCCCATATTTACATCCTGGCATATTTCACTGCATCTTGTCAGGTGCATCCTGCAGAGTTAGTTAGTTAGTTAGTCGCAGTTCCAACTTCACAGCAACGGGTCATACCCATTATGCTCCGTTCCTGTGCCAGTGAATATCACACAAAACGCTCCCCACTGCCCAATGTGAAAAGTGGAAAAGACAGGAGTCTTGACAAACAACAGCCTGCACAGATACACTGTGCATATTGCCGCCGCCAGAATGTCAACACACGAGTCCCCCACGAAACACCCAATTCATCTCTGATGGAATAGGCAGTCATTTTCCTATCTGGATGTTTCCTAGATGTTCACCTACACAGTCCACGAACATACAGTTCATCACCGACGGCAGTGGCAGTCAACTAGAAGCCCAGCAGCCATGCGTTTCTGCATAAGGCAAAAACCGGCCAACTCTGGGACATAGCCACCTGCCATCGCTCCGAACATGCAGTCACGTTCCAAAAAAAAAACTTGGGCAGATTCAAAAGCACTTCACACGAAACCCACAGCTCACAGTGTCGCGCCACGCACTCACTCAGTAGCAGGGCGATGGAACCATCAAACCTCCTTAGTCGCCTCTTATGACATGTGTGGTAGGCTACAGTGTTGCTATTCTTTGCTTCCCTTATGGGCCCCGGCAACACACGGGAGATCCTGCAGAATTATATATCATATGAAGTGAATAAATGAGCTTGGTGATCTCACAACCTCTGCTTAATAGCAGTCACGAAATAACAAAGAAAAGGCATTCAGTATAGTTTATTCAACAGACAAAACAATTGCTCAAATATACCAAGGAATTAGCAATTAGGCAGTTCCAGCCAATTTTGTGCACACAGAAAGATTTTATTTTAAACTTGTGATTACCACAGGGATAACAAATGCTTCACATTTGAACACTATGCAGTGACTAGACCAGATGTTTTAAATATTTAGCCAAAGTATAATTCAATTTATTCACTTCATATGATACACAACTCTGCAGTATACACCAAACAAGATTCAGATAAATATTTCAGGCAATAAATAGTGCAACATATTGTTTGTGGCTTCTGTGTTTTAACTCATGTTTATTGACTGACTATTTGAAACTTGTTACATTCCCAGCAGACCCCCAAGGGAGATAATAACCAGCATGAAAATAAAACATCACATGCATTCCTTTCAAAGAAGCATGAGAAATAAATCCTCAAGCATTGATTGGCACTCAAATAAGTAAACGGAAGAAGCAGAGACAAAAGAACACTAGACAACATAAAAATTGAAAGCTACAGCAATCCCACCAAAATTTGAACATGTCGCCTCCAAATGACGATGGTTTATTAGTAATTGTCTCAGTCATTTTCAATTTAACAATAGAGTTAAATATTGTAAGTTTAGCACTAGAATTCATTTCTTTTGACTTCCAAAACATTTCCTAGATCTATGAAAGCTCCACTTCCCATTTTTTGTAATAAAAGAAATTAGAATGAGATCGAAGTACTAATGGATAATTCCATGTGCAATGAAGATAGTCCTTACGTGCAATGAATATGGCCCTTGAGTGTAATGTAGATGGTCCCTGAGTGCCAAGAAACAAAAATATGTACAAAAAGCTTGGGAACCATTAACTTGGCTGTCTTTTACCTATTTTTCTTCATTTATTCTCAGATAATCACTTCTAATTTTCTACCATTATCATAGTTGATTTCCTCATTGAGGTTATGAACTGCCATGTTATTGCTGAGATGCGTCTCAAGGAACTGACAGTCTTGGATTACATATTCAACTGTTTGACTGCCCTCCCTCACATGCCTGTCAAATGTTCATTTTGTTAAATAGATAGCGTTTGAAGCTGTAATGGCTGGCTGTCTCTGGACATTTCTTAAGCCCTTTTTCTATAATGTGTTCTGGATTAGCCGGCTCTGTGGCGAAGGGGTTATGGACTGCAGTTCCGTAATCACTTAAACCGCAGTTCGAAATACAGCTGTAGGTGATTAGGCAGCAGATTGCCTTGCAGTGAGTTTGTTTATAAAATGGTATGGGTGCCGGTTGTTCAGAAAGCAATGGCAAACTACTGAACGTAAACTTGTCAAGGAATCACAAACAGCTAACAAATGCTGGGGTTGACTGTGACGTCCTGTAAAGGATATGCAACTCGCGTTTTTATTTGATCACTTCTAGTAAGCTGCCAATCAGCTCTGGCAACCTTGATCTCTGGGACGGTGGGAGTGTGCAGATGTTCTGTATTATTCATTGGGTATTGCTGTGGGCCTTTTAAATTATTCTGCTTATTGTAGCACTCTATAATAATCTCTCCCGTCAACCGTCATGCCAGTTTTGTTATATTATTTATATAATTTATTGGTGCTGATTTCATCACTTGGCCAGGTTTCATATTCTGGTTCTATCATAGTTGGATTATGAAATATTTGTCTATGTTGGTACTACATACGTCAGTCAAGCATTTCTTATGTATAAATAATATTTTTTTAGTATTTGATGGTATGCACCCTAAGTAATGCCTGCTATTTTATTTTAAAGTTCATGCTCTGTTGCACTTTTTGCTGATATGTGTGTATTTGATTTTTCAAACTTATGTCTATTTAATTATCATCATCATCACATGCAATGCCATCAGGCGAACCCACTCTGACTTTTGAGGTACTTGAAGTTTACATCCCCAAGTCAAGGATGAAACTAAAATGTTGACTTCTTGTCTTTGACTTGAGGAAATAAATTACACGTACCTCAAATGTCAGAGTGGGTTCACCTGATGGTGAGGGGCACTGGTAATAGGGAAAGCTAATCCACATGCAAAAATCAGTCCAGTGCATCAGAAGTCGTAGTAAATATATTTACTAAGCTGGAGTTTAAAGTGAGCAAACACAGACACAAAATCTGTATGTTTTCTTATCTTTGTCTACATTACTACGTAGACAGGTGTAAGATTCCATCTACTGAAGTGAGGTTTTACAAAGGAAGATCTTAAATATGAACATTAAAATACGAAAGGCAAGAGGAGCTTTTATAGAACTAGGAAATTTGTTGAAGTCAAAAGAAATTAAACTTTGCACCCAACATAGAATATTCAATTCTAATGATAAATTAGTACTACTCATAGATTAGAAATATGGAGAATCTTCTTCTTCTTCTTTGTGTTAATCCGTAGTGTTTTTTTCAGATGTGATTGCTAGTGTGTTGTTATGCACCCTTGGGCCGAAACCCTTGGGCCAACTCATCCGACTTTTGCAGTGCATTTTTGACCAGGTTAGCATTCCTGGGAGACTCTCACTTTTGTGGTACCAGTCCACATCCCAGCTGGTCAAGTTGGAATGGTCGAAGACTTCACGGTCATCCCTCAAGGGAAGGCAGGGACAGTCCATGGGCATTATCCCCATCCAGGAAGGCTTCCTTGTTTGCAGAGCCGACACATAGTGCTCTGGTGCTGGGCTCACTCTGGGAGTCGCCACAGTCCTGCTCATGGCTGCTTTAATTCCTCACTTCAATATATTGGGCATTTCGTTCGCCACGGCCGTTTCCGCACAAACAAGACCGGTCTGCAGACAGTATCCACTCAGCGAGTTTTCGATTCGGACATGTGCCTGTCGTTGTGCCCGGAGGACAATATAGTCAGAGCTGTTCAGGCACGACGGACATTCAGAAAACTAGTTAGTCAGAGCTGTTCCGGACACGAAGGGCATTCGGAAAACTAGGTAGTCAGAGCTGTTCCTAGCACGAGGGACAATCAGAAAACTAGCTAGTCAGAGCTGTTCCGAACGTGAAGGACATTCGGAAGACTAGTTAGTCAGAGCTGTTCCGGGCACTGAAGAGACATTTCACTTGGACGTAATTGCGCAGTGCCAGGTTTATTTGCCACCCTTAGGCGCACATCCGACTTCGGCTGGCATTATTTAGTGAGGTTAGCTTTCCACGGGTTTCAAGGAACGTTAGACTCTTACTGTTGTGGTGTCGCCCACATCTCAGCTGGTCAAGATAGAACGGTCAAAGACATCACGGTCAACCCTCAAGGGAAACAGGGGTAGACCATGGGCATTCCCCGCTATCCAAGGAGGCTTCCATAATTGCAGAGCCGGCACATATTGCTCTGAGACTGGGCTCACCCAAGGAATTGCCACGTCCTGCTCATGGCTGCTTTAATTCCTCACTTCCATGTATTGGGCATTTCGTTTGCCACTGGTCGCTCAAGCACAAACCAGGGACGGACAGACTGCGGGCGATATCCACTCAGCAAGCTTTCGCATCAGGCTTCCACGTAATGGATTCGCTAGTCAAGCGTTCCATTTCGTGTGGACGAGACAATCCTCCACCTTTGACTACGCTCACTCCATGAGTGTAGATGCAGGCTTTCATCGTAACCATTGCATGCTTTTCCACCTTTAGTAACCGCTCACGAGGTAGGCTACATGTGCTGCCGGCTCAGCACCTTACCTCTATGTATCAGTGAGCGAATAACGGCCAGGCCCTCTCATCCGGGGATCCCTCATATCCCCCAGCTGAGAGCCTTCGAACAGGTATCTGGACTAAGCATGTAGCGTGCTCAGTATCTCTCCTCCATTTTGAGGTAGGTGAGTATCGGCCCGGCTCTCACGTCCGAGGGTTTATGGCTTAGAGGCGTTCAGCCATATCCCTCGGCTGAGAGCCTTAGAGTATGTGTCCGGACCAAGAATTTCTGCCTTCATGCAAATGATTTGATCTTGTGACTGCTATCCTCAGTCTACCTGCAGGGCAGCAAGTTGTGTCTCTCTTGGTCTGGTTCCTAACCCAAGTCCTGTCCGACACATAGTTGTGCTTCCGTCAGCCTAGCTCTTGGGGTCATTGGGACACGCAAGCCCCCCCCCCCCCCACACCACCACCGTGACAAGGGGGGGGGGGGGGGGATGATATGGAGAATGACTAAAATGTTTACAAATAAACTGCAAACATTCATGTACATTCACATACTGGTGTGCCTGCGCAAAATAGAAGGAATAAAATGGTATGACAAAATCACCAATGTGGAGCTCATGGAAAGAACTAGACAAATATCAGTGTATCAAGAGGTGAATAACAAACGCTGGTGCTTGAATTGGAAATACTTTGAGAAAACCTAATAATAGTTAACTACAAAGGCCTTTGTCTGAAATTCACAAGTCAAAAGAAGTAGAGGAAGACCAAAATGCAAATGGATAAGAGAAGTAGAGACAGAAATTAAGAATATGGTGAGGACATGGACGTAGCTGCATGGGACAGCTAAGGATAGGACAACTTGGAATGAGCTGGTTGAGGGCTTATGTCTCAATAAGGGACAAAAGGTGAATGAAGAAGAAGCACTGATAAGAAGAAAGACGATTAAATCAAGATAATGATAACCCGATTCCCTTGATGAAACCTGTGCATATTAAAAATCCCACGGTAGTTAGAAGTCACAAAGAGTAGGCTAAAAGTAAATCTGCCCGTACAACTCACCATCGATTGATGAAATCTGTCTAGAGGAAGGAAACCGTACATAAATGCATGCTGAAGTAAGACACAGTGACATCTGAGATGCATAACTAGGTGTGACTGACTTGACAGAGAAACAAAGAAGAAATCTAGTAACACACTTAAAATACTTAATGTGGAAACGGTACTACTGTATGGATCAGAAAGATGGAGGATGACTAAAAGTATTTTAATAAACTACAAACATTCATTAACTGTTGTCTGTTCAAAATAGGAGGAATTAAAATGGTATGAAAGAATAATTTAATGCAGAGCCTAAAAGCTGACAGAGAACTTGACAGATTTCAGCAAATCGAGAGGTGAGGAAAATGCTGGCACTGGATACAACACAGATTAAGAAAACATGATAATATTAATAACATTAAAGTTCTTTGTCTGGAACTGACAGGGCAAATGAGATAGAGAGAAACCTAAAAACAGGGAGGGAAATTAAGAGAGAGATCATGAATAATATGGGGAGGACATGATTGAGATAGTAAAAGATATGGGGGGGGGGGGGGGTTGGTGTGCTGGTTGGGGCCTCTGCACCACTGGGGTATAAATAATGGCAGGTGGAGGAAAAAATTCCTATGTAATAATATTACAAAATTCTTAGACTTAAGACTAGTTTGAGTTATACTAATTAATAATAATATAATAGTATTTATTTTTGTAAAACTAATCAACCTTGGTAACTGAATTTGTCTTTATTATTACTATAGCTATAGCATAGCGGCATAGCCTTTGTCGGCACTCTTCCGAATTGCGGTCCCAAATAGATCCGCAGTGAATAGGTCAGGGGTTAAGGGTTAGGGTTAGTTGTTAACTAAACACTGACCCTAACCCTTACCCTGACCTATTCACTGCGGATCTATTTGGACCGCAATTCGGAAGAGTGCCTATAGTTACAATTAATTATTGATTCTAAATAATATTCGACACCAAGATATTGTACACAATTTTAATATGACACACCCATCATGCGTCTGAGTAGTTATAAAGCATAGCTAAGTAAATTGTTCGATTTATAATGTTATGTAACGATTTTTTTGTAATTTCTTAACTCGTTACAAGTTTGCGATTTGGGGACAAACAGTTTCTTTTATAATCAGACTATCATTATGAATCATCTGAGCATGACCTCGATTTCCATCCTCTGCTACTAGCAGGCACACTGACATCACATTGAATCGGGACTACATACAAAGGAGAACGAACGACGGTACTCACTCACTTACACACACCACAAGAAAAGTAACTCGTTCGGTTTATCCACATCTCGCCATTTCCTCGTTCTAACCACATTTTTTACAATATTGATAAAGAACAACATATATCCTTCCTTACCTTTAGCACAGCTGATAAAATCAAAGAACAGAATTAAGCACAACAGGGTTAATTTTCCGAACACCCATTCCAAATGTTGTCCCATCTCTCCCACCGCCCCATTACTGGGCTGAGCAGACGTTGATTCTGCGCATCTGACGGCAACGAACCATCAAACTGTCGCTGCTCTCACGGATGTCCGGGCTAATAACGCCAGCATATTTCTTGAATAGTTTCCCTTGTATAGTTTGAATAAACATGTTATATAAAGCATTGCGAAACCTGTAAGAACTAAGAACTTCTACTTCTTCTGCGTTCGTCCGAAATGTTGTTTCAGACGTAATTGCGTTGTGCCTGTTTACAACAGAGCTGCATATTGCACCTTACGGCCGACACATCCGACTTATTCAGTATTTGTTGACGTATTACCGCCCCCCACCCCCACCCCCACAACAAAGACTAGCAAGATGGCAGAATAGTTTCAAGAACTACTTAAACCCACACATAACATAGAAAACTTCACTTTTGTGCCTAAAGCAGGAGAGCAAGAACCAAATTTCATACTGCAGAAGTCAAAGCAGTTATACAGAAAAGCATAAAAACAAATCACCAGGTCCAGATGGATAACCACAGAAGCTATTCAGGCCTGGGGGAAACAGTAGTTAAATGGCTAACAAGAATTTAATATAGCAGGGAAGAAAGAAAAGTCCCAGATGATTGGCAACAGGCAATATAGTACCAATATGGAAAAAGAAAGGCAATACGAGAGAGTGCGAAACATACAGAGGTATATCACCCCGAGCCATGTAGGAAAATGTATGCAAAACTATTGGAACAAAGAGCTAGACCAATAGCTGAACAACAGTTAAGCAAAGTACAATTCGGTTTTCGGAAAGGTAAAAGTTGCACTGATGCATTATTTACAGTTAGACAAATTTGTGAAAAAACTATCGAATATAGTGACCAGCAGAATATTGTGTTTGTAGGTCAGGAAAAAGTTTTCGATAGAGTAGACAGATACAAATTATGGACCATCCTTGAAGACTATGGGATACAAGGGCAATTGCTAGAAAACATCATAGCCATGTACCACTCAAGCCAAAGTGCAGTAAGAACACAAGAATGTATATCAGATATGTTCACAGTCAATACAGGAGTGAGGCAGGGTTGTGTGCTCTCTCCCCTGCTATTTAATATCTACATGGACAGAATTTCCAAAGAAGCAAGTCTCGACAGAACAGATTCAGAAAATTTAGAACTCTTTACTCCAGATGAAACAACTGAGCCACAGGGAATAAATGAACTTCTATTTGCAGACGATCAGTGCCTTTTTACAGCGATGAGGGCAGACTACAAAATCATATTACTAATCTGAGTTCAACCTGCAGCAGACACAATATGAGCATAAACACAGCCAAAACCGAAGTAATGCAAGTTAGCAGATCGCCAGGCCCACTAAGTATACAGATAAATAACACAACTCTGAAACAAGTTAAAGAATTCAAATACCTTGGAAGTATGATCACAGAAGATGGCAGATTGGACAGAGAAATTGAAATCAGATGTCAAAAAGCTAGTGCACTTACATATCAACTATCACCCTTACTGAAACATCCAAAACGACAGATAATAAACAGCATATTCACACCAACTCTATACCAATCTCAAACCTGGACTCTATCCAAATTACACCTTCGCAAAATCAACACCTGTGAAATGAGATGCTTTAGGAGAGCTGCCAACTTAACAATCCGAGACCGAGTAAGAAATGCTACTATCAGACAGACTGTGGGATCAACACCTTGTGCCACATTTATTGAAAGACAGAAGATCAAGTGGTTTGGCCATGTCGTTAGAATGCAACATCAGCAGCTACCATCACTGGCCTTACATCAAAGTCATCTGCGACGAGACCACGAGGACGTCCAAGAAGAAAATGGATTGACGACATCAGAGACATTGTACAACCACACGGAATGACACTATCCAGTGCCGCCCACCGGGCGCTGGAACGCAAATTATTCCTCCCCACGACGCTTGACGGCAGAAGTGGAAGATGATGATGATGATGATGATGATGATGATGATGATGATGATGATGATGATGATGATAACCTTCCCTGGGAAATTAACAGTATTTCTTCTTCTTCTTCTTCTTCTTCTTCTTCTTCTTCTTCTTCTTCTTCTTCTTCTTCTTCTTCTTCTTCTTCTTCTTCTTCTTCTTCTTCTTCTTCTTCTTCTCTTCTTCTTCTTCTTCTTCTTCTTCTTCTTCTTCTTTCGTCCTGGATGTTGTATTAGACGTAATTGCGTTGCACCTGTTTATAGCAGAGCTGCGATATTTGCACCTTTCGGCCGACACATCCGACTTAAACAGGCATTTCTTGACCGGGTTATCTTCCCGGGAAATTAACAGAACCAAGAAATGTTTACTTTTCTTCGTTGGCTAACTTTGACCCCGCGCATAGTCCACAACCATACAACTAACACTAGTAGTGTAGTTGCTACTACTACCGCTATGATTACACTGGACTGATTTTTGATTACTAATCAGTAATCAGATTAGCTTCCCACTCGCCAACAGGCGAACTCACTGCGATGTCCGAGGTACTTGTATTTACGTCCCCAAGTCAAGGACGAGAAGTCAACAGTTTAGTACAACTGACCGGCATGGGGAACTAACCCTCTACCGCGGTCATCAGCGAATGTTTAAGCGCGAGTGCGTTAAACCCTTCGGCCACGTTGACTTCATTTTTTTTTGGGGGGGGGGGGGGGGGGGGCATATCCTTTTTTTTACGTCCCCAAGTCAAGGACGACATTTTAGTCCAGCTGTCCGGTGTAAGGGTTGAATCGCTTACCTCGGTATCAGCACAACGGATGTTTAAGAACACTGCAGTTCTTACCCATTCGACCATGCTGACCTGCTGTAGTTTTATTACTGTTACACATTCTACCTTACACAACAACAGGTGAATGCATAGTGAGAGCAACTGGAGGACACTCAGAACCCTTCACCATAAGATCCGGAGTACGACAAGGTTGTGTCCTGTCCCTTCTCTTGTTCATAAACATATATAGACAACATATGTAAAGAAACCAGCCAAACAGAGACCGCAAGAACACCGCATAACGAGAACACAGAAGAAGAACCATATGCAAATCTAACCATTAGAGAACTCCTGTTTGCGGACGACCAAGCACTAATAGCAAAATCAGAAGCTGAATTATAAGACCACATGAATAGTCTAAACGAAATGTGTAGAGAACATAACATGAAAATAGCACAAGTAAAACAGAGGTAATGACTATAACATAACTAAAGAAGAAAAAGCAACAACGATTCACCTAAACGAACATCCCTTGAAACAAGTAAAGAGTTTCAAGTACTCTTTTTTTTTTTTAAATTCGCATATCCTTTACAGGACATCGATGTCAACAGCAGCATCTTTCAGCTGTCTGTTGATTTCTTGGCAAGATTACGCTCAGTAGTTTGCCATTGCTTTCTGAGCGGCCGGCTCAGTTATCCCGCAAGTCACCAGCGGGGGTAGAACCGCTCCCAGTTCTCGCCCGCTACGAGACTCTGCGTGATAAACGGGATTACGAGAAAGTATTGTAGCGCCTCGGCCAGAGAGACCGGTTTTCAAGTACCTAGGAAGTATAATATCATCAAATGACAAATCAGAAGACGAGATCGAAAATAGATGCAATAAGGCAAACCAACTCATTGGACAAATGGCACCAATACTAAAGAACAAACATATTAATAACTACTAAGGAAGCACTTTACAACACAATCTTCCTACCAACTCTATGTTACCAATGCCAAACCTGGACAATGACAGAAAAAGAGAAAAAGAAAAAAATCAAAATATCAGAAATGAGATTCCTGAGAAGAATACTCAATGTATCAAGAAGAGATAAGATCAGAAATTAAGAAATCAGGACTAAAGTGGGGATTATAGCTGCACTAGACTGTATTAGAAGGCAGCAAGCCAAATGGTTTGGCCATGCAAGTAGGTTACCAACTAACAGTATACCACAACAAGCAATGATGTACAGATCAGATGGAAGCAGAGGAAGAGGCCGACCACGTAAACGATGGACCCAGGGGAATAACAGAGTCCATGGGCATATCGATACATGAAGCCCATAAGCGGGCACTCTCCCGCAGTTTATACTTCACCTCGACACCGCAAGATACAAGAGGAACATGATGAGATGAGATGAGACACATCCCACACAAACAGAAGGAACCAAGCTGAAGCAGGCTGGTTCAGATATGAAACAAAACATCCGATACTTATTTTACGGATAATTAACAACCTGGAAAAGACCAGAGCAACTCTGAAAACAGCAACGTTTCAGACAGCTGGAGACAATCTTGCGCACTAGATAATCTTTAATGGAATTATGAAATGATTCTTTATTAAGCTCACACAATCAATAAACCCATTTCAGGAGATGAATTAGCGGACCAGAACAAATCAAGTTATAATTAATTTAAAAAAAAAAAAACGTAATGCGTATTTTATATTGACACATTATGTGAGGAGGCTTGTGGTGGTGGAATTATGGTAAAGGTGAAGGTACGGTACATATTGCCGTATGTTATGACATTAGAAGTTGAGGAGATCAACTCCTTTCCTCAACCCCTCCTTCATGGATATTCTCTGGTATCCATTTTATAATGCTGAACCGATTTGGGACCATGTTGTTTGAAAAGGGTGAGCCGTGGCTCAGAAGTTACTATATCCACCTGAGTCTTAGAAGGTACCTTGCTTGATCTAAGTATAACATGTTTCATGTCCTTTGCAGGACATTGCTATCAATTCTAGGTTGAATTTCTAGACAATTGTACGTTCTGTAGTTTGCCATTGTTTTCTGAACAAGAAGTTAACGTTTAAGTGAAACTTAATGCCGGTTTAGGACTTGTATAGCCTATCTTGCAAATCAGACCACCGGAAGTTTAAGAGCGAGAGCTCTTATCATTTCGACCACTTCGACGTCTCCATCCCAGCATAAAGCTTGGAATATTCCAACAACCACTACTACCTAATGATATCACACATCCGCCTGATCTCTTGAGCAATGAGATCGGACACTAGATTTCTCAAACACTCACGAAAACAGAAGGTACCGAGTGTATTTTAAAAATCCAGCGACAGTTAGAAACTGCAAAAAGTAGGCCGTAAACCCTTCACCCTGGCAAAGTTATTAGGAATGAAAACCTACCTAGGGGTAAATAGAGCCTGTTGCCTTGGATGGAATCTGTCTAGATTAAGCAGATCTTACACATATGCATGCTGAATTGGGAAAGGTAATGCAGAAGACATTGTTTGAAATAAGAACTACTTGTCAATTTGAATTTGATCCTGCACGGCCCCGATCAACTCCGATGTTGCTAAGTCATGCATTTTCACCTATTCCACCACGGCTTACCGACTTGCAAAGTGAAGGTTGCAACAAGATGTACATTGTGTTAGACTTTCATCATATTCTAGATCATGGCATAATGAGATGGCTATGGCCAGTCCACTTCTCTCCAGCTTCCCTTCCCAAACAAGTCTGAAAACTATACGGTCACTCTTTTATGAGGCCGGGTCGACTCTATGGCCACGCTGGTAGGAACCAGGAATCCTTCCTCTGCTGAGTATTGAACTTGGGCCATTGTCATGCTGAGCGAGCACATTACCCACCCTACTATCATCACTTCTTCCAGAGTTAACATAAAAGTGAAGGACTCTTTTACACTCATTAAGGCGTTTTGTGTATATGACGCATGTTTATATATCGGGTGTATTTTAATGATTGTGGGGTGTGTGTGTGTGTGTGTGTGTGTGTGTGTGTGTGTATGGGTTGTTGTGTGTGTGTTTTTTGTGTTGTGGGGGTGTTTGCTTTTTTAAAAAATATATTGCCGTTTGAAGTTTTGTATTTACCTTTTATGTTGCATGAACTCCAAAGTTAGTGAATACAACATTTGGAACGGCAATATTTTCAAAAAAAACCCACTTTATTAAAAATACATCCTTACCCGTGTTTCCCAAAAATGGGGCCCACCCCTACTGGGGGGTTTAAAACGATTGTTAGGGGGGCAATTCGAAAATTTTTCTCCCCCTCATCAGTCCTTGATGTAAATGGACTGTTTTGAAAGACCATTTGAGTGATCACATGCCCTGTTTTAAACCTGATCTCTGAATCCAGGAAAGTTGGCCGGGAGAGTCACAAGCCCTTTCCCGGGTTTAGTGGACCGACAGCCTTCTTAGATCCTCAAAGGGGGATGCAATGGACCGTTAAAACTCCTTTTTTGCATCCCCCATGGTGGACTCCAGAAGTAACCATGCTTGGAAGGCAAAGAGAGCTGCAGTGAAGCAGCAAGGAAAGTGCGACAGACACCCCGAACTCACGAGGGCGGGGGACACCGCGGAAAAAAGTCAAGAGAGATAGGTGGGGGTTTTCAAGCGCTTTGCTTCAGAGGGCAAAAACGCAAAATTGGAATGTTTCATAAGGAATTGGAGGTGATAAAACACTGCAAAATTCTGGAGACTGCACAGACAAATACAAAAAAGGATCGGCCTATGACAGTGGGAACAATTTATAGAGATGATGGGTTTTGCGCGTGAAAAAGGACCTAAAAAAAGGGGGAGGCGTTTCTCCAGAGATTTTTAGCGCAGACCAATCATAATGATGCAGACACCAGGGATACGGATAGAGAGGAGTTATCTGGCTCCATGAAGAATATGCATTATGAAGACATCATAGGGTGAAGGGGTTAAACATTTTTTGAAGAAGGAAAAAAGACAGGGCCCCAGGGCCCGATGGGTTAGGTATAGCCACATAAAGGCTTTGAGCGATGTAGACCTGAAGGAGAGGGACCGACTGTTTTTAACCAGAGCATTAGGACACCATTAGTAACGCAGGAGTGGGTGCACAGCTGTTACCCCTCCCCCAAAAACCCCAATTCAAGGATCATTCAAAGCTTAGCGGCTTTAGGATAATCCCCCTTCAAAATACTTTTGGGGAAAGGGTTTTTAGAAAAGATAGTCACCGTCAAGTGAAGAGAGACTGAAAATGAATTTAAAACAAAAGGGAAACCCTGACAAAAAACTCTTTCCCGCAAGCACGGGCCCCAAGGATTCACAAAATTTTAAAATTATAACTAAACTAAAAATTTAAAATTAAAAAGACAAATCTTTCTTTAAAAAAATTTTTTTTGTATTTAAATTTTCCCGTTCCCCATTATATTTTAAAAAAAAATTTACTTACTGTGTTTGCTCAATAATTTCCTAGTGATTTTTTCCCTAAAACCCCCATTTAAAAATTTGCTTTAGTGAACTTTTTGATATTTGAATTTTAAAAAATTTATGTATATATTGGGGGGGGGGGGGGCAAAAAAAATTTTAAAAAGGGCTTAGGGGGGGCCAAAAGCGCAAAAAAGGTTGGAAACACTCCCCCTTTTAAAAATCAAACTCAATGGGTGGGTGGGCCAATTTTTTTGCTTCCGACTTTTTTCCTAGAAATTTTTGGGCAGATTACTTGGGTGCCCATCTAAATTTTTAAAAATTTTAAATCATTTTTCAAATTGTGTTTTCTAACTCAGATACCAGGCTTGCAGGCAAGCATCCCAAAACCACTGCTTTTACCCCGGGAATCCCTCATTTGGTTGTTTTAAAGTTCCATGTCCTTGTACAGAACGTCGCAATAATCTCCAACAATTTGCACTTTTTTTTGATTTTTTTAATGCAATTTTACACCATGTTTTGTCCATTGTTTTTTTAAACAGGCCCAATTTGCCCAATTCATTGTGAAAATCAGCGAAAAAAGATTGCCCCAAAAATCCATGCGATTGACTTCGAACCATGTATTATGCCAGGATTTTTAAAATTAAATTTCCCTATTTAAAAAGGGCCCCAAAAAACCGATTTAAATTAATGAAATTTGACTTAAAACCCAAATTTTTTGCTTTTGATCTACCCAATAAATCCCCATGTTAATTATGTTTATTTTGTGTAATGTAATTTGAAATCACACATGTGTAGATTAGTGACTACATTTTTGTCTAGAACTGTACTCTGACAACGGCATGAGCGCTGTCGGACCAAAGTTCGATGCTTACACTCGCCGTTCGCTACGTAAGGACAAGATTGACCACTTATTCCTGTGTACACTGAGACCTAAAAAATGTTTTGGTCCCAACACTTCACATACTCACAGCAGTTTCATGCCCCGGGATTTGCCTGGGCCAACGGGGTTTGTCCCCTGAAGTTTTAGAACGCGGGGGGAATAGAAACAAGAAAAATTTAAATTTCATAGCGGTTTGAGTCAGGGATGATTGGTCAGCTGTCAGTGATACCTGACAAACTGGCGATATCCTTCCGCTACTGGTGGTTTGGTCTGTGCTTGCCCTTTTCAGCCCCTTTCCCCCACTTGAAAAGTGGTCTCTGTGGTGAAGTCTTACCCTCCTGTTTCCAGCCCCAAAAATGTTGGGTTTGATCTGGCCTTCGTTTTTTGGTTTTACGAGTGCAATTTTTTTCGTAGCCTCCATGGGGGTCGGGCGCTGGAGCTTTAAAGGGTTTTTGCTTTCCACAGTTTTGATGGCCCTATGGAGTATACGGTGCTAGGTTTATATTTTTAGAAACCCCAGGCCCCCCCATGGATGATGCCACTGACCCGTCACCAAAAAGCTCCGTCCCGAATTTTTTCAAAAAATTTGGGAAAAGCATCATATCCCAAATAAATTTTGAAAAAACTTTCCCCCCGTAAAAAAATCTTCGAAATTTTAAATTTAAAACATAAAACCCGGGGTCCCTTTCCCTTTTTTGTTTTGTTTACATTTTTTAAAATCAAGTAAATCGACGCTGTCGCCTCTTCTCCGTCCTCCCGACACACTTTCCTACACATTTAATTAATGATCTTTTATTGACTTTCATGTCTTTCTATATGTACGAATCCCTTCTTTTTTTTTTCCATTTTTAAATTTTCGTAAAGACTGTTTTCTTTAATAAATACGGAGGTCTTGCTGGATAGATTCCCCCTTTGATCTTTTTCGTCCCAAAAATTGTTGACTCTTGTATATTATTTTCACCGAGTAATTTAAAATTCGGCCCCCGCAGCTAAGTTTAAAATTTAAAATTTTTTGGGCTCCCAGGGAAAGCTTTTGTAGCTACTGAATCTGGGATCTTATTTCAGCTACATAACGACTTCTTTCGTAATGTTTGTCACACCCCAGGGGCACGATTTCACATGCAGTGGGCCTTTTCCCCCCCCGGGGGAAAAATGTAAGCCTGGCGTTTGGCAAATCGGTTTACTTAAAAAAAAAAAGTCGCCCTTTAAAAATCCGGGAGGGTCGCTTCATGGGAAACCCGGTTTTTTCCCTATGGCTCAGTCCTTTTTTCCGCAGCGCGGGCAGCGTCGACAAAAGCAAAACTCCGAGTCCCGGACGATCTCCGGGGGGGCGGCCGAAAAAAAAGCACTTTGTGAATCGAAGGACGCAACCCCAAGCTATCCCAGGAAAATTCTGTACTTCTCCATCCCGGGCCCCCCCCTCTTTCCCCCAAACATTTATTTTTGTATCTATAAGGGGCGTTCATTTGAAATCCGTTCGTGGGCCCCACAGCGAGTAAATTTCTAAAGTTTTAACATATTTAGTCATAGTATGTTATTTAAATACGACCAAAATTTAAAAAAAGAGCACGTACTTAAACGCCCCTATGCATAGGTTCTGTTTTTTGGGCCGTTTAAAAAAAAAAAGGCCCGGGTTTATCCAAAAACCTGCAAAGAAGCTCAAAGAGCGGTGTTCAGTTTCTTTTATTTGAAAAGGAAAGTCGACCAGGGGACATTCATCGAAGAATGAAAAGGGAACAAAAGGGGGTCGAAGACAAAAAGTGACAGACTGGGCCGAATGTTTCTTTCCCGGGAAAAAACGTCAAATTCACGACAGATCTTTGAAAGGGCCGGGGTCAAGCGCATATTGATTTAAAAAAAAACAAAACCCGCCAAAAAATTTATGCAGCATACAGATGAACCCTTGTCGAAAACATACGTTCGCTAGCGAAAAAATTTTATGTGCAATTGGGGGAAAATTTAAAAAAGGGCGCTGGGAAGAAACTTTCCCAAAATCGGAAGGTTTTGTTCACATGGGTACCACCGGGTTTTTATCACCCCCAAAAGGAACGCATTTGGGGGGGTGTTTGAAACCACTTATTTCGTTAAAAGAGGGGGAGGGGATAAAATTTTTCTTCCCCCAATTTGGGAGGCGATGAATCAGGGGGCAACCAAATTTGAGGGGAGCAGCAAAAAAAGAGAGCACCCCAGCGGGGAAACATGCTAGAAACACCAAAAAGGTTTTAAAAAAATGAAATTACCCGGTTTTCCCCTGGGTTAAATTTTAAATGAGGGACAATTTTTTTGGCCATGAAAAGGGTATTGTTGGCAGACTTTAAAAAAAACCTGGGGTTTATCATCAAAATTACCCACTACTTGCAAACACTAGAAAAAGCTGCAAAAAGCCCTTTAAGAATAAACGAACCCCGGGACGTTTTTCGCGGTGTGATTTTTTTTCACGATAATGCTCTCCGCATTTTGCAAAAATTGCGAAAGGAAACATTAGCAAAAAAGAAGTGGGAAATTCTGCAACTCCACCTATAGTCCTGGGTTTGTCACCATTTGGGGTTTAGTTGGAGGGCCTTCTAAAAAACAAGCTTTTCAAGGGGGAAAAATTTCATACGGAAAGCTGAAAGTAATGTAGGCGGTAAACACTTTGGTTTAGTGACAACCACAAATTTTTTTTTTGCGGATGGGATTTGCCGGGCCCACCTAAGGAAAAAGGGATGCTTGCCTGAATGCCTACGGCACCTTTCTTTTGACCCCCCCCATTTGTATAATTCCCTTCAAAATGAATGCTTTTTTTAATTTAAACCCCACCTGTTTAAAGTTTCTTTTATCCTTTTGTAATAAAGCCATTGGAACGGGTTTCCCAAAAGAACGGGGCCCTTAAAAAATTTAAAAACGACCTGATATGTAAACATAGCTGTGCTTCACTCCTTTTCTAACTGGAACCGGTAAAAAGTGCAGACCTCTTTCAAATGCATTAAGACGTTTTGGGTACATGGTGCTTGTCTCATAATTGTATAGACCTCTCGACACTGGTTGATGATGCGGTCACTATCACACCGGCTATAAGCTATAAGCTTTTATTGCGATTGTTACATCAAACGGGGGGAGGGCAAGGGAGCCCAAATAAAATTTTAATAGAAATTACTAACGGAGTAAAGAGTTATGTCCCAGTAATTTAACAATAAATTTCACCATCTAGAAACAGGTCTTTAACAGTTGCTTCTAGCACATCTCACTTAACGCGGCTTAAACGTCGTGTTTGAGAATTGTTCTTGCTTCTTTTGGTTGTTCTGCTTGTGTTTCTGGTAAGTTTAGTTCCAAGTTTTTTCTTCTTTTTCCCTTAGAAGAACTCACCATCGATCTGGAATAAACACATCTCTTTTATATCTTAACTTCGTTTATTTATACTCTTAGTGTGCTCTCTATGCTACATCTGGTGTCTTCTTATCTTTTTCTCGGTGGCGTGGAGCCGTGTCTTCTTCTCCTGTTTTCCATTGTCTCTTATTCATCGTTATCTACATTTTCTGGCATTTTCTCTTCTTCCGACCTTATGGTTTCTGTCAGAATTGTTATGCTTTTAGATCCTAATCAACGACGAACTAGTTCGAAGATAAAGAAATAATAAGTAGAAAGGAGGACCTAGAAAAAAAAAAAGCACGGAGCGATACGGAACAATTCACAAAGAGTCCGCATCGCCGACTTACCTTCTTTCACTTAGGATAATCTAAAAAAAAATGGCTAGAACTGTGCTTGAATTTGGAGAAACAGCACGGGTGGTAGATGACGAATTGAAATATTGTAAGATTAGCATTTTGGGATTATGCGAAATAAGATGGAAGGGTACTGACAAACAACACCAGTGAAACAGTCTTTTCTCATGTTATATGGAGAAAACATATCTTTCTCAGTGAAGACGTGGCCCTAATATTATCTAAACAGGGAGTGAAAAAACTTATAGATTAGGAGCAGTGATTTCTTGAATAATAAAAGCAATATTTAGAACCACGAACAAAGTCAATTTGATCATGATCCTGTGCTACACATGGGAACAGATTATATTATTTACGAATCCGTTAATGAAGAATTTACACAACGCTTCACAACATGTTATCGGTAATAAAAGAATGGCAAAACAGAAATTATGATGAATGACCTTAATGTCAAGATAGGACCATATAACACAGGTAGTGAAGAGATGTTGGGGGAACACTCTCTCTCTCTCTCTCTCTCTCTCTCTCTCTCTCTCTCTCTCTCTCTCTCTCTCTCTCTCTCTCCCCCTCTCTCTCATCATGTTCCTCTTGTACCTTGCGGTGTCGAGGTGAAGCATTTACAGCGGGAGAGTGCCCACTTGTTGGGGGAACACGGACAGCTGAATTGCACAAACAGTGCAGAAATCCTAGAGCAGTGGTTCTCAACCTTTTTTGGCCCGTGCCCCCCTTCACCGTATTTTCAGTACGTCATTCCCCCCTTTCATATTTCCTATCTAAAAATCCCCTCACTCCTACACAGTATACGTAAAAATGGAAGGTACATTTAATAGCATATACTAAAACAAGTCTAGACATCCACATAAAACATGAATTGTGGGTTACTTACTTTATAAAATGAATTTTAGAAGGATGAGACGTACATAACTGTAAAGTATGAAGGGAAAAACAATATCAAGTAATTGGTTCTTGTATTAACGCGATCTTGAAATGGTATTCATCCCCCCTCCCCTTGGAAACCCTATAATTCCCCCCTGGGGGGGGGGGATTCCCCACCGGTTGAGAACCACTGTCCTAGAGGGTTGTAATATAATGGATCCCCTCAAATGCAAATACCTGAAAATGAAGAGACGGACAGACTGCAAAGGGAAAACGAAAATTAACTAAGTCTAATCTAGAAATAGCCTATAAGGAGAAATGAATTTTAAGAAGCATTGTCAGTTGGGCTAAAATGTTGACTTCTCTTCCTTGACTTGAGGACGTATATTATAAAAACCTCTGAAGTTGGTGTGGGTTCGCCACACGCAAAAATCAGTCCAAAGAACTAGAATAGTAGCACACATATGGACTACGCTAGGGTTCAAAGCTAGCGAACGAACATTTTAAAAAGAAGCAATTTGAGAAGCAAATATGAATCACCGCATCCATAGAACTAGTGAGACGCTGCATATTACCAGCTTCATAAGAAAACAAGTAGAAGTCTTCACACTTTACAAGGATCACATCAGGAGGAAAATAAACATGAGATTGGAGATACTGATGAATGTAACCGTAAAAGTATGTAGTAAATAACAATTTTACATGCCTGAAGGGTACCGGACTTACGGTGCTAGGCCAACGACACTCTGTGGATGATTCCAAATACATTATTGGCAACCATGTTACGCTGGTGGATCTGTGAATATGGGTACAATTTTAACAATCCAAATTCGTCCTATGTCCTTCGTCTTATATGGTGTTTGTCCATCAACTATGATGATGACCATTCGTATCATCCAGTGGGCTTGAAAGTTTGGAGCAGTGAGTTCTAAGGTGGCTGGTAAGTCCTATTTTGGCTCGAAATATTCTTTGATAATGTGGACAAATAATGCTTGACGTTTCAGTAGGAGGATCTCCTGCGATGTATGTCCCAAGCCTCGCGATGGATGGTAGAAATGTCAGCAGAGAGAACAAACTGAAGTATCTGGGGATCACATTTGACAGGAGCCTATCCTTCAAGGACCATGTGGAGACGGTCGTGACAAGATCTCAAAAGGGACTCAATGCACTTAAAACTATGGCTGCAAAGGACACAGAGCAGATAATGCTTTTCACACTATACCAGCACTTGATCCTCTCAGTAATTGATTATGGATTAGGTTTGCTCACTGTCTCAGAGAGTCAGCTGTTGAAGTTAGAGCGCATACAGAACGAAGCTATGCGGGTCATTCTGGGATGCACTAGAGACACCCCAGTAGTGTGTATGCGTTACATCCTTGGTCTGCCGACTGTTGCTGGTAGGCTCAAGGTGATGCAGACGAAGGCATACCTCAGAGTAGCTGCAGACACAGACCACCCACTGCATGAGGCGCTGGACGCAGTTAAGGGTCAGCGACTGATAAGAGGGAAATCATGGATGGCTCAGGCGGAGGATACGATCAGACAAGGTGTGCCCCTTGGAGAACATTAGGCGTGGAGAGGAGTGGGTCAGAGTGCCAGCGGAGCAGTCAGACTTGTGCAGAGTTATAATCACATTAAGCCGGGAGTGCAGGGAGTGGCCAGCAGGGGCCACGGAAGTGGAAATAC
>JACEFZ010015640.1:0-63609 GCA_014155875.1 Cepaea nemoralis | reverse complement strand
GCAGATACTGCTGTATGAGTACCATTCTTGGGTCACAGCATCATGTTACAGTAATGTCATGGCAGATACTGCTGTATGAGTGTTAGAGCTTGACACACTCTTGGTCACAGCATCATGTTACAGTAATGTCATGGCAGATACTGCTGTATGAGTACACATTCTTAGTCACAGCATCATGTTACAGTAATGTCATGGCAGATACTGCTGTATGAGCACACATTCTTGGTCACAGCATCATGTTACGGTAATGTCATGGCAGATACTGCTGTATGAGTACACATTCTTGGTCACAGCATCATGTTACAGTAATGTCATGGCAGATACTGCTGTATGAGTACACATCCTTGGTCACAGCATCATGTTACAGTAATGTCATGGCAGATACTGCTGTATGAGTACACATCCTTGGTCACAGCATCATGTTACAGTAATGTTATGGCAGATACTGCTGTATAAGTACACATCCTTGGTCACAGCATCATGTTACAGTAATGTCATGGCAGATACTGCTGTATGAGTACACACTCTTGGTCACAGCATCATGTTACAGTAATGTCATGGCAGATATTGCTGTATGAGTGTTAGAGCTTGACACATCCTTGGTCACAGCATCATGTTACAATAATGTCATGGCAGATATTGCTGTATGAGTGTTGGAGCTTGACACATTCATGGTCACAGCATCATGTTACAGTAATGTCATGGCAGATACTGCTGTATGAGTGTTAGAGCTTAACACTCTCTTGGTCACAGCATCATGTTACAGTAATGGCATGGCAGATACTGCTGTATGAATGTTAGAGCTTGACACATTCTTGGTCACAGCATCATGTTACAGTAATGTCATGGCAGATACTGCTGTATGAGTGTTGGAGCTTGACACATTCTTGGTCACAGCATCATGTTACAGTAATGTCATGGCAGATACTGCTGTATGAGTGTTAGAGCTTGACACATCCTTGGTCACAGCATCATGTTACAGTAATGTCATGGCAGATACTGCTGTATGAGTACACATTCTTGGTCACAGCATCATGTTACAGTAATGTCATGGCAGATACTGCTGTATGAGTGTTAGAGCTTGACACACTCTTGGTCACAGCATCATAAATGGAGATAACTAGTTCCCTTGCTCATTGTCTTGTTTCCCTAGAAAACTCACTAGTTATTCTTTTTACAAAGCCGGCTTTGTTCACACTAGAATGTTAAGTCTGAATGTGTGTCAGTTATGAGGGCATTATGGTTTACATAGGAGACAACATCCTTGGACACAAAGACAGTTGTTCTAATTGTAATTAACTGTTTTAAAAAGATGTCATGATAGACAGAGAATTATGTATACAGCAAAAGTCATGGATTGTTGAAGTCTGGAAATCTACAGGTGTTATATAAATGTTTAGGAATACAAAATGTAAACACTTATTATTCCATAGCAGTTGTGTCTGAGTATCATCCTGTCCTGACAATGGTTACAGAGAATTCATTTCTGTGTTCATGAAATAAACTGCCGTCCACCATCTGATGTTGCCAGGTTTTGTCTTCGTCTGAGAGTCAGGGAAACTGGAGATATCTGTATTTGCATGTGTGGCCTGGTTATTAATGCCATATGCCCTCCTGCGTGTGTGAATAATGGTGAACAAATGGACATGGAAACTGTACTGTGCTGGACTAACACTTGGGCTGCCATGCTCACCTCTGACATTCTTATCAGTCATCTCTCATTTATTAACTATTCCGTGTTCATGTGTTTCTCTTGTCATTAGTCAGCAATATTCTTCTTCTTTTTGTTCATTTGGAAAGGCCGGTGTCTGCAGTTGTGTAAATATGTGGATAACTTTAAAGCTTTTGCTAGCACTTAACTCCATTTTCATCATGTTATCTTTTTCTTGTACATTGTCTCATCAGCTTGTAATCCATTTGAATAACACAATTTTGAGTCAGCTCACTTGCTTCATTTTCCACCGGTTTGATATTGCTATTGCATATTGTTCATATCATTTTCAAAAAGCTAACGCAAATGAAAAGCCTTTACCAAATCTAGACTCTATTATGGATGTATATGGATAACTCTAAAGCTTTCTCTAGCACTATACTCCAAAATATATGAAGAACAAATTAATACGTACTGAATGTTTCAAGTATATACTTTGCCTCAGCGAGCTGCTTAGGGGTACAGTTTTTTCTACTGCTGACTGCATGCCCACCTAGACTGAGTATGACAAAGTCTATTTAAAGTCAGTGTGAAAGATTCAGTCTAACTGTCGTGTTCTTCTTTTAGTACTCAAAGGTCAAGGTAAACCACCACCAAAAAAAGTCTTTAAAGTTTCACAACACACACACACAAAAAAAAACAACTTAGTTTGAATATTGGTGCTTACTGCATCAGTTACAGCAATGCGTGAAAAGTGCATTTGGAGAAATGTTCTTAATCTTTGTGTGGACTGCAGATATGTCACCTGTCACTGTGCTTGCTCCATCGTAACACTGGCCGTAACACTGGCCGTAACACATCATTATTACAGAACAGTGAAAGTCCTGTATAAACGCCTTCAGGCATTTGGCATATGTTACTGGATCCATATATGGATAGACCTATATTTTAAATCGGCACTCATGAGTGATGAGGTCTGTATCACGCAGGCCCCGTTACTTCACCAAGATGGTTCCTGGTAGCCATTTTAGGCTGGGTCAGTAGCCACTTCATCACCGCAGATCCCATACATAGTATTGAAAGTGCTACATTTGTTATTGCTGGAAGTATTGAAAGTGCTACATTTGTTATTACTGGAAGGATAATCTGCTTGATGTCAGATTGGTGTGACATCAAGCAAGGAGTCCGTTGGGGCTGTGTGCTGTTCCCCTATTTGTTTAACCTGTACGCCAAAAATATAATGAGAAATGTCAGAGATGATATAAACAGGGAGTTATATGATGTCCTAAATATTGGTGGTCATGATGTACCAGAGTTTTGATATGCTGATGATACAGTATTACTATCCATAACACAGAATGGTATATAAAACCTAATAACCTCAATCCAATTGAATAGTGAAAATCACAACTTATATCGTAACAAAGCAAAAACAAATAATGCATACAGATAAAACAAATGAAGAAAGAATATGTTAATGAGGGAAAATTAGGAGGTGGTGGAGAATTGTGAATATCTTGGGTCATTGATTACCAACAATGGTGACACAATGAAAGAAGTTAAAAGACGAATATCTATTGCTCTTCAAAAACTAAAACAACTGAATAAATTGTGGAGAGGGACAGACAGAACTACAAAAATTAGATTTTTAAGAGAGAGGCATCTTTCCCATTGCAACATCTACGCCTGTGAGACCTGGACACTTACTAAACAAGCTGAATAGCGCATAAACACCTTTGAATATAAATGTTATAGAGGAGTTCTAAGAATATCTTGGGTAAAGAAAAGAACAAATGCATCAATACTTCAAGAGTTGAATATTGAAGAAGGTTGGCTATTAAAGATGATAAAACAAAGAAAATTGAAAATGTTGGTGACTTGAAGTGTCACGAAAGTTTGGAGAGAACAATAATGGAGGGGTATATACCTGGGAAGAGAGGAAGAGGAAGGCCAAAGAGAAGATGGGTGCAGAATGTGGCGGATGATCTCCACATGGGTGTATTGGACGCGGGACATTTTGCTTATGATCGAGAGGTTGTCCGGTTGGGAGTGAGGTTCTGCAAAGTCATGCTACTGAATGAATGAATCATTGGGTAGCGGGTGCACTAGTGTAGTTGATAAGGAGCTGTATTTATAATATCATCAGCATGGTGGGATGAGGGTTGGGCGCCGGAGACATTGTGGTGCTAAGTGAAGACCAGGCTGGCTACCTATTCAAGCCTGTCATGATAGACAGAGAATTATGTATACAGCAAAAGGTCAGCATCCTGGTAAATACTGGAGGCCAACATCCTGGTAATTACTGGAGGCCAGCATCCTGGTAAATACTGGTGGGCAAAATCCTGGTAAATACTGGAGGTCAGCATCCTGGTAAATACTGGAGGCCAACATCCTGGTAAATACTGGAGGCCAACATCCTGGTAAATACTGGAAGCCAGCATGTAAATACTGGAGGCCAACATCCTGGTAAATACTGGAGGCCAAAATCCTGGTAAATACTGGTGGGCAACATCCTGGTAAATACTGGAGGCCAACATACTGGTGGGCAACATCCTGGTAAATACAGGAGGCCAGGCTGGCTACCTATTCAAGCCTGTCATGATAGACAGAGAATTATGTATACAGCAAAAGGTCAGCATCCTGGTAAATACTGGAGGCCAACATCTGCAAGAAACACAGATCACCGACGGAACAGTCAAAGTTGCGGGATTTCAGGGTTTCTTTAACAGGCGGCACCTCGGACAGGCCATTCTGGTCCGCGACAACATACTAGTGTCTGAGATCGATATGTCCGCCTGGAACAGCGATGCCCTGCAAGTGCAGGCATTAAGAATAATGACACCAGTGCAGCTTGTAATCGTTAACGTCTATGCGCGAAATGGGAAGGTCGACGTGCGACAATGGCAGAGTTTGTTCGATATGGATGAAAGGCATATCATCTACTGCGGGGACTTCAATGCCAGAGGCAGTCAATGGGGGAATTGCATCACCAATAGACAGGGAGAAGATTTGGAGGACGCCCTGGCATCTGCTGCCCTAATCTGTCTGAATGATGGGAAGGTCACTAGAATGGCCACTCGACCAGGCGACTCTGACAGCATCATTGACTTGGCTCTGGTGTCGCCCACCATCGCACCAAGGTGCCGGTGGGGCACACTGGGATACCACGATAGTGACCACTACCCTTGTGTCATCCTGATCAAGAAAGACGGGGCCATGAGTCAAAGAAACAAGACCAATGCCTTCCCGTACGACACCACTGGTCAAGACGCCATAAGCAAGATCAGAAGAAGGAAACTAACTTCCTCCCGTAGGAGACAAGAAAGATGGCTGCAGCCACCATGGTGGAATGGAGAGGTCGAGAAGGTGTGGCTGGGAAAGAGGCAGGCTGTCAAAGACTGGCAAAAGGCCAGAAAGGCTAACATGCCACAGGTTGAGTTGGCGAACCTGAAGACTGAGGTCGTTAGGACGACGACTTTATTCAAATCCTGCGCCAAACAGGCCAAGGCCGACAAATGGGACGAGTTCTGCAGGAAGGTGTGCTCCGAGCAATCTCTTACGACATTCTGGCGCCTCCACAAGAGCATGAACGGTGCTGCACAACGTAGGGGTATACCAGACTTTCAAGGCACAGACCTCGCATGGAAAAAGTCGGATGCGGATAAAGGTAAGGCCCTTCTTGCACGCTACATAGAACAGACTGACCAGAAAGACGAGCCCGCCAGACATAGGACCACAACAACACTCTCTCAGTTGTGCGAGGGGGTCGGGACAGACGAAGAATGGACAATCACAGTTGACATATTGCGTGCAATGCTCAAGAAATCACCTAACACCGCCCCAGGCCCAGACGGCATCCGATATGGTGACCTAATGGTGATATCAGATGATGACATGGAAGAACTGGCCAGAGAATTCAACACCAGTATCCAGAGGGGTCAGGTCAAAGAAGAATGGCTACACAGCTACTTGCTGCCGCTGCCAAAACCGAACAAAGACCACTCCAAGATAAGCGGCTACAGAATCATTACGATGCAGAATACTGTTGGCAAGCTACTGGAGAAAATTGTAGCACACAGACTTGCTTGGGACTTGGAACAGCTCGGCTGCTTCCCGCCCACACTTGGAGGATACAGACGCAACAAAGAGTCATGGCTGAATGTGGCGGTCTTTGCTCAAGATGTTTACGAAGGATTTCAGGTCAGAGAAGAGACATGTGCGGCCGCCATAGACTTAGAGGACGCATATAACAGAGTATCTTTCGAGCACTTGATGCAAACCCTCCTCAGACTGAAAGTGCACCCTCACCTTGTACGATGGATAGCTGCAGTTCTACTCCAAAGGAAGGTGGTGCTAAGATGCGGGAGTTGGTCTTCTGAGCCGATAACGATATGTCCAGGATTGCCACAGGGTTCACCACTGTCACCAGTACTATTCAACGTGTATACGGTGCCGATCACTGAACAACAGTTGGATGGGAGGGGTAGGACTCTATCATTCGTTGACGACATCCTCGTGTATCGACAGGGTCGAGATAGACAGGCGGTTGCCAACTATATGCAGGGCGAACTAGATCGAATTTCCTCATGGTGTGCTGATGCCGATGCCCTTGTCAACCCTGCAAAGGCAACGGTTACATGGTTCTCACTAAACAACCATATTGTGAAAACAGACCTGCCGGCAGTAAGAATGGATGGGAGCATTCTGAGTAGAACCCAGTCAATGACATATCTTGGCGTGAGGCTTGATCGTAGCCTGTCCTTCAAAGATCATGTCGACTATGTCATAACGAAGGCTCGAAAAGGTTTGGCAGCAATGAGAGTCATGGCGACTGCCAATATCGAGCAAAGACTGCTATTACTTCTGTTCCAAGGACTTGTGCTTTCACGCATCGAGTATGCCCTGGCCATCCTCACTGTCAGCCCTACACAGATTGGAAGACTTGAAAAGGTACAAAACGAAGCCATGCGCATCATTTTGGGCTGCACGAGAGACACCAGCTGTGTAGCAATGAGATACCTCCTTGACTTCCCGACAATGGAACACAGGATCAAGATCTGGAGAGCTCGTGCATACTTAAAAATAAGTGCAGATGAGCAGCACCCTCTGCATGACGCTGTATTCAGAGAAAAGGGTGACAGGCTAAAGAGGGGCAAATCATGGATGGGTCGGGCGGAAGATGTCGTCGGACAGGTCTGCAGTCTTACCAGTATCAACCCCGGCAAGGAATGGGTGCCGGTGCCTCCAGCTTTTAAGTGTACCTTCTCCTGCATTATCACACTCGACAGACGGTGCAGAGAGCAGAACCCTGCCGCTGTCAATGCAGAGGTTAACGCGCTCATCTATGATCACTCAGATAGCCCCGAAGTGCTCATCTATACAGATGGATCTGTTGTAAAGCAGCAGAGAAGTGCGTGGGCATTTACAGCCCGTTCAGCGGGCCGAACCGTTCAAGAATCCAGTGGTGCCCACTCTATGACCACGAGCAGCATGACGATGGAGGTGATGGCAGTTACACAGGCTTTCATATGGCTGGAATCACAGCATTATACCAACGTGTGTGTACTAAGTGATTCAATGAGCATGATTCAGAAGGTCGAAGCTGGATCTGTACGTAGACAGTGGACTGAGTCGCTGCGGAAGTCTGTTGTCCGCAAAGTCACCTTCATCTTCGTCCCGGGACATGCGGGAGTCGAGGGAAATGAACGAGCTGATAAATTGGCTGGCTCTGCACCCCCTGTAGATGGCCAGCCCATGGATCGTGCCGATGTCATTAAGACCCTTAAAGATATGGCGAGAACAGAGGATTTTGACGCCAGTGATTCCACATCGCTTTCCAGGATGAAAGACCTGGGAGTAAGAATCGGCACAGCCAGACGCGAGAGGTACATCGGGAAAACAAAGCGCCTCGTCAACCAACACAGAACTGGCACTATTAGCCACCGGACGCTGATGCATATGCTGGGGGGAGGATCTGAGCACCTATGGACATGTCCGGAGTGCAACGAAGATACCCCAACTGATAACTGATAACTGATAACTGATAACAGGAGGCCAACTGCATCCTGGTAAATACAGGAGGTCAACATCCTGGTAAATACTGGAGGCCAGCATCCTGGTAAATACTGGAGGCCAACATCCTGGTAAATACAGGAGGCCAGCATCCTGGTAAATACTGGTGGGCAACATCCTAGTAAATACTGGAGGCCAGCATCCTGGTAAATACTGGAGGCCAACATCCTGGTAAATACTGGTGGGCAACATCCTAGTAAATACTGGAGGCCAGCATCCTGGTAAATACTGGAGGCCAACATCCTGGTAAATACTGGAGGCCAACATCCTGGTAAATACTGGAGGCCAACATCCTGGTAAATACTGGAGGCCAACGTGTAAATACTGGAGGCCAACATCCTGGTAAATACTGGAGGCCAACTGCATCCTGGTAAATACTGGAGGCCAGCATCCTGGTAAATACTGGTGGGCAACATCCTGGTAAATACTGGAGGTCAACATCCTGGTAAATACTGGAGGCAAACATCCTGGTAAATACTGGAGGCCAACATCCTGGTAAATACAGGAGGCCAGCATCCTGGTAAATACTGGTGGGCAACATCCTAGTAAATACTGGAGGCCAGCATCCTGGTAAATACTGGAGGCCAACATCCTGGTAAATACTGGTGGGCAACATCCTAGTAAATACTGGAGGCCAGCATCCTGGTAAATACTGGAGGCCAACATCCTGGTAAATACTGGAGGCCAACATCCTGGTAAATACTGGAGGCCAACATCCTGGTAAATACTGGAGGCCAACATCCTGGTAAATACTGGAGGCCAACATCCTGGTAAATACTGGAGGCCAGCATGTAAATACTGGAGGCCAACATCCTGGTAAATACTGGAGGCCAACTGCATCCTGGTAAATACTGGAGGCCAGCATCCTGGTAAATACTGGAGGCCAACATCCTGGTAAATACTGGTGGGCAACATCCTGGTAAATACTGGAGGCAAACATCCTGGTAAATACTGGAGGCCAACATCCTGGTAAATACAGGAGGCCAGCATCCTGGTAAATACTGGTGGGCAACATCCTAGTAAATACTGGAGGCCAACATCCTGGTAAATATTGGAGGCCAGCATCCTGGTAAATACTGGAGGCCAGCATCCTGGTAAATACTGGAGGCCAGCATCCTGGTAAATACTGGAGGCCAGCATCCTGGTAAATACTGGAGTCCAACATCCTGGTAAATACTGGAGGCCAACATCCTGGTAAATACTGGAGGCCAGCATCCTGGTAAATACTGGAGGCCAGCATCCTGGTAAATACTGGAGGCCAACATCCTGGTAAATACTGGAGGCCAACATCCTGGTAAATACTGGAGGCCAACGTGTAAATACTGGAGGCCAACATCCTGGTAAATACTGGAGGCCAGCATGTAAATACTGGAGGCCAACATCCTGGTAAATACTGGAGGCCAGCATCCTGGTAAATACTGGAGGCCAACATCCTGGTAAATACTGGAGGCCAACATCCTGGTAAATACTGGAGGCCAACATCCTGGTAAATACTGGAGGCCAACGTGTAAATACTGGAGGCCAACATCCTGGTAAATACTGGAGGCCAGCATGTAAATACTGGAGGCCAACATCCTGGTAAATACTGGAGGCCAACATGTAAATACTGGAGGCCGACATCCTGGTAAATACTGGAGGCCGACATCCTGGTAAATACTGGAGGCCGACATCCTGGTAAATACTGAAGGCCAACATCCTGGTAAATACTGGAGGCCAGCGTGTAAATACTGGAGGCCAACATCCTGGTAAATACTGGAGGCCAACATGTAAATACTGGAGGCCGACATCCTGGTAAATACTGAAGGCCAACATCTAGGGAACATACCAGGCAGGGAAAATACTAGAGAGTAACACACAGAAAATATACTGAAGGGTAACACCCAGAGAAAATACTTAAGGGTAGCATTCGAGGAAAATACTGGAGGGTAGCATTCAAGGAAAATACTGGAGGGTAGCATTCAAGGGAAATACTGGTGGGTAGCATCCAACGGAAATACTAGAGGGTAGCATCCAACGGAAATACTGGAGGGTAGCATCCAACGGACATACTGAAGGGTAGCATTCAAGAGAACTACTGGATGGTAGCATTCAACTGAAATACTGAAGGGTAGCATTCAAGAGAAATACTGAAGGGTAGCATTCAACTGAAATACTGAAGGGTAGCATTCAAGAGAAATACTGAAGGGTAGCATTCAAGGGAAATACTGGAGAGTAACACCCAGAGAAAAGACTGGGGGTAGCATCCAACGGAAATACTGGAGGGTAGCATCCAACGGACATACTGAAGGGTAGCATTCAAGAGAAATACTGGATGGTAGCATTCAACTGAAATACTGAAGGGTAGCATTCAAGAGAAATACTGAAGGGTAGCATTCAACTGAAATACTGAAGGGTAGCATTCAAGAGAAATACTGAAGGGTAGCATTCAAGGGAAATACTGGAGAGTAACACCCAGAGAAAAGACTGGGGGTAGCATCCAACGGAAATACTGGAGAGTAACGCCCAGAGAAAAGACGGGGGAGGGGGAGGGGGGGGGGGGTAACACCCAGAGAAAATACTGGAGGTAACACCTGCCACAAGGCAGGTGCCTGGTACACGCTAGATTGAGAATTCCCGACTATGCACTAAATCCAAAGGATGCAGGAATACGTCACGGGAATGACAACCTGACGATGAAACGTAAGGATTGGATACGCTGTGATTTCATCAAGTAGAACGGGTGTGTTCCTAAATTCGGGGAGGACTAAGGCGACTTCTGAAGAGATAGAAGGGGACAGTAGACTCTTTGAAGAAACGGATAGACACTGGCATAAGCACGCCAAGTTAGATACGCAACAAGAACCAACTACGCAAGCACCGTGTCACACATAGCGGAAGCCGCAAACTGCAGTTGGGTGCAAACGTTGCAAATTAAAATAACAAACATTTGTGTGCTCAAAATAGGAATTATTTCTACTAGTACGCCAAATTACAGCAGGTAAGAAGTCCGACGATGGGAAGATGACGTGATGCATGTTGACGTCAGCAGGAAGACATTATCTTTGACAGAATACACACAACAGTAAACATGTTATTGAAACGTACATAGTGGGGCACATTCATACAGTGTCGTCTCCGCAGGAAAAACATTACAGAGAGTGTCGACTTGTTTTAAAGCAATTAGCCACTTACAATTGTTGGACGTCTACATTATACGTTCACCGGTAGTTACATGAGTTGTCTCTACTGCCGGCACTCTTTCATACTTGCATTATCGGCGCAAAAGTTAGTTAGTGCATATTTCGACATTTTTATACGCATACTTCGAAATTAGGACGACGTCATATATCAGGATGGATGATAGCCTATAAATTATGGATGGCACTTACACCGCGGACACTTTCCTCCACCATAATTAACAAATAAATCTGGACTTTACGTTGTTTGGACGTTATACACATCTGGACATATTTACAGCTGGACGTACACCAATATACTGACGCCGAGACATTCGAACACTACCACACGGAACAATAACATTAACAATACTACACTGTTGTAGCTCATCGTGATAACGGACACACCACTTGCTTACTTATTGAACCTAACACGTACAGAAATAGCAATAAACAACTCCAGCCATGGGTACACTGGTGTACCCATACGCAAGTTAATCTATATCTATAAAAAAGGATGTATGTGTGTGTGTGTATGTATGTCCGTTCTTTATGTCCGTTCGCGAACGGTCCATCCGATTGAGATGAAATTTTCTACACGTCTTCTTTTCATTCCTGTGCAACCAACTGTCATAGTTATTTTTGTTTGTTTCAGCTATTTACTTACTAAAATTTAATATTTAAATTACATGACTTAACATCAGAAAAAAATATAAAGGGGACATAACTTTTAGTAGCATTGCTATATCTTAGGTTAAGTCCCCTGGCTATAGATAGATAGATAGATAGATAGATAGATAGATAGATAGATAGATAGATAGATAGATAGATAGATAGATAGATATATAGAGAGGGTGGGATAGACGGAGGGAGAGACAGACGGACGGGCATGCAGGCAGACAGACAGACAGATAGATAGATAGGTAGATAGACAGACAGACAGACAGCCGGGCCGGGTCGTCAGACAGACAGTCGGGAACGGGAACTTATATGACTACTTATAAGAATTAAATGAGATGCTCCCCATCAGGGGCTGGGCGAAGCCGGGCCGGGTCAGCTAGTTAATTATAAAGGACACCAACGCTTACCAAAAGGCCAGTATAATTTTAATTTGTTGTTGTATTTGTAATTTTAATTGGGTGCAGTTAGAACTAACTAGTTAACGATGACAAAGTTAACTCTAAATTTAACTATAAATTAACTGAGCGGGCGGTTGGAGGGCCCTTCTCGAGCACAGTTAAGATCACTTACGTACTTAAGAAGGCGTTTAATACCTGCAGTTGTCAGGTTGTCACGAAGCTTATTTGTGGCAATCTCACGAATTGCTGGTATCGTAGTAGCGTTACAGTAGTGTTACCGTAGTGTTATAGGATCGCTAGTCAATAAATTTTTTTTTGGCTCTTTCTTTTATTAATGGACATATATGTTTACGCCACACGTCACACGTCGTTGTTAACTGTCTAGTGTTATATATTCTTTATATTGAATATATTTTAAATACTATTTTCTGTTATTTACATATAGTAACACTTAGGACATTTCTATCGCGTTAAGATTGCTGAATTTCTATTGTTGAATTTATTGTTGAGTTGAAGTTGACAGTTGGTTCAACATTTGATATATTGTTTACTCTCGATTGAACGTACTTCCATATCGTCGATTTCCTTTTTGTGCGCTACAAATTTTTCAGCTAGATTAGTGTTGACTAAGGTGGGACGGACGACATGTCGATTCTTCAAGATTTCATGGACATGGGTAAGAAGTTTGGTTTGACTGGGGCACACCTTAGGAAGTATGCAAAAGAAAGAGCTGAAAGATTAGAAATGTTGATAGAGGAAAAAAGAAGGAAACACCTACACATGTATGAAGCCAACACAATGTTTACCATCAATGACGATGAAGACATAGAAGACACTCCTATTACTCAACAAGCATGGGTCAATGGTGTACCAACGACCTGTATCAGGGACACTAGTTCAGATATTGTGGGAGTCGATCACAGGCTAATAAAAGAAAGTGATTACACAGGTAATATTATTGGTTGCAGAACATTCGGGGGTACCATAGAAACATACAAGACCGCATGGGTCATGATTGATTGCCCATATTACGAAGGTAAAGTATTTGCAGCAGTATTGCCAAACCCTGGTGCTGGGTTAATAGTTGGTAATATCCCGAATGCCAAAGATTTCGTTCAGAAAGTATCCATCGAACACAAAAATGACGAGACACTCACAAGTACCCAAGTTCACATGACGAAAGAAGAAGAAAATACGCGAGTAGAACAGGGTACATCAACTGTTGACGAACACGATGTAACACAAAAGAGTGACAACACAACAGTAAATAATTGTGAACACCAAAATAGTCACAATATGGATGAACCCAAACACGAAGAAATAAATTCTTCTTCGATGAGTATAACTAAGGATCAAAAACAAATCAAGCGTGATTACATGTTTTTAAATGACATCTTTTTGAAACAAAACAAAAAGAGACCAAAAGCTACACGCACTGGTTGTTACACGCAAAAGTTGCATGCACAACACGCAAAACCCATTGAACAGTCAAAATGGGATATGATACTATGGTTGTTGCTCAAATCATAACCTTGGTTATGCCAACTATATCACAGGGTATATGCGTCGTCATGAACACGTACACACGAACAAAGAGATATGTTATTTGTGCCAGTACAAACATGTTCGCACAGGTCAAGAAACATAGTATAAACGGGTTCATACGAGTGTCACGAGTTAAATAAACTTGTTAGTTGCGACCGATGACAACCAAGCCCGACATTGGTTTGCAAACACAATAGACCCTGTGATGGTGAACCAACTGAGGAAAATACGTCGTACAGACTGTCTGCACCTGGTCGACATTTGTGTATGAGATCTAAGTGAGTCACGTCGAGTTGTCTACACACGGTCGACAGTTTGTTGACAGGTTGTTGTTCGAGAGACGTGTACTGGCGACATCTGTCTACGAAGCGGGAGTTGGCCGTTGAAAGCGATGGACAGAGTGTCAGCCAGAGGTCGGAAGGATTCTGTCATATGGGGGAAAGGTCTCCGGCTCACAGACAACCCGGATATTTGTTGGATGAGACAAAGAACTCCCCAGATGAAAGGAAACTTGACAGCTAATTGACTCCGGTTAGTCTGGAAACAGGAGGACAAAGCCAGATTCTGGACTGACTGGCGTCTGGACTTTTTGGTGACGTCACTCAAGCACCCAGATAAAACCCAGTGCGGTAAACAAGTGGAGGGAGTTGGGAATAACATTCTGAAGTGTTGAGATCGGTGCATTATTCCGAGTTGTGTTATATGAGAGGGACTAGACTGTCTAAGTAGTGATAGTTATCCGCGGACATAGATCCAATCGGATTGCCTAGTTTCTCAAGTAACAACTAGAATGGGCATATGGTAGGCAATTAATAATATCTGACTTAAGAGTATGATTAGGAATATAGTACAGTACTGTGCGGTGATATAATGTATTATAGGTGCAGTGATATAATGTATTATGATTAGTGATAGAATGGTCTATAAGTGCGGTGCTAGAAAGTATCATAGGAGCGTCGGCACTATTATTCTATTGTGTGGCTTCAACTAGCTTGTGTGATATATCATTTTACTCAGGGAGTTGAGGACAATATAGTGGAATAATAATTAGAGAGATTAAGGATGGCTGAGAGGGAGGGGAGGAATGTGAAATGGTAGGATCTTCCAGTAGGGCATCTGCTGGGTTTCTACCCGTTCCTTTATTCTTTCCTGGTGTTGCCATGTCTCAGATCATACCACCACCATTGGCACCTTGCCGTCTTGACAGACGATAGTTTGTGCTTTAAAAAGGCATAATAACTTTTAACTATGGCGGTAGCGAGTGTGACTGATAAGGCCAATTTGCGCTGTAAATGTCCGTTCACAGTGGGTGCATGTGAACACGTGGTCATTTCCACCATCATGCACCATCTTACGTCTCAAACGCTTGGTGTGTGACTTTTCTGCAATAATTTTCTCCTTTGACTTTATTCCATTTCTGATATTTGCCCTCCATGCAACACGTTCAGCGGCGACTTGCTCCCAATGTGCATTATCAATGCCTGTATCAATCATGTCCCGCTTACACACATCTTTGTATCGTAGTAGAGGCCGACCCTGAGATCTCTTACCCATCTGTAATTCACCAAAAAAGATATCCTTTGGTATTCTACCATCATCCATCCTCCTAAGATGTCCTATCCATCTAAGTCTACGAAGACTGAGCATGGAATAAACTGTCACACAACCTGATCTTTCCAATACTTCAGTATTTGTGATTTTGTCTTGCCACTTAATACCAAGAATTCTTCGCAGACACCGCATATGAAAGCTGTTTAAGTTGTTCTCTTGGTGTGAGTAAGTTGTCCAGGTTTCACTGCCATAGAGAAGAGTACTAAGGACACAGGCTTGATAGACAAGGACTTTTGTTTTGGCAGTAAGCTTCCTGTTCTCCCAGACTCTTTTTCTTAACCTGTTCATTGTTGTTGCTGCCTTACCAATCCGGATGTTGATTTCCTGATCTAGGGATAATTTGCTATTTACCACTGATCCTAGATATGTAAAATGGTCTACTATCTCTAGTTCGGCGTCGTCAATAAAGATTGATGGTACCCCATGTGCACCTTGTGACATAATCTGTGTCTTCTTTTTGCTAATTGTTAAACCAAATTCAGAACAAGCATTGGAGAATGCAGATAGTAGACATTGCAATTCTTCCTCAGAGTGGGTCGTAACTGCAGCATCATCTGCAAAAAGCAACTCTCTGATCAGTACCCTCCTAATTTTGGTCTTAGCCTTCAATCTCTGAGCATTGTAGAGGCCGCCATCTGAGCGTGAGTGAATGTATATACCACCATCCTGATCATGAAATGCATATTTCAGTAGAAGTGAAAAGTATATTCCAAAGAGGGTGGGAGCTAGTACACAACCTTGCTTAACTCCACTCTTGATTTCAAATTCTTCAGAAGTTGCACCATCAAACTTGATTATACCCTTCATGCCTGTGTGGAACGATTCCACAATGGACAGAAGAGTTGGTGGGCAGCCAATCTTCTTTAGTGCCTTGAACAGACCCTCACGACTGACCAAATCAAATGCCTTTGTGAGGTCGATGAAGGCAATAAACAGTGGTTGATTCTGTTCACGGCATTTTTCTTGCATTTGTCGCAATGAGAATATCATATCAATGGTAGACCGGTTCTGTCGAAAGCCACACTGTGATTCGGGGTAGACTTGTTCTCCTAGGACTTGAAGTCTGCGCAGAACAATTCTGGCAAATACTTTTCCAACAATACACAGAAGAGAGATACCCCTATAGTTGTTGCAGTCGCTCCGATCGCCCTTGTTCTTGTACAGTGTTATGATGCTTGAATCTTTGAAATCCTGTGGGACTTGTCCTTCACGCCAGCATAGCTCTATTAGCTGGTGGATCTGCAGAGCGAGTGTGTCTTGCCCACTCCTGATAACCTCTATTGGAATCCCATCCTTACCTGGAGCCTTGCCAGATGCAAGTTCATTTATAGCACACTTAACTTCTGTTATGGTGGGAAGTGTGTCCAGGTGGTCAAGAGTTGGTAGAGCCTCTATGGCGTTGAGGGCATCATCCGCTAGTTTGGTCTCACTTGAGTAAAGCTCAAAATAGTGCTCTACCCATCTGTCCATCTGCTGTTTCTTATCAGTGATGATTTCTCCAGTCAAGGTTTTCAATGGTGCACTTCTTTTGATCACTGGACCGCAGGCTTTCTTTATTCCTTCATACATGCTTCTTATGTCTCCCTTATCACTTGCGATTTGAATGGACTCACATAACTTGATCCAATAATCATTTGCACACTGCCTGGCAGCCTTTTGCACATCCTTCCTAGCTTGCCTAAGCTCACTCAGAGTGTTACGCGTTGGTCTTTCCTTGTTTCTTAAGAGAGCTTTCTTCTTCTTATCAATCAAGGGCTGCAGAGTCTCGCTGTTGGCCGCAAACCAGTCCTGCCTCTTATGATCCACAGTGCCGTAAACCCCTACGGCAGTTTTATAAAGAGTTTCCTTAATTTGACCCCACTTTTCATTTACTGTACAATTTTCTGGTGTATCAGTGAAAGCGTCTTCAAGTTGCTGTTGAAACTGAAAGCACTTTTCAGGATCACGAGTGTTAATAATATTAATCCTGAGGCTAGATTTGTGTTTAGCTGTGTAGATTCTCTTTGGTCTCAGTCTAACCCTTGCAACAACCAAAGAATGATCCGTATCACAGTCAGCACTGTGGTAACTACGAGTCAATGATATATGGTTCAGATGTTGTCTCCGTGTGATGATGAAGTCCAGCTGGTGCCAATGGCCGGATCTTGGATGTTTCCATGTGACCTTATGCATCTCTTTTGTTTTAAAAAAGGAGTTTGTAATACATAGGTCATTACTGGTGCAATGCTCCAGCAGCCTTTGCCCATTTTCATTCATGCGACCGATGTTGTATTTTCCAAGGCACACTGGCCATGAACTCGAGTCCTTGCCCACACGAGCATTGAAATCACCGAGCATATAAATGTAGTCAGATTTTGGAACTGCCTTGATCACGGAGTCTAACTCCTCATAGAACGAATCCTTCACATCATCAGAGGAATCGAGTGTCGGTGCATATGCAGTAATAATGGTGGCAAACCCACAAGAGGTTGCCAAGCGCAGGGATAATAGTCTTTCATTTCCTCCTGCTGGAATTTCAATCATTCCCAGTAGCGAATTCTTCACTGCAAAGCCCACACCGTGTTGCCTTTTTTCTGCCTGCCCTCTACCCTTCCAGAAAAAGGTGTAGTTGTTTTCCCTGAGTGACCCTTCCTCAGCGAGGCGAGTCTCCTGCAGGCCAGCAATATCAATGTTTAGACGATTGAGTTCGGCATCAATCACAGCCGTTTTTCTCACATCGTCAATATTGGTCAAGTCAGTGGAAAATCCTGGACACATGGTTCTCACGTTCCAGGTTGCAAGCCGTAGCTTGAGGTTTCTATTTTTATTTTTGTTTGTACCTGGTGCATTGGTTTTACAGCCTGCGATTCAGATTTTGTCCTAGCCCCAAGCACCCATTGAAGCAGGCAGGCTGTGGCGGATCAGCACCCAATTGGCTGGGGGCTGCCCAGCTTGAGGCGGGCGGTAGCTGATCAGTGACACCTATAGGTGTCTCCCACCGTCAGAGGCAACGCGTGGCGCCCCATGTCTACGCCAACTGACAAGGACTTATAACCCGTAACAGTTGCCTCTCGCTTTGATTCCGAGACCAGTTAAGACCAGGGATGGAGTTATTGCCTCTCCATAGCACAAAGCCTGGGCTAAAATATAGAGATCATGTGTTGCCCATGCAGCATGATCCCTCTCTCGGCCTGCCTAGTTTACTCCAGAGGAAAGGTAACACCCCTACATCTGGAACAAGACAAGCTGCAGAAGCTGCCGGATCAGCAAAGCAATGCTCTAACTGTCCGCCTGTTGGAGCTTCGATCCTAGACCAGTCGCCAACCAAGGCTTAGGGCCTGGTCTGCCCTGCCATGACATTTTGTCTTTAGCTTGCATTTCCTCGCACCAGGGTAAGGCTTGTACCCTCCCAATTGCGCTCTTCCGCCCGAAGCCGTTGGCACAATGTGGGGTGTCGGGTTTGGTAAGCGCCGCCCAACGTTCAGCGCTAATAGAAACCAGGTAGTACCGTCTACTGTTATACGGTAGCTCAGTCATATCTGACTAAGACCTGACACCAATGTTATACCAATGGGAGCTGTTAATAGGTTATAGCAATGGGAGCTGTTGATAGGTTATAGCAATGGGAGCTGTTGGTAAGTTACAGCAATGGGAGCTGTTCATAGATTATAGCAATGGGAGCTGTTGATATGTTATACCAATGGGAGCTGTTGATAGGTTATAGCAATGGGAGCTGTTGATATGTTATAGCAATGGGAGAATGTTGTGAATGTTAACGATGGAAACCGTACAAGGTTTAACAGAGGCTGCTATCAATGGGAACACCAGCAAAAGATCATATGATTGAGTTATTTGGCCGTATGACAGAATTCGGATCTCTGTTATAGATCTGAGTGCTGTTATTGGCCTACATTTACATAATTCTGGCCAGGACTGAGTTGCCCTCACCATAGTATTCTCTATTCTACAGGTTCAATTTCCAGGTCCAAGTATGTGTGCTGTGATTTTCAGCGGTGGGACTAACACAAATTTAGAAGATGATCGCTCAGAATCTGAAGACAGAGGTTTCTGAGAGGCCGCTACATTGGGCTTATACCCAAGTTGGTTTGCGGGAAAATCGCTTCTGCTGAGCAGGACATGCTGATGGGATTATGAGTAGCAAGTGATAGTTGTATCATTGAACAGTCAGATCATTGTAGAGATACACTATTGATACCAGGAACATTCACACCAAAGTTATACTGATACAGAGAACATTTAGGCTGTGGTGTTAATATGAGGAATCTTTAGAACCAGTGACTCTAGATCCATTAAGATTTCTCCAATAACAGTGACAATAGGTTTAGAATTTCCTGATTAACAATCCGTTAAATAACAGAGGAAATTCATAGTGTGAATCAGATTGAAGACTCTCATTAGACAGTGTTTTGTCAGGGGTGTCCAAGCATCCTAGTGATTCCAGAGACAACGGAGGAAGTCTTCACGTGACCGCAGGAGCATCACTTGGGTGAGGCTACTTGTATGGGATACATGGTGCTGGTGTGATGTCAGCACAGGGATGCAAATGACTATACTCTTGAACACTGATCTGAGTCCATAGACACTTTAGAGTACACGTCACACATTCTACACCTTATACACACACACACACACACACACTTCTCCTACATATACTCTTTGCTTTAATAAATTTCTTGGTTTTATTTGTTGAGGCTAGAGTTGTCAAGTATATTATGTTGGGGAAGAATGAGAGGGGGCATGATCCAGGAGTGAGCAAGAGTGAGAAGAAGGTGTCCTCAGATTGAGGGAGTGTGTGGACGGAGTCTGCTGGATATCTCCAGAATAGAGATATGGAATTAAAACAAATGTGGGTGTGGTTTCCCTTCACTCCAGGGACGACACTAAAGTGGTAAAGAAGAACAAGTAACTAATACGACATTCATTCTTTACACACACGACAAAGAGCAAAAAGGCATATCATAAACATGCACACAGAAATAAAGAAATATATTACATACATACGCACAGAAGTCAAGAAGCCTGTCACAAACGTACACACAGAAGTCAGCATAAAATTTGGTGGAACTGCGGTAAAGCTGTGAAAGTTTAAACAATATAAAATGACACAAAGTAGTGCAGCTTTACATAACAGAGTTACGACATATACAGAACGTTGCGGCGGTTAGCCTTCATCAGCAAACAAACACATTCACAAACACAACATACAGTCAAGGAGAACTCCTGTGACTACATTAGAAGGTGATGACAGGACGAGAGGAACAAATGCATGGAAAAATGGAAGCAATGAAGAGAAAATGAGAATTGACAAAATGTTAATTGAAAAGAATGTTAGTCGAAGAAAATGTTTAATAGAAAAACTGTTTATAGAGAAAAAAACTGTATACTCACCTCACGTACGGACCTTTGAATGACTACGGAAAACTTGGATGTATTTGTATAGCGGTGCTGGATGTTACGGTACAGTGAGCACATAGAAAGAAGGGGGCGGGGTAGGAGGCGTGTAAAATTGACCACGACCCCTTTGTGTTGTTGGTCTGGGTGGATTGGTGTGCATGAACACGCGTACTTACATAGACACACTTCAACAGACAAAATGCTAGTGTATGTGGACATGCAAGAAGAGAGAGAGAGAGGGAGAGAGAGAGAGAGAGAGAAGAGCGAGAGAGAGAGACAGACAGAGAGAGACAGAGAGAGGAAAAGTGACTGCGACCTACCACATGGGGTATATTGTAACCTACGAAATAGTCAGTATGGTTGCTAGTCATACAACGCGCTACAGGAGCCCCTCGCCCAGTCCTAGAGTTGTTGGGGTTGTGTAAGATCCAACCACTGGCAATGCACGTGAAGAAGATTTGCACAGAGAAGGCAGATGTAAGAGGAGAGGGAGAGAGAGAGTGAGAGAGAGAGCGCGAAAGGGGGGAGAGAGAGGGAGAGAGAGGGGAGAGGGAGGGAGGGAGAGAGATAGGGAGAAAGGGAGAGAGAGAGGGGGAGAGGAAGAGGGAGAGAGAGGAGAGCGAGAGAGAGACAGACAGAGAGAGACAGAGAGAGAGGAGAGCGAGAGAGAGAGACAGACAGAGAGAGACAGAGAGAGACACAGAGAGGAAAAGTGCCTGCGACCTACCAAATGGGGTATATTGTAACCTACGAAATAGTCAGTATGGTTGCTAGTCATACAACGCGCTACAGGAGCCCCTCGCCCAGTCCTAGAGTTGTTGGGGTTGTGTAAGATCCAACCACTGGCAATGCACGTGAAGAAGGTATGCACAGAGAAGCCAGATGTAAGAGGAGAGAGAGAGCGCGAAAGGGGGGAGAGAGAGGGAGAGAGAGGAGAAGAGAGAGGGAGAGAGAGATAGAGGGAGAGAGATAGAGAGAAAGGGAGAGAGAGGGGAGAGGAAGAGAGAGGGGGGAGAGAGAGGGAGAGAGTGAGGGAGGGTGAGAGCGAGAGAGGGGAGGGCAAGAGAGAGATCAAGGGAGGGAGAGAGAACGCGAGAGGGAGTGAGAGAGGGAGAGAGAGAGCGAGAGAGAGGGAGTGAGAGAGGAGGAGAGAGAGCGAGAGAGGGGAGAGTGAGAGAGAGAGGGAGAGAGCGAGAGGGTGAAAGAGAGAGAGGGAGAGAGCGAGAGAGAGAGAGAGAGAGAAAGAGAGAGAGAGAGAGAGAGAGAGAGAGAGAGGAAAAGTGCCTGTGATATACCACATGAGGCGTGTGGGGCGCGTCGGTCTACGTGTATGACGTTTGGCTCGTACTGAACCCTATGAAATAGTCAGTATGGTTGATTATTACACAGCACACTTCAGGAGCCTCTCGCCCAGTGTTTGAGTTGTTAGGGCTGTGTGAGATACAACCACTGGTACTACAAGTGAAGTGGGTGGGCACAGAGAAGCAAGATGTAAGGAGAGAGAGAGAGAGAGAGAGAGAGAGAGAGAGAGAGAGAGAGAGAGAGAGGAGAAGTGCCAGTGATATACCACATGAGGCATGTGGGGCGCATCAGTCTACACGTACGACGTTTCCCTCGTACTGTACCCTATGAAATAGTCAGTATGGTTGATTGTTACAAAGCACACTTCAGGAGCCACTCGTCCAGTGTATGAGTTGATAGGGCTGTGTGAGATCCAACCACTGGTAATACAAGTGAAGTAGGTAGGCACAGAGAAGCAAGATGTAAGGAGAGAGAGAGAGAGAGAGAGAGAGAGGGGGGGGGGGAACTGCATGCGATATACCGCATGGGGAATGCGGAGTGGGTAGGTCTACAAATGCGAGGCTTCACTCCTACTGTTCTCTATGGAATAGAGGCAGTAAGGTAATTGGTATTACCCGGATTTGGGGGTCAAATCTTCCAGTGGTTGTGTTAAAATCAGACCACCGGCAATATAGTTGGAATATGTGGGTACAGAGAAGCCTGATAGAGAGAGAGAGAGAGAGAGAGAGAGAGAGAGAGAGAGAGAGAGAGAGAGAGAGAAAGAGAGAGAGGAAAAGTGCCTACGACACGCCCCTGATGTATGTGGGGTCGGTCGGTCTACAAATACGAGGCTTCACTCATACTGTTCCCTATGAATTCGGGGCAGTAAGGTTGATTGTTATACAACGTATTTGAGGATCAAATCATCCAGTGGTAGTTTTAAAATCAGATCCCTGGCAATATAGTTGGAATATGTAGGCACAGAGAAGAAAGATGGAAGAGAGAGAGAGAGAGAGAGAGAGAGAGAGAGAGAGAGAGAGAGAGAGAGAGAGAGAGAGTGCCTACGACACGCCCCTGATGTATGCGGGGTCGGTCGGTCTACAAATACGAGGCTTCACTCATACTGTTCCCTATGGATTCGGGGCAGTAAGGTTGATTGTTATACAACGTATTTGAGGATCAAATCACTCAGTGGTTGTGTTAAAATCAGACTACCGGCAATATAGTTGGGACATGTAGGCACAGAGAAGCAAGATGGAGGAGAGAGAGAGAGAGAGAGAGAGAGAGAGAGAGAGAGAGAGAGAGAGAGAGAGAGAGAGAGAGAGAGAGAGAGAGAGAAATTGTAAAAGTGCCTACGACACGCCCCTGATGTATGCGGGGTCGGTCAGTCTACAAATACGAGGCTTCACTCATACTGTCCCCTATGGAATAGAGGCAGTAAGGTAAGGTTGATTGTTATACAACGTATTTGAGGATAAAATCGCCCAGTGGTTGTGTTAAAATCAGACCACCGGCAATATGGTTGGAATATGTAGGCACAGAGAAGTGAGATGGAAGAGAGAGAGAGAGAGAGAGAGAGAGAGAGAGAGAGAGAAGAGAGAGAGAGAGAGAGAGGAGAGAGAGAGAGAGAGAGAGGAAAAGAGATAGAGATTGGAGAAGTGCCTACAGCACGCCACCGGATGTGTATGGGGTCGATCGGTCTACATATACGAGGCTTCACTCAGGAGGTGTATTACACACATGCACGCTGAAGTTAAAAAGTATGTCACTAACATATACGCACAATCAAAGAAATACATTGCTTGCGGCATTGCAACTATCTACTCACAAGTCAAGAAAGGATATACACAAACCAGAAAGAAACTTATAAATTGGTTAACAGACACCAAGAAATACACCACAAACACTTGTGCGCAAGTAAAAACAAAGGTAATAAACTTTAGCTACAAACAAAACTATACGTTACGAAGTTAAGAGGGAAATGCAAAGAACATTACACAAAACAAACTACACTTATCTTAGCTTACTATGGTTACTTGTCTTACTTCTGGTACAGATTTGCCAACATACCTCATTGCAGCGTATGCATTACAATCATACACAAGAGTGAAAAGTAAAACATTGTCTCAATCAACAAAGTTACAATGTACAAATATTGGCATGAGTGCAGAAGAGAGATTTTACAGGTTTGAAACAAAGAAAAAGAGAAAGAAATAGAATGAAAGGAAGAATAAAAGAAAAAAAAAAGAATAAAGGAAAAAAAATGGGATGAATGTGAAGGTTAGGTTCATATCAACAAACACTTAGTACACTACAGACACATTAGGGTCTTAGTCTTAAGTTATTCCAACCTTCTCTCGTATGAATCGACACTTTTCAGAAGTGTTCACACTATCTCATATTTCTACAATTCGTCTTGGAAAATATTTCAGTTCTCTGTTCTTCAAACAATTGTTATTAAGTATATATATACTAGAGAACATTGATAAGTTATATGATTATTATAGGATTTAAATATTTATTTATTTATTCTCATTGAATCAGAATGGTATATTATATTTCTGATTTATTTCATAGAAGCCTTGAATCTTTGGTATTTATGATTCGTCGTAAGACTAAATTATGTGAAGATCTGCAAGATTCTAGTCAATGTACTATTCTGTAAGATCTTCTTAGTCGGTTATAAAGAGATAGGTATACTTCACAGTTGTTCACTGTTGTTCTTAGTATTGAGTTATGTTATTAGAAAAATTGTTAGATATTACAGATCGCACCTAATTGAAATGGCAATATACATAACAACAGATTAAAACATATTAGTTTATTATATATCGATAGGAATGAATACATATGTGGATTGTTTTTTCCATTGTTGGCAGATTCATTACGAATCGTTGAAATGACTTGGTGGCGACATGTTGGAACGATTGAACTGGATTCACTGAACTTTATACTGTCGTGCGTAGATATGACAAGAACGTGCGGACATTCATTTGGAATTCAGACATTGAGTATTGTGACTATTTTACTATTATAGTTGTTGAATATTGAACATATTATCCGGTTGTACATATACTAGATGTACATTATTATTATTATTATTAATTATTAATTATTTAGGGTGTTACAATAGTTATTTAATCGTTTTAGTATGAATTAGTTATGTGATTGATTGTATTGGTTGAGTAGCTAATAATTGTGATAATTAGAGGGCAGAATTATCGTTGGATTCACATGGAGATATCGGAATAATAAACCACATAAGTTATGCCAGTATAAAATGAATGACACATGCTATCCTTGGTCATACAGAAAATCTTTATGGAAATGTGCACTCTATACAGAGTCCACCTCACCTACATTATTATACAAGAAACACCTAAAACATATAAGCTAACAACAACATTGAACGGTAACGGATACGGACTGCTTGGTACCTGGGATTACCCTCGTCCACAACTCCAGGTTTTGACCTAGAGAGAGGACACTTGTTCATTTGGTTCATTTGGACAAGATAGGGACTAATGTAATCATTAGTTGGACCGGCCCTCCCATAGGCCGGCCACATGACGTTCACCGTGGGTGTGAACTAGAGAGGTATTAACGGAGGGGGGGGGGGGGATAAAGTCTGTACCCAGCTCTAAATAGATATTATATTGTTGGCACTGCCAGTGGGCATGTTATAGCTTATATAGGAAGATAGCTAAAATTGTTCTACCATTTTAAATGAGGAAGGGGGGGGGGCATAATGCCACAAGGCAGGTGCCTGGTACACGCTAGATTGAGAATTCCCGACTATGCACTAAATCCAAGGATGCAGGAATACGTCACAGGAATGACAACCTGACGACGAAACGTAAGGATTGGATACGCTGTGATTTCATCAAGCAGAACGGGTGTGTTCCTAAATTCGGGGAGGACTAAGGCGACTTCTGAAGAGATAGAAGGGGACAGTAGATTCTTTGAAGAGACGGATAGACACTGGCATAACTGGAGAAAGTGGAGAACGATATTCATGGAAGGATAGTGGATAAACGCCATTGGCAGAGCAAACAATGAATTAACGTCAACTGACACCACTTTGAACAGAGGTCACATAGACACACTGATTCTTACGACATCATGACTGATGACATCATATTTTGCCAACAGTCTGATTGTTGCTAAAAATGTCCCTGTATTTTCGCTTATTGTCTCCTCTGGCTCCGATAAATATGAAATTCCTTCTCCTCGATGCCCACGAAGGGCCAGATTCTGTTTTGCCAAAAATGCTATAGCCTCGACAACCCGTTCAATTATTGCTTTCCATTTCTTCTTCATAGCGGACATGTGCTGTTGAAGTTCAGCATCTATCATAGTAGAACTCTTGAGTCGACTTACGAGGGTCAGGTATTCCCTAATGTGAGCTCTATGAGAAGAGCTTTTCTCATGATCAGGTATTCGAGGACTTAACTTTCTCCAAGTAGAGAAACCGGTACTTCAATTTTAATTCACCGCAAACAAAGGGAATTCCAGGGCACACGTCATATCCTGGAGTCCCCTTATTCGCGCTGTATCTCGGTGTGCATGACCTTGATCGGAATAACGTTGTCGGTGTGCAGGAAATGGTATAGTTATGTGTGTGAGTTGACCTGAATATTTCAGTGGTTGTATACTCTTGTGCACACTTAGAGGCTGTTAATGTGTGCTAATTTGTGACCCTGAAAAGGGCCCGTTCCGTTATGGCATTCTTCTAGTTAGGGTTAGGGTTAGGGTCATGACTGCAGAAAGCCAACGTAAAAATGTACTACACACACTGTGTTACTGTTCGTCGCTCCTTTTTCGCGCCTTTTTCGCGCCATGTCGCGCCATGACACGCACTGAAAAAAACTTTAATTGAACGGAGATCCCCGCCAGTGCTATATATAGCTGCTAAAGCTAATTATAGCCTCGTGAGGTCTGTTGCGGTGAATTAAAATTGTAGTACCGAGAAACCTTTTTCCTGGCTAAAGTTTGACATAGACGACCGCTGTTCCTTTGAAAACAAAAAACATACAAAACAGTAGCATGCGTCCCGGTATGGAGAGTATAACAAATTTCTCTCCACGATTTCTCCATTTGTGGAAACTTTGTTAAACCACTTTTTTGAAAAACTTCTTCCATCCTTCTCAGCAAATGGGGTAAATGGTCCACTCTTATTTTGATAATTTTCTGGGCCATGTTGTACTATTGTCATTTTCAACTTATCTGAAATCGATTTCTTCAAATAGCCAAAATCGTTTTTGTTTCTTCCAAAAATGTGTTAATCTCCGTTATCTTCCACTTTCTCACATGAATCATCATTCTGACAATGAGACTGAGAAGACTCAGGACTCCCAGTAGGAGAGACAGTATTATGTTCTGTTTCAGCAGCAGATGAATCCTCCGAGTCCGAGCCAGCACCGTCATCATGATCATGATGATCATCGTTTACTTCTTCATGTTCAACAACTTGTTCTTTACTTCTATTTATCCAGGCTTCTAATGCCCCTCTTTGACGGAACTGTTCTTCGTATCTGGTCCTCTTTTTCTTCCTGTTCTGTGCACCACTTGCTTGAACTTTCTTCATCTGTGACATTGGGAATAAAAACCCTCAATAAAAAAGAATAAAGAAACCCACTCTTTTTTACACATTTACTGGGACTAAACCTCGGCATGAAGACAAACACATCATTTAACATAGATAAGTTCAACTTGAGTCTTGAGTGTTACGGCTAATTGCCGACTTGCGCACTCATGTCTTACTTAGCGATATATTGTAAATAAATATTTGAATTGCGATTTATTGGCGGCCGGTTATTAGTAATTTGCAATGAAATAGTTGTAAGAACACAAGATTTATCTAAAGTAAAGATGAATGGTACGCGTATGCCAGCCAAGCCAACGTCGGCTGATATTAATGGTTGTCTGCAGATGTTTGATTAAATGAATCAATGAATGATTAAATCCTTACAAAATAGGCAAATAAATTACTTACTGTTGCGTCTTGCCGAAAAAATTCTAACAGACGACGCTAACCTAATTAAAACTATGAACGATAATACAATCATAACACTGCTGTTTTGACCTTGTTACTTTTTGTGACCCTACCTACACACTCACACAACTGTTGGTTGCACTGTCGTCAAGGAGATTAATGCCAAGTAGCAGCGCAGATGATATGACGCGATATAAACTTAGTGAGAAAATTCGCGAACCAAATAGTGGTAGAAACTAGGAGGCTGACGTAAAAAATAGAATACGTCAGAAACATTGTCAACAACAACAAACAGTCAGATCTTGGAGCTTGAACAACGAGGCAGCTCAATTCGATTCTCAGCAAGGAGAGAACTTGTATACTGGCTGGACACTTACTCCGATGGCCAACAGATATTAGAAAGAAGAACGAGGCTATTAATGCAAGACGTATATCGACCAGAAAGCCACGGACAGATGCGACAATATTGGAACGGGACTCCGCAAGTTGAAACAGGCTGACGCATAGATATAGGATAGCCAAGGACAGAAGCACCGTGACATGATGATTATAGATTTTTAATGTCTTCGATCGTTTACGATTTCAATCTAACCATGTTTCTTTACCGTCCCGCCTGGCCATAACAGGCACGGTAATTATAAATCGGAACTGATGTATTGATTGATGAATCTGTAACCTGTTCGACTCCGGCAAATAAATATTCAATATTGCCTTTAATATTATTGCATCGACCGGCTTCGAGTACTTGATTGCTACATTGATTATGTTTCTGGACTCTGTTATACTGCATGGACCGTTGCACGTTTGATCAAGTTCACGTTGTTTATTGAAAGTTACAGATGTTTGCATTCATTGTTCTTAATCGCAGTATAACACTGGCTTTTTTGTGACCCTTCTACACACTCACACAACTGTTTGACTGTTGCACTGTCGTCAAGGAGATTAACACTGGCGCTCTCTAACTCAAGAACAGATAACTCTGCCAGTTTATATATATATACACGCACGCACACGAATATATACATCTCGACGTCATTGATGAACTTGATCAAACAACGTGCTGAATTTAGATGCATCTGATGCATCAGAGTAGAGCAAATAGTCAACAAGTCGGAGGACCTGGATGCAAAAATGAGGAAAGAGATCCAGTCACCTGTGAATGCGGGACTCATCAGTGAGGCCACTGCAAAAACGCTCAGATGTACGGTCTACCCAAGCTTCACAAGCCCGGCATCCCACTAAGACCGATCCTTTCCATGGTTAACTCCGCAAAACACCGAATGGCGAGATGGCTAGCTGAAATTTTAAAGCCAGTACGACAGTCCTTCGATCCAAGAACACTCAAAGATACATTCGAACTGGTGGAATTATTGGATACTATGGACATAAACAACAAACACATGGCATCCATGGATATTGCCTCTTTATTCACCAACGTTCCATTAGATAAGACCGTGAATATAATAAGCGAACGCATTAGAGACAAACAACTAAAACTAGGCATACCATCAGCTATTCTAAAGAGGCTATTAAAATTATGTACCGCCAACATACAATTCAACTTTCTAAACAAGTCATATCGCCAAATTGACGGAGTGGCCATGGGGAGCCCACTTGGACCTATTCTAGCGGACATCTTCATGGCACACTTAGAAGAAAAGAGATCCTCAGACATCAATAACTTGGCCTTTTACCGTCGTTACGTGGACGATATACTAATTATCACCACAGACGAGCTACAAGCAACGTCGTTCCAGGCCACAATGAACGAGACACATAAAACATCTCTCTATCTATGGAACACGAACACAACGAAGCGTTGCCGTTTCTAGATATCCTAATGAGACGTAGAGCAGACGGCACAATTCAAAGATCGGTGTACCGCAAAGAAACATGGACTGGCCAATACTTAAATTTTCAGAGCTTCGCACCTGTCCAGTACAAACGGGGCTTAGTACGGACCCTGTTTGACCGTGCTAGAAGATATGCACCCCGGACACACTGACAGAGGAATTTGAAACTCTGAAGAATGCCTTAAACCTGAATGGGTACTCCACAGGATTTAGAAAGCGTCACTGCCAACAGCCCAAACCGAAACCTGAAGTATCTACAGTACCTAAACTCAAGGTATTCATCCAGCTAACCTTCCGAGGAGATGACGTAATGCAACGTCTGCGGGACAGGCTCACCACAGCAGTCGGACGAACTTTCTGTGCTGCAACTCTAGTCATCAGGTACCTAAACACACCGATCCCCCATCCCAGCAGTAAAAGAACCTGTAGCTTTGTACGCCAAATCAAATTGTATTTACCAATTTACATGCAGATGCGAGGCCATCTACATAGGTAGAACTGAGCGACAGTTACATTGCAGGGTTTCGGAACACATTCCGAATTGGTTGGACAAGATACTACACACAGAAGATGGTAGCCTAGGCAGGCCGACACACCGGAACAGTCCAGCTTCATCGGTCGCGAGACATGTGCTCGAGAGCGGTCACTTGGTTGAAAGAAACAGTGCCTTCCGTGTGTTGTTCAACACACAAAGTAGTCGATTGTTAAAGTTTGCTGAAGCTATAATAATCAACCTTCGTAAGCCGTCCTTGTGCAAGCAGAAAGACATGTTAGTCAGTTTAAAATTACCGTGGTAGACAATCGACATTACTGTGCGAACATGTGTATATTTCAGTTTGAAGGAGTTATCTAGTTAATTCACGTAAGTTGTGTGATTTCTGCAGTATGTATTGTACCTGACGAGATGCAGCGAAATATGCCAGGCAATAAATCGTGCAATCTATTGTTTGTGTCTTCGTTATTCAAATTCATCACGGGAAAACATTGTTTTGTATTGTGTCTTTCTGTTTGCACAAAACTGGCTTCTGTAAGTTGATGACGATCGTTTCTGCCAGCTTTAACATGTATCTGGTGAGATGTAGCGAAATATGTCAGGCAATAAATCATGAAATCTGTTGTTTGTGTCTTCGTTATTCATATTCACTACGGGAAAACATTGTTTTGAGTATTACTACAATAATAAACAATTAGTATCACTACTAAATTGTAAATCTGACACTTAGAGTCCATGCAAATCAAATATTATTTGATCATTTTTATTTGAAATAAATAACAAAGGAACATGGCAGGCTCTGATGAAGACGACTACACACAATCTGTATCTCGGAGACTCCTGGGGATCGTCGCCGGAGCTACGAATTTCGTGCTTTGTGCGATGCTTTCTGCAGGTCGCTCTGCAGAAAGAGACCGAACCATATGGGATTTTAAAAAAAAAACAACCCATTGCAGCGAAGGAAGTCGATCGTCTCGACTTTTAAGACTTTTTGAGAAGAAAGAACTGTGCCGAGAAGGGATGACTCGCAGGAACATAGTAATTAATATAGGCTATAGGTCAAGGAAGTTGAACTCAGGACTCGCCCTCTCGCCTTTCAACTTTGAACCCTGTGTTTAGAAGCCCGACCGTTCACTTCACAGCCCAGGCCGTGTACAATTCCTGGACAAAAGCACCACCCAGACAGACGATGTTTCAACGAGCTGTTCGTCCTTGTCTTATAGTACACCGTTCGCCGTTTCGGTAAGTTTATTGGCAGTATTATAATATCAGCATTTATCAGCTTCCTAATTTGGAGCGGTGTCACGGATGATGAGTACTAACTAGTGTAAAGGACTGAGTTTTGCGTGTGGGCTTGCTTTCCCTTTTAAGTTTTACCGGTGTCCCTCGCCATTCAGGCGAGCCCACTCCGACTTTTAAGGTATTAATGATTACTAATTTACATGATAAGATGATGTTTTTGTCTTTCTTTGTTATGTTGTGTTACTTTTTTATCTTAAACTGTTAATAATATTATTTTAACACAGTATAATATTAATAAATATTTATAATAATAATTTAATAATTACAAGTTTACATATAAGTAAGCAATGAATTTTTAAAAAAAATAGAATTTCATGAGGTCTAGAATTGATTATAATACATATGTATGATGTATTAATACATTAAGTTTAAGATGAAAGTTAAGACTAACTAAACTAAGGAAACGCTGGCTGTGTATTATTGAATTTATTGTATAAGACAATGGGTTCTGTCTGTCACTTAACTTCTGTATATTAGAGTTGCTATTAGTATTAGTAATAATAGTGTTCTCTTCACACTGTCCCAGAAATATCCAGAATATGAATACAAATGTTACAGATGGGTTCTAAGAATATCTTGGATACAGAAAAGAACAAATGCATCCATAAGACAAGAGTTGAATTTTGAAGAAGGTTGGCTACCAAAGAGGATCAAACAAAGAAAATTGAAATATTTTGATCACTTGAAACATCATGAAAATTTGGGGAGAAAAATAATGGAGGGGCATATTCCCAGGAAGAGAGGAAGAGGAAGTGGCAGTGAAAGTAACAAGATCAATACATTTATAGGTAATAATTGGCACTTGCAGGAGAGAAAAGAAGGAGAAAGAATCAGAGAACAAAGAAACCACATGTCAACAATTTGACAACAAAGATATACCAACTGTAAATCTGAAATCTAGGATCTGACATAATTGAATGGTTGATTATGAAAACTCTGTGACTGTACCATTATACTGTGTGTATAGGAGAAAGCTGGACTATTTCATCACAGGTACATCATGGGTAGTTGCTAACATTGGGTTCAGTCAGTGTGACAGAATAAACCAGAATGTCTCATTAACATGTATCATTTTGCAGTTTTAAAAGGGGTTTAAAGATTTTAGGATCAACTTCATTGCACCAAGATTTTTCCCACATGACTCGTTCTTTTTCCACACAGTGGCCTGCTAAAAGTATCGCACAGAGCATGAACTCTGTAGCTCCAGCAACGACCCCCAGGAGTCATTTCCAAGAAAACTGCACTCATGAACCGAATGACAGAATTTGGAAATGAATCTGCAACCTTTGGAGCAAAAAGGCAGGCAGCTGAACCACTTTGCCACAGAGAGGTGGTCAGTGGCGTGCAGAAGTTCTTTGATGCCCGGGGCCAACCCCTTGATTAGATGCCCCTAAATTGTTCTTTACCTCATTCATTCCTCCTCCCCTCTGACTGCACTGTGCTGCCCCCTCTCCCTAACTGGATGCTCCCCTCCCGGCTGGATGCCCGGGGCCGTCGCACCCTCTGCACTCCCCTCTGCACGCTACTGAAGGTGGCATATTTTAATCCAGCATGTGTCTTTCATTGTCTCTCTTGTCTAATGTGACCTCAGAAATCTTGCTATCTCATGCTGAGTCCCAGCCATTGCCCATACATATCTTTCATATTATTAATCATTGTGTCCCAGTGCCCCATACATATCTTTCATATTATTAATCATTGTGTCCCAACCAGTGCCCCATACATATCTTTCATATTATTAATCATTGTGTCCCAACCAGTGCCCCATACATATCTTTCATATTATTAATCATTGTGTCACAACCAGTGCCCCATACATATCTTTCATATTATTAATCATTGTGTCCCAACCAGTGCCCATACATATCTTTCATATTATTAATCATTGTGTCCCAGTGCCCCATACATATCTTTCATATTATTAATCATTGTGTCCCAACCAGTGCCCCATACATATCTTTCATATTATTAATCATTGCGTCACAACCAGTGCCCCATACATATCTTTCATATTATTAATCATTGCGTCACAACCAGTGCCCCATACATATCTTTCATATTATTAATCATTGCGTCACAACCAGTGCCCCATACATATCTTTCATATTATTAATCATTGTGTCCCAACCAGTGCCCATACATATCTTTCATATTATTAATCATTGTGTCGCAACCAGTGCCCCATACATATCTTTCATATTATTAATCATTGTGTCCCAACCAGTGCCCATACATATCTTTCATATTATTAATCATTGCGTCACAACCAGTGCCCCATACATATCTTTCATATTATTAATCATTGCGTCGCAACCAGTGCCCCATACATATCTTTCATATTATTAATCATTGCGTCACAACCAGTGCCCCATACATATCTTTCATATTATTAATCATTGCGTCACAACCAGTGCCCCATACATATCTTTCATATTATTAATCATTGCGTCACAACCAGTGCCCCATACATATCTTTCATATTATTAATCATTGCGTCACAACCAGTGCCCCATACATATCTTTCATATTATTAATCATTGCGTCACAACCAGTGCCCCATACATATCTTTCATATTATTAATCATTGCGTCACAACCAGTGCCCCATACATATCTTTCATATTATTAATCATTGTGTCCCATCCAGTGCCCATACATATCTTTCATATTATTAATCATTGTGTCGCAACCAGTGCCCCATACATATCTTTCATATTATTAATCATTGCGTCACAACCAGTGCCCCATACATATCTTTCATATTATTAATCATTGTGTCCCAACCAGTGCCCCATACATATCTTTCATATTATTAATCATTGCGTCACAACCAGTGCCCCATACATATCTTTCATATTATTAATCATTGCGTCACAACCAGTGCCCCATACATATCTTTCATATTATTAATCATTGCGTCACAACCAGTGCCCCATACATATCTTTCATATTATTAATCATTGTGTCCCATCCAGTGCCCCATACATATCTTTCATATTATTAATCATTGTGTCGCAACCAGTGCCCCATACATATCTTTCATATTATTAATCATTGCGTCACAACCAGTGCCCCATACATATCTTTCATATTATTAATCATTGCGTCACAACCAGTGCCCCATACATATCTTTCATATTATTAATCATTGCGTCACAACCAGTGCCCCATACATATCTTCATATTATTAATCATTGCGTCACAACCAGTGCCCCATACATATCTTTCATATTATTAATCATTGCGTCACAACCAGTGCCCCATACATATCTTTCATATTATTAATCATTGCGTCACAACCAGTGCCCCATACATATCTTTCATATTATTAATCATTGCGTCACAACCAGTGCCCCATACATATCTTTCATATTATTAATCATTGTGTCCCAGTGCCCCATACATATCTTTCACATGATTAACCATTGTCTGATATAAACATGCAGGAGATTTTCCAGCAGTCAGATCAAACATGCAGATGCTTCAACTGCTCTGTCTCTTGAGTACAAGAATGATGTTGCAATCATTCATATGGAGAACAGAAAGAACAATCAGATGGACTCTGTCTTTGTGAGGGAGTTTCACTCTCTGTTAGACTCTGTGGAGAGGTAGGCATCTTACACATCATGTGTTTAAACAAACATTAGTTGTTATGTTAGATATTCATTGTAATAAAGTCTGATATTTGTCCTTTATATGTTTTTGAAAAATGCATTTTTAATTCTGAATGAATAAATGAAAAAAAAATAAGTGCAGATACTGGAAGGCTCTTAAGTCATTCTGTATTAGGATAAGTCACTGTGCATTGTTCAACTGCCAACCAAATGATTAACACTTTTTCAGATTTTGAAAAGAAAAGTATGTAATACTGAGTGGAAGGTTTGTTTCTTTGATTGTATGGGTAGTTATTTTGTTTGAATGTATGTGTAACCACATAGAGATAATAGAGATATAGCATAACTCTGACTGCACACGGGTCATAGAAGAGAAGAATAAAAAGAAGACAAAGAGAATCTCATCCTATCTCCACGGTTAACAAGAAAAGAAAAGGTTTAAAGACATCAGAAAAAATGTAGGACTTTAGCGGGGAACTATGCTTGAATGCACATTCCAGACAATGAATCACTGAGGTGGGCTGGACCAGCATTAATGAATAGAACAAACAATGATTGACATCACGTGAACAACAGAGACTAAAATAACACATCAATAGCAATTATAATGAAATCTTTATTGAATGAATCTTATGGTCTGAAGATAAATGGGCATCCAGGCACAACACATGATCGATGCCTATAGTAGAGGGAATCTATGTTCCCACAGTGAGAACCACTGCTGCTAACTTCCATTATCGCATGACCGAGTACCCACCCCACAGATCAATAAGAATAAGACAACAAAGGAATTTCAATGCTAACAATAATGCTGACAACAGGGACGGACTCTCTATTGATTTCACTCCAGAGCTTGGTGGTTAATGTCTACAGAAAATAGAATTTAAAAATCCCACAGTAAGGAGAACTGCTGCCTGGCATTACCAACAGTGAGTGGTCTTTGGTTGATAGGGAGACCTCAGCCATGTCCAGCTGAGTCTGTGGTACCCTCATTACCCACCTGGGACACTCACATCCACAAGCTAACTGGGACAAGTGCAAGAAAAAGCCGCAACCTAGCCAAAATAATAACTACAGTCATGGACAAGGGCACAAACATTGGTGGGAAAAACCCAACCAACCAGTCGAGGAGAAAAGAAAAATGACAACCCTAACCACACAGGCATAAACTAAGGGTATGGAAAGCTCAACTAATGGGTCAGTTGGGGGGGAGGAGGAAAATTTGAGGGGGGGGGGGGGGGAGGGAAGAAAAATGGAGGGAAAGAAAACCCACAAGAAAAACCCAGGAATGTACCCTCCCCATAACTACGATTGAGGAGTCACATCCTGCAGTAAAAATAAACAACATCATTTGAAATGATAATACAAATACAAGTAATTTTACATATAACATGGCATGTCAATAGAATAATATCAACCCATAAAATTGTCAGAACCAACAACACCATATGATTTATCTTGGAGGCCAAACCCATACAAGAACACTGCACACCCATGATTGTATGCTCTAATCCATCAACAAAATTATCCTTTTCACTACCAACATCATGGATAGGTATAATCATCATCATCATCATCATCATCATCATCATCATCATCATCATCATCATCATCATCATCATCATCTGTGGGCATTATCATGATCATTGCTGCTGACATTGTTGCTATCATCATGTGATACCCATGTCACATTCATGCCAAAGATAGATAAGATCACATTGGCAATCTGGGCTCCAGCAGTTTCACATTCATCATCACCACTATCACAACACAGTACCAGTGATCTTCCACCACAGCAGAGGTAATCATCCACCAATGACATCAACCAGTGTTAAAGTCAACACCAGCACAAACCATCAATTCCAACCATCACGGCCGATAACAGTGGGACATGCCCCCCCCCCACCCCCACAAAACATAAATACCATGATACATGTGTCAGCCAGGACTGACAGGTCACAACAGCCACAAGCCAACACATAACACAGTCAGTCACATGACTGTATACTCTGCCTCAACAGGACAACATTGTTTGAACCTGCACACATACTACATAAGTAGCTCCTTATTGACAACAAAAACAACCAGTGCCACATCTGCACCGACTGTAAATCAAACATATGCTGCGCCAGTTCCAACGAAACCACCAACACAACATAATTTCCCATAAATACAGGATTTACATGAACACCGACTGGGGCTCCTAAAATGAGGCATGTACCGCTTGCATTGGTCACAGCCAGTCCCAGCATTTAATATATCAGGGAATACACATGCAGCCTTATGATGGGGATACCTCACAAGCCACCAATTACTAAACCACATTACTACATATCTGTTTACACTTAGAGTCTACTTACACATCCTATTAGCTTCTTGTTGCAACTCAGGAACACTAATCTAAGCCTTGTTTACATTCTGTTTCACTGTCGGCTAATTTATGCAGCAATAAAAATCTGAGAGGTAATCTATTAATAGAATTAAGCCGTGCTATGCTGGCGAAATGGGTAGTGGGGTTTCGTTTTAATGTCTGTCCGATACAGAGCTTTAACATTATTCCAACATTTATCCTTAATTTTAGCAACTATTCTAGATATTTGTTAAAGAATTCTAGGCAATTATTAAATGCCTGACTAGTTATAATTCTGATCCCAAATACTAATCCTAGGCAATTATTAAATGCCTGACTAGTTATAACTCTGATCCCAAATACTAATCCTAGGCAAACTATTATCAGAATGTACCTCAAACACTTTGCAGAAATGGCTTTGCCAGGCATATTTGGGTGGTTCTCTTGACTGTTTCTCTTCTTCCCAGGTTTATGCACCTGTGCTATTTATATCTGTCGCACTTGCTGCCTTTATATATGTTATTGGATAGAGAATTTGTAGGGGGGGGGGCAGTTCCATTCCCTCTCCTGACTTGGGGCCTATGCGGCCGCCTTCAGCGAAGGCTGCTGCAGAACTGAATCGCCGGGGCAAATAGTGCACCAATTTTGATCAGGGAAATTACCCATGATTCTTCCTGCCATGCCACAGGTTCTGGTGATTACATCAGATTAGCATCCTGTAGAGCCATGTAAGGCTACTTCATATGTTTACATTTTAAATGTATATTTAGTTTCTTTATTAAAATATGTGCTTAATAATTTTGTTTAAAAGTATAAACAGGTACTTTGAATGTATCATTAATTACCAAGTGTAAATGTATGAGTACTCACCAAGTTTGAAAATATAGACAGTTACTTTGCATGTATGAGGTCTGATCATAAAGTATCTAACCTTTGGCCAGGAAATGTATGATTACTTACCTGCAAGCCTGAAACTATATTACCTTTCAAAGTACATTTCTCCCAGCAGTCCTGCCATTGTTGGAAGCATTTCCTGGGACTGTACACACTTCTTCCAGCAGTCTTGCCATTGTTGGGAGCATTTCCTGGGACTGTACACACTTCTGCCAGCAGTCTTGCCATTGTTGGGAGCATTTCCTGGGACTGTACACACTTCTGCCAGCAGTCCTGCCATTGTTGGAAGCATTTCTTTGGACTGTACACACTTTTCCCAGCGGTCCTGCCATTGTTGGAAGCATTTCCTGGGACTGTACACACTTCTCCCAGCGGTCCTGCCATTGTTGGAAGCATTTCCTGGGACTGTACACACTTCTGCCAGCAGTCTTGCCATTGTTGGGAGCATTTCCTGGGACTATATACATGTCTCCCAGCAGTCTTGCCAATGTTGGAAACATTTCCTGGGACTATATACATGTCTCCCAGCAGTCTTGCCAATGTTGGAAGCATTTCCTGGGACTATATACATGTCTCCCAGCAGTCTTGCCAATGTTGGAAGCATTTCCTGGGACTATATACATGTCTCCCAGCAGTCTTGCCATTGTTGGAAGCATTACCTGGGACTGTACACACTTCTCCCAGCAGTCTTGCCATTGTTGGAAGCATTACCTGGGACTGTATACACTTCTGCCAGCAGTCCTGCCATTGTTGGAAGCATTTCCTTGGACTGCACACACTTCTCCCAGCAGTCCTGCCATTGTTGGAAGCATTTCCTGGGACTGCACACACTTCTCCCAGCAGTCCTGCCATTGTTGGAAGTATTTCCTGGGACTGCACACACTTCTCCCAGCAGTCCTGCTATTGTTGGAAGCATTTCTTTGGACTGTACACACTTCTCCCAGCGGTCCTGCCATTGTTGGAAGCATTTCCTGGGACTGTACACACTTCTCCCAGCGGTCCTGCCATTGTTGGAAGCATTTCCTGGGACTGTACACACTTCTGCCAGCAGTCTTGCCATTGTTGGGAGCATTTCCTGGGACTATATACATGTCTCCCAGCAGTCTTGCCAATGTTGGAAGCATTTCCTGGGACTATATACATTTCTCCCAACAGTCTTGCCAATGTTGGAAGCATTTCCTGGGACTGTATACATGTCTCCCAGCAGTCTTGCAATTGTTGGAAGCATTTCCTGGGACTGTACACACTTCTGCCAGCAGTCTTGCCAATTTTGGGAACATTTCCTGGGACTATATACATGTCTCCCAGCAGTCTTGCCAATGTTGGAAGCATTTCCTGGGACTATATACATTTCTCCCAGCAGTCTTGCCAATGTTGGAAGCATTTCCTGGGACTATATACATGTTTCCCAGCAGTCTTGCCAATATTGGAAGCATTTCCTGGGACTATATACATGTCTCCCAACAGTCTTGCCAATGTTGGAAGCATTTCCTGGGACTGTACACACTTCTGCCAGCAGTCTTGCCAACATGGGACTATATACATGTCTCCCAGCAGTCTTGCAATTGTTGGAAGCATTTCCTGGGACTGTACACACTTCTGCCAGCAGTCCTGCCATTGTTGGAAGCATTTCCTGGGACTGTACACACTTCTCCCAGCAGTCTTGCCATTGTTGGAAGCATTTCCTGGGACTGCCCACACTTCTCCCAGCAGTCCTGCCATTGTTGGAAGCATTTCCTGGGACTGTACACACTTCTGCCAGCAGTCCTACCAATGTTGGGAACATTTCCTGGGACTATATACATATCTCCCAGCAGTCTTGCCAATGTTGGAAGCATTTCCTGGGACTTTATACATATCTCCCAGCAGTCTTGCCAATGTTGGAAGCATTTCCTGGGACTTTATACATATCTCCCAGCAGTCTTGCCAATGTTGGAAGCATTTCCTGGGACTTTATACATATCTCCAAGCAGTCTTGCCAATGTTGGAAGCATTTCCTGGGACTATATACATGTCTCCCAGCAGTCCTGCCAATGTTGGAAGCATTTCAAGGCCACTTTGGGAATGGAGTCGCATTCTGCATAATGTCTTTTTGTAACTCAGATCGGGTCCCATTTTGAGGTATTTGCAGCTTGAGGAAGAGCCAAAAATCACAAGGAGTCATACCATGAGTAGTAAAGAGCCTGACAAACAGAGGAATATTGTACCTCACCAAAAAGTCTGATTAAATGCACAAAATTGTTGCATTGTCAAAATGGAACTGCCAAGTTTTCATTCCCTACAAATCCATTCATTTTTGTCGCATCATGAAGAGAGTGGTTCAGACTACTTAGTTGTCTTGTCAATATGGTATGGTAACTTTTTGTTTGCTTGACTCTAATATTAGGATTGTTAGAATTGGTTGAAGGACAGAGGTATGTTCCTGTTGAAATGTCTTAAATGAATAGTCACAGTCACAGCTACAGGATCATAGCCTGCTTTGTTTGCCTTGTTTTTCATGTACATGTTTTTTTTTTAAATTTTCAGGAAGCCTTCATGCAGGGGATTGGTCACTGTGGGAGAAGGAAAGTTTTACTGTAATGGTTTAGATCTGCAATGGATGGCAACCATTTCCACTCAAGAAATTCTTGATTTTATGGCTGAGTTTCAGAGACTGTTACTCAGAGTCTTGATTTTGCCAGTTCCAACTCTTGCCACCATCAATGGTATATGATTTGTTAAGTTTAATTTTTTTCAATTGTCAACCAATAAGTTTGCCAGTTCAAACTTCAACCATTATTAGTGACATGTATTTCGTCAACTCCATCATTATTGATATGTGACTTTTGCCAGTTTTAAGTTAATAGTTAAAAATCTACCCAAAGTATTTCAGGATCCTCGCCGATGCAACGGAGTTCGTGCATTGAGCTGAGTTTCTCCAGACTCGGGTTTGAGTTAGGAGGAAAACGGAGCACTTATGGGTTAAACCGTGTGCCGTGATGTTGATCCAACGACTAAACTAAACTAAACTAAGTCTTCCCATCAAGAGTTGTGTGACTGTAACATCATTAACGTCATGTAAGATCATTATTTCTGAAACATTTTTACATCATAGGTTTCAAAACATTTAATTTAAGTTACATTATTTCTGCTGCACTGTGCTCTAGTATCTTTTTCTTTTTCTTATGCAGTCACCTGAGCCTACCTGAGTCTTTGCTGCAAGCACAATCTGATTTACTTCTTGTGATCCAAGGCTCTTTAACCATCTAATGCCTGCTTCACCTTTTGCTATCCCTTGTTGGTCATTGCATGCCTTGTACATATTATGCATACAACACTACAGGCCTTTGACATTATAGAGCAACTCTTGATCATTGTATTGCTTATAGCAACAGTTGTCTACCTTATCAGCATCACTTTTATCGTAAGGCGTAAAGCACTGATGTGTACTCCAGAGATCACATTTGTCTTTGAGCAAACTGTTAGCAAGTCATCATTATATTCTCTAACTGAGCAGATAAAACAAGGCTTAACAGAGTGTCGTCGTGTGACCTCCACGTGGTGCCAGCATGCCTCTTCAATATCTGTGATCTTTGAGGAGTTTATTCTGTACTCTTGAATTATGTTGCTTCAAGCCTGTCAGTTGTTACATTTATTTGTGATTCGTAAGTGGCAAACATAATAAATTAACATATATGGTGTCAACAGTATTGTAAGTCTTACTATAATTTGTATTTCATATTGTATAACAGTTTCATTTTGTATAGTTTCTATATTTCTATTTCCTTCTAGTGGTTTCTATATTTCTGTTCCCTCATAGCAGTTAGTTTCTTATCCAGGTATCATGACTCTGTGTTGTTCAGTAATAGCTTTGCCTATTCTAACAGTATAGCCAGTATGGTGTTATTTTCTCACAGCTGTGAGAACTTTAGCTAAGTCGTCTACTGCTATGCTTTGTTTCTGTTGAATCTAACCTAACACTTCTAATCTACTGCTATGCTATGTTTCTGTTGAATCTAACCTAACACTTCTAATCTACTGCTATGCTTTGTTTCTGTTGAATCTAACGTAACACTTCTAATCTAACTATCAATTATTTGGTCCTGCTACACCTAACTCCTACACCTCCCCTTAACTTCTCAGTGTCTCCTGAGGTGTTAATCTCCATCCTATTAGCTTCTTATTCTAGAGATTATATTTGTTCTGTTTTCACAAAATGCTATTGCTGAATATTCCTAGGAGTAATAAGCAAGTCTATTGCCACATTTAATTAACTCTTCGACCATCTTGACACCTGAGGGAAATATCTGCAATCTGTTCTCTTGTACTGGTTTAATGCACTTAAGCACTTATCTGTGATACAGTGTTACAGTCTTACAGACAAAACTGTAAATTAAGAACCCAAAATTGCACTTCACTCCTCAACTGGGATTTTATCTCTTCACCGTTTATCATGTTTTTTATTTAGCTGATTGATCCGTTTATTATTATTTAGACCTTACGCTGGGCTCTATAAGTATAGCTAATACTGCATCAGTGGATCCGATGATCAAATCATCAACATGGAAAATCGTCATTACACACTTGACAATAAGACCACTGGTGCTCAGATCTCCTCCTCAGAATTTCTTTGAATGTGTGACATCTGATCACACCAGTTCAGCATTGGTTTTCCAGGTTTCTTGTGTCCCTTACAAAATCTACAAATCTCACAACCCCCTGCTGATACCAGTGTCTCTCATCTTGAGAAAGGCCACTGTCTCACTCATGTCAAGAGATCAGCAGGTGCACCAAGATATTTAATGATATTTAAGAAGTCTGTTTTGTCCATTGGTGGACTCTCCACGGCAGCAGCAGAACAAGCCAAAGCTTTATTTCATTTTAAACCTGCATGTCCTGGCACAAAAATGCAAGAATAGTCCTAATCGTGAATTTCTGCTTTGACTCAAACCACTGCTTTCACATGTATTCAGGCTGTAGCATCTTTTAAATCATTTGTTCAAGGGGTCTTAATATGCATGTACCTGTGTATTCCTGCATTTCTAACCAACGTAGTGCCATTGTCACAGCCTGACCTGCCAGTGTAAGACAACGGGTAGTTGTGGAGAAAACACCACTGAACTTCATCAGATGATGTTTCCTTACAGTTACTTTACAACTCTATTGTATTGTATATTTTGTTGTATCTACTATTTTCCCATGTCATATACTATTTCCCTAAACTCAGAGTCCAAATATGTTACACTCATTCTTATCCTTGTCCATAACTGTCCTTTCTAAATGCTTTGAGTCTCCATTTATTAGCCTGATTTCACATCTCTCCTTATCACCAGTGATCTGACTGCAGTCTTTGATGCTCAACACTTTCTGTTCTGGTATCTTCTTCTTGGTCATCTCCTCATCCTGCACTGCAAATGTGTGCTTTTGTATTGACCCGTCATTTGCTTAGATCTGTCTCATTACCTGCACAAAATCTGATTAATCATGCAACATAACCCCAAGAACCAGTACTAACATATGGCCGTGAGTTCTGGTAAACGAGCAGGAAATTCTAGAAGCTTCAGAGGTGTGATTTTACAGAAGAATGCTGCACATGTTGAACAGCCAAAATGAGTCATCTAAATGTTTTGAAAGCGGCTAAGACACAAAGATAATTTATCACTAATATCACCTACCATGCAGGTGGTCAGAGGACCAAGGAGGTTTGGCATGAGACTGGTTGCCTCGTTCTGAAGATAACTTGAACTGCAAATTCCAACTAATCATGAACAAGTCTACAAAAGCTTGCTGTGAGTTGATTGTTGGCCTATGCCCCGTTAAGAGATGAAAAATAGAAGAAAAAGAATCACAGGAGATAGTACTTCAAGAGACATTACTTCAAGAGACATTACTTCAAGAGACATTACTTCAAGAGACATTACTTCAAAAGACATTACTTCAAGAGACATTACTTCAAGAGACATTACTTCATAGACTTTTTTTCTACCCTGGGGAGTGGACATAAAATATAGTACTCTTCTTTAGCACAATCACATCCCCTTTTCCCCCCTCATAAACATGGTGATTGAAACAAGTCGTGGCAGATCAAATCTTGGATCAAAGTGGCTGTGCTAGTACTACACCATATAAACATGCCACCCCACACTGACACACTAACAATGACACACAAACAATGACACACTAACCATGACACACAAACAATGACACACAAACAATGATACACTAACCATGACACACTAACAATGACACACAAACAATGACACATTAACCATGACACACTAACCATGACACACTAACAATGACACACAAACAATAACACACTAACAATGACACACTAACAATGACACACTAACAATGACACACAAACAATGACACACTAACAATGACACACTAACAATGACACACAAACAATGACACACTAACAATGACACACTCTTGGCTTTCCCATATAAACACCTCCTTCCTCCAGTGAGTATTCTTTGTGAAAATAACCTTGAGATGTCTTATATAAAGTGAATACTTTCTCACAGATCACAGTGTTCACATTGAACATCATAAAATATTCACAGCACACTCATGTATACTTACAGGAACGGAGCAATATGGGGACGACCCGTTGCCATGAAGTTGGAACCGCGACTAACTAACTAACTTACAGCATGCTCATATATACACAGAATGTTCATATACACACTGCACGGTCATATACACACAGATCCTTAGTGTTACTGAGCCCACATAATCTGAGCTGCATCTTGCTGAATGCTCTCTTTTTATTCTGACAGGTCATGCATTTGCAGGAGGGGCTGTACTGGCCTTTGCTCATGACCTTCGAACTATGAACTCTGAGAAAGGATGGCTTTGTTTCAATGAAGTGCTGTTAAACAAAGTATTCAGTTCATTTTTAAAAGAATTCTTAAGGCAAGTTTGAATACAAGATCATCAATGATGATATAATATATGGCATATTGATGATATAATATAATGGCATATTTATTGGCAGCAGAAATCATGCAGGTGAAAATAATTCATTCTGGTGCAGATTATGGAAACCCAAAATAAATTTCAACAGTGCATTGAAATGTAAAAATTCTTTTGTGAGTGAGTTAAACTCTGGCTGCCATACAATATGAGCTTTGTAAATGTCCTGGCTACAGTCATCTGCACACAATTCACATTTATGACATGCCAACTGTTGACTTATACCACTAGCCACTTGAGTTGTGTTGCGTGACAGCGCTGTGGCTAGCATGCTAAACTTCCAGCCTGGTGTTTGATTCCCCATCCAGATGGATTTTAAAAATTGATCTGAGTTGCCAAGTTGACCCAGCCTAAAATGGGTACTACGGGATGTCCTGGGAGGTAAAGATGGCGAGTGCAATATTGACCACATCACCCAGGATGTCCTGGGAGGTAAAGATGGTGAGTGTAATATTGACATCACCCAGGATGTCCTGGGAGGTCAAGATGGGGAGTGCAATATTGACCACATCACCCAGGATGTCCTGGGAGGTAAAGATGGGGAGTGCAATATTGACCACATCACCCAGGATGTCCTGGGAGGTAAAGATGGGGAGTGCAATATTGACCACATCACCCATGTGCAGATCAGTGTAGGAACATATGGGGGCTTGCACCATGTACTCCGTACACCTCACAGTGTGTAGAGGGAGCCTCTTGTATCACTTGAAATTGTGGGCACTAGCTCCAGAATGTCCAAGACACTGCCTGTCATCTGTCATATTCTGTTCTAATCTCTGGATATATGAACAGGTGCTGCCTAGCTGTCTCAAATAAGGCATAATATTAGTGTTATCATCATCCTATATGCCATGTCAGAGGCTATGATGTTTGTCAACAACCATCAGTTTCCTGTGTTCTTGAAAAGTGAACCACTGATTGTCTTCCTGACTATTCTCCAACCCAACCATGAAATATAGAACCAAATGTGGCAGTGGCATGAAGGAGACACATAGGCAAACTCACGCAGATCTGTTTGCTGTGGGAAATGATCAGCCTATGTATGTATGTATATATATATATATATATATATATATATATATATATATATATATATATATATATATAGATAGATAGATAGATATATAGATATATATATAGATATATATATATATGTATAGAAGAAACCTAAGCATGTATGTGACGTCCAGAGTGCAGTGAAGTCTGCTCCCAGTAATGGTACAAACAATCACAATACAAATATGTTCATCTAGATTGCTGTATGTCATGATTATGTTGTGTTGTCTTTGTCTAGATTGCTGTATGTCAAGATTATCTTGTTTTGTCTTTGTCTAGATTGCTGTATGTCATGATTATGTTGTTTTGTCTTAGTCTAGATTGCTGTATGTCAAGATTATCTTGTGTTGTCTTAGTCTAGATTTCTGTATGTCATGATTATGTTGTGTTGTCTTAGTCTAGATTGCTGTATGTCAAGATTATCTTGTTTTGTCTTAGTCTAGATTGCTGTATGTCATGATTATGTTGTGTTGTCTTTGTCTAGATTGCCATATGTCAAGATTATCTTGTTTTGTCTTAGTCTAGATTGCTGTATGTCAATATTATCTTGTTTTGTCTTAGTCTAGATTGCTGTATGTCAAGATTATCTTGTTTTGTCTTAGTCTAGATTGCTGTATGTCATGATTATGTTGTGTTGTCTTTGTCTAGATTGCCATATGTCAAGATTATCTTGTTTTGTCTTAGTCTAGATTGCTGTATGTCATGATTATGTTGTGTTGTCTTAGTCTAGATTGCTGTATGTCAAGATTATCTTGTTTTGTCTTAGTCTAGATTGCTGTATGTCATGATTATGTTGTGTTGTCTTAGTCTAGATTGCTGTATGTCAAGATTATCTTGTTTTGTCTTAGTCTAAATTGCTGTATGTCAAGATTATGTTGTTTTGTCTTAGTCTAGATTGCTGTATGTCAAGATTATCTTGTTTTGTCTTAGTCTAGATTGCTGTATGTCAAGATGATCTTGTTTTGTCTTAGTCTAGATTGCTGTATGTCAAGATTATCTTGTTTTGTCTTAGTCTAGATTGCTGTATGTCATGATTATGTTGTTTTGTCTTAGTCTAGATTGTTGTATGTCAAGATTATCTTGTTTTGTCTTAGTCTAGATTGCTGTATGTCAAGATTATGTTGTTTTGTCTTTGTCTAGATTGCTGTATGTCAAGATTATGTTGTGTTGTCTTAGTCTAGATTGCTGTATGTCAAGATTATCTTGTTTTGTCTTAGTCTAGATTGCTGTATGTCAAGATTATCTTGTTTTGTCTTAGTCTAGATTGCTGTATGTCAAGATTATGTTGTTTTGTCTTAGTCTAGATTGCTGTATGTCATGATTATGTTGTGTTGTCTTAGTCTAGATTGCTGTATGTCATGATTATGTTGTGTTGTCTTAGTCTAGATTGCTGTATGTCATGATTATGTTGTGTTGTCTTTGACTAGATTGTTGTATGTCATGATTATGTTGTGTTGTCTTAGTCTAGATTGCTGTATGTCATGATTATGTTGTTTTGTCTTTGACTAGATTGCCATATGTCATGATTATGTTGTTTTGTCTTCCACTTTATTTACAGAATAAAGATTGGAGAAGGAAGAAACTTAACTGATGCTCTTATTCTGGGTCGACGCTACACAGCTGCAGAAGCTGTAGACAATCATCTTGTTCATTCCATCCATCCGGGGCTATCTTTGCAGCACCACTCACTACAAGTTCTGGACACCACCATTGGTAGTTCTGGTTTACCACATGAAGGGTTGTTAAATATGAAAAGAGATATCTATGAAGTGCCTCTCAGATTGTATGAGAAAGAATCAAAAGAGAGGGTTCCACAATTTGCGGTTCAATTTATGAATGAAGCACAGCGGGGTGGCTTGAAAGAGGTCAGGTAGAATCGTTGACCTGAATGTTATGTGTCTGTAGATTCCAGGAAGTCTCGTGAAGTGATGCAGAAGAAAGAATGACGGAGAGCAGTAGAAGCTGAGTGTGCAGTCCTAGGTTGGCAGTTTATTTCCTGTTACTGTCTTTAGTTTATCTGTTTCTGAAGGAATTTGTTGTACAGAAGACTCACTGGATCAATCAATTTTTATGTGACACTCAAGGAATTGTTGTGTAATTCATCTTCCATCTATCCTTTTTTATGTTATTTGTGAGGATTTGTTGCACATCTGTCTTCCATTTAACCTTTTTTTAATGTGATGCATAGGAATTGTTATAGTCTCTCATCCATCCCTTTTTTGATGTCATGCTAAAGGAATTTGTTTTAATAGCTTTCTCTTCCATCCATCCCTATTTTATGTGATTTCTTTTAATTATAATACAGTCTCTCTTCCATCCATCATCATTTTCTGAAACATGGAAGGATCATTAAGCCACCTTCACCCCACCTGGCTGAGGTTTTGAAATGTTCAGAGTAGTTAAAAACATGGCAGAAACCAACCCTCTCTGGACGCCAGATCCACACAGAGTGGAAATATTATGTTGTTGGTAAAGTTTTTTACTTTTCCAATGTTGCCAGGGCAGTGTTAATAATAGGCCTACTATTATATAATTTCAAACTACTGAATGGTGTTTAACATATGCGTGTGCACTTCGAAGTTCCTATTTGGTTGCCCATGTCCAAGAATACTTGGCAACCAGTCAAATAGTCTATATTTCTACCCTTGTTAAAGAAGAGTGGGCATCCAATCAACAACTTATCATCATCAACAACAACATGTGCTTTGCCAATAAGTGTGGATGGTCATGGTTTGCCATCTCACATTATCACCAGAGTGTTGGGTCAGGTCTGTGTTCTTGTCTCGATTATGCCATTTGGTCAAGTTATCCAGGTATTCATTTATGTGCCTTCCCCTTGCTCTTTTCTTGTCAATTTTGCAAGTTGTCAATAAGTTCTGTACTCTATAACATGTCCAAATTACCTTGACTGTCTACATCTAAGTTCTCTACTCAATTTACATGCTTTCATGTGTTTTTTGTAGGACTTGCTCATTTTTTCTGTTCATCCATGGTATTCTTTGCATATTCCTCAATCAAAAACTACAGTCTCTATTTATATCCTTGTTTAAGACGGCTGGACATCCAGTCAGCAACTTCCTCTTATAGTCATGCTGTGTGGTGTTTTTGATCATGTCTGTCCACATCCTTCTGTCTCATGTCTTAATATTACATGCCCTTTTACAGGATATTGCAGTCAACCCCAAACTGTATTGGCTGCTCATGATTTACTAGGCAATTTTAAGTTCAATACTTTTCCATTGATGTCTGAACAAGATGTCAACATTTATATCCGGCTGACCAGTGTGTGGAGTGACCCCATGACACACCATCAGTGTGTGGAGTGACCCCATGACACACCATCAGCAAAGATAGCTGACCAGTGTGTGGAGTGACCCCATGACACACCATCAGCAAAGATAGCTGACCAGTGTGTGGAGTGACCCCATGACCCCACCATCAGCAAAGATAGCTGACCAGTGTGTGGAGTGACCCCATGACACACCATCAGCAAAGATAGCTGACCAGTGTGTGGAGTGACCCCATGACCCCACCATCAGCAAAGATAGCTGACCAGTGTGTGGAGTGACCCCATGACACACCATCAGCAAAGATAGCTGACCAGTGTGTGGAGTGACCCCATGACCCCACCATCAACAAAGATAGCTTATCTCATGTACTCTGCCAGTTATTTCTGATACTGATGTTCCTCTATGTCATGATGTCTAACTGTTCAGTATCCTCTCTCTCTCCCCACCTCTCTTCTACCCTCCAGCTTTTCTTTTGTCATCGTGTACTCCAGCTTCCCCTTCTCATGTTGTATGTGGAATGTTTCTTCTCATCTGAGTAGCGAGTTCTCTTTGTGAGTTAACTTCTTTCAAGATATCTTCATCATTACACTTTTTAATTTGCCCATGGTGTTCTTGTCATTCTATGAAACCACATTTCTGCAACTTCCACATAATTCTTCTCTAGTCTGCTAATTGTTCATTTACTTCTGTACATCAGGGTTGGCTCAGTTTAACTTTTAGAAGATTTTTTTTCTCATCTCATTTGACAGAGATATATCATAGAGAGTATTAATCAGAAATTAGTGAGCGTTTGTGCCCTTCTCCTAAGATGGTTAAACATCTAGTTATCAACATTTGCCTTTTTGCAAAAAGTTAGACACAAATCAGCAACTACAATCTATAGCAGTGAATTACACATCAGGAGTTATTACTGCTTGTAGACAACTAAGAAAACAAAGACATTATAGTATACTTGCTAATGAAACTATGAAAACAAAGACATTATAATTACTTGCCACTTATGTGAACATGAGTGACAGCTTCATGTAAAGGGATTTTATGAGTTAATTTTCCAAAACTAGTCGCTCGCCTGTCTCCATCCACTTAGGGCCGATTCACATTTCTATAATGACCTGGGCTTCCTGGTCAACCCAGCCTTCCTGGTCAACCCAGCCTAGAATGTGTACCAGGAAATGTCTTGGGAAGTCAAGTCTATAATGACTTGGGCTTCCTGGTCAACCCAGCCTAGAATATGTACCAGGAAATGTCTTGAGAAGTCAAGTCTATAATGACAAGGGCTTCCTGGTCACCCCAGCCTAGAATGTGTACCAGGAAATGTCTTGGGAAGTCAAGTCTATAATGACATGGGCTTCCTGGTCAACCCAGCCTAGAATGGTCAACCCAGCCTAGAATGTGCACTAGGAAATGTCTTGGGAAGTCAAGTCTATAATGACCTGGGCTTCCTGGTCAACCCAGCCTAGAATGTGTACCAGGAAATGTCTTGGGAAGTCAAGTCTATAATGACCTGGGCTTCCTGGTCAACCCAGCCTAGAATGTGTACCAGGAAATGTCTTGGGAAGTCAAGTCTATAATGACCTGGGCTTCCTGGTCAACCCAGCCTAGAATGGTCAACCCAGCTAGAATGTGCACCAGGAAATGTCTTGGAAAGTCAAGTTTATAATGACAAGGGCTTCCTGGTCAACCCAGCCTAGAATGTGTACCAGGAAATGTCTTGGGAAGTCAAGTCTATAATGACAAGGGCTTCCTGGTCACCCCAGCCTAGAATGGTCAACCCAGCCTAGAATGGTCAACCCAGCCTAGAATGTGCACCAGGAAATGTCATGGGAGGTAAAGGTGGCCGGTGTGATACTGACCACGTCACCCAGCGAGTGCCGATTGGTCTATAGAAATACGGTTCTAGCCCAATGTGTCTGCAGGTGTGTGAAAGGGAAGGGACCTTGTAATGTTCCAAGCTGACCAGGCGAGCCCATCTGTGGCACTGTCTTGTAGACATATGCAGCCCTCCTTCCCTGTCCCAGAAAAGACAAGTGAATGAGACTTAAATAACATAGTCTGTGAGATCCATACAAACAAAAACAACAATCTCTAGTATCCATTGTATGAAGGTGAGCACTGGTTCGAACAATCAGTCCAGTCCTGCTGCAGACTATGATATCATAGACCTCTGTTTTGTCAGTCCAGTCCTACTGCAGACTATGGTATCATGGTCCCATGTTTTATGACGGTGAGCACTGGTTCGAACAATGAGTCCAGTCGTCCTACTGCAGACTATGGTATCATGGACCCATGTTTTATGACGGTGAGCACTGGTTCGAACAATCAGTCCAGTCCTACTGCAGACTATGGTATCATGGACCCCTGTTTTATGACGGAAAGCACTGGTTCGAACAATCAGTCCAGTCCTACTGCAGACTATGGTATCATGGACCCCTGTTTTATGACGGTGAGCACTGGTTCGAACAATCAGTCCAGTCCTACTGCAGACTATGGTATCATGGACCCCTGTTTTATGACGGAAAGCACTGGTTCGAACAATGAGTCCAGTCCTACTGCAGACTATGGTATCATGGACCCCTGTTTTATGAAGCAAGCACACTAACCACTACTCTGCCATGATTCCAAGGTCAGGAATGTCATTTGATGAAAGTCAAAGTTATATACCATTGATATTTATTTTCTGATGATTATGTTTGGAGCTGACTACCTTGATTAAAGTAGATAACATGAAATGTTCTTGTTTTAACATTACTTAAAATGTGTATATTTTGTAAATATGTTGTATTCTACAACCTAATAAAGAATATTGAGATTTGGACAACGAAGACATAAACAGTAGATTGCATTATTTATTGCTTGGCATATTTCGTTGCATCTCGTCAGGTACAATACTGCAGAAATCGCACAACATAAACTAAAGTAATTAGATAAATCCTTCAAGCTGAAATATACACACATTCGCATAGTAATTTAAGTTGTCTATGGCGGTAATTTTAAACTGACTATCATGTCTTTCTTTTTGCACAAAACTGGCTTATGCAAATTAATAGTGATCGCTTCTACCACCTTTTAACAATGCAACTATTTTGTGTGTTAATATGCAAAACGCATTGTCCCTATCAATGACGTGGCCGGTTTCCAAAATTTGCCGTCCAATCGATGACGTAGGAGGTTTGTGGTGTGTCCATCAAAGTCAGACTGCCCAGAGCATGTGATTACCCCAGAGTGTAGGCTGATAATCGATATCCACTCTTGTCAACACTGAAAGGAAATCGACCCTAGACCGTGGACAGACTGGGGAAGCCATCCACCAGGGAGGCAGACCATGGATGTCAGTCTTGAAAGTTAGTGGATGCCAATGCTGGCAGATATTTCTACTATCATTTCTATTCGTATCACCAGACAACAGTCACAGAGAGCAACATTCCACAGCTGTACACACTGACTTCAAAAGGCTAATTTTTTTATTTGAGTTGAGGGCTAATAAGTGAAAACACGGGAGTGGGTGATGCTTTTTTTTTTTTTTAGCATATCCTTTACAGGACTTAGCTGTCAACACCAGCATCTTTCAGCTGTATGTTGATCTCTTGGCAAGATTACGCTCAGTAGTTTGCCATTGCTTTCTGAGCGGCCGGCTCAGTATCCCGCAAGTCACGAGCGGGGGTCGAACCGCCTCAGCTCTCGCTCCGCTACGAGACTCTGCGTGATAAACGGGATTACAGAGAGAAAGTGTTGTAACCCCACAGCCAGAGAGACCGGCGGGTGATGCTTAATGACTGTAATTTAGAGTTAGCAGAGTGTATGGGCATTCTCATTTCAAGATGTCAAATTGTTAAGGAAGCAAGCGGTGCTTTAGCCATAACAAAAAAACAACAACAACCTCACAATCAAAATAATGATAGTAACAATGGTCCTGAAGTGGCTCGCCACACAAGAATACTAACATGCACGTGTACTGGGCGACTCAATGAGCATGTTCACGGAGGTCCAGATTGGCCTCGTACGATACGAATCGAATGGCTCGGCTCGGTGCAGCGAGCACATTACAGTTATTCCATCCGTCTTTCATCTGTGTAAGAAATACTCAAGCGTGAAAAGCAACACACGAGCTGATCGTTTGGCGGACACGGTGGAGATCGACGAGGGACGGGCTATGGGTGGGCCAGACATCCTCAATGCTGTAAGAAAGGCAGGACGAAGCGATGACCAAAGACATGTGAATCCACTTTCTCATCCTGAGTGAAGGAGATGGGACTGTTGTGCAGTGACGCTAGACATTCACATTTTGACGACATCTGACGATTCAACACAGAGCTAGTGTGATCAATCTCCATATCCTGGCAGGGATGTTGAGGAGGTGACGGTAGCATCTATCAACCTGTCCGCAATCCTCACTCATAACCACTATCCTAGGCAGTTGTATTGTATAGCCCACCTGTCTATTCAAATGTTTACTGTAGCTACTTATGTCCTAGACTAGACAGTTGTCATATATGGATTCCAACAGTTTCAGTAACACATTTCTAGAGCCAAGCCGCTAAATTACCAACTAGGACTCGGTTTGTTAACTCTCGTTTTGGCTTGCGAGATGTGGCTCAAACAAGCGCCCAAATTGACCGAACCCGCTTTGTCTGGCTTAGACACAACAAGTCCAGAACTTGTGGAGAATATGACTCGTATTCAAATGCAATATATCTACATTACAAGTCACGTGTGTGTTCACATGGGGTGACATCATATGTTATATGTCGAGGTGAAACAAAGAGCCCCAACTGACTATTACGAGTTACGACCCGTGATGCACTCACTGAACAGCGAGCTTGTTAAACGGTGGTTGTTGAACGCGAATACTCGGAGTTCTTTTCCACAGAAATCAGACGTAGAATGGCCATAGCAGTGCAGAGATAATACAGTGTACAATGTGGCACAATATACGCTATGCAAGTGACACAGTACTGATGGCGGATAATGCAAATGATCTACAACAATTGTGGACATTGTAGTAACAGAGACTGCAAAGAAAGAACTCTCCGTGAATATCAAGAAAACAGTAACAAGTGGTGATATCAAAGAAAACGGTGGCACCAAAATGTGAAATGTAAATAGAAAGGAAAATTCTTAACCAAGTGAATAATTTTAATTTAAATAACTTGGAGCATTTATAACATCAGATGGAAGATGCACAACAGAGATTAAGGGCAGTATAGGGGGAAGCAAAAGCTGCATTTCAGAAAATGAAGACTATCTTATGCAATAAGTCATTATCATTGAATGTAAGAAAGAGAGTACTGTAAATGCTATGCTAGAACCAGTTTTGCTGTAGGGCAGTGAGTCTTGGAATGTAAATGAACACATTAGGAAGAATTGGAAGAAACAGCGATGTGTTTCTTGAGACGAATGTTGCGAATTCTTTAGACTGCCAGAGTAACTAACAACAAATACCTGAAAGAGGCTAATGAAACTAAAACATTATATACAACAAGAAGAAAGAGACAAACAGCTTTCTTTGGTCATGTGATGAGAAGAGAGGCATTGGGGAACATCGTGACAACTGGAAAGATCGAGGGGAAGAGAGGCAGGCCAAGAGAAATGATGCTGGATGGATTGGGACGGTGGTATGGAGGAATATCATCAGCAGAGTTCACCTGTTGTAAATCATGAACGCCTACTCCTGCTGGCAGGGCACTTGACGATGATGATGGCACAATACTAGCAAACAAGTTGACGAACACGTGACTTTGCTGTGGCAACATACAAATGTGAGCCATGCACCATTTTGCTCTCATTAAAGAAGACAATCCAGGTTTTTGAACTTACATGTTACGGATACATTCTTATTATACCGCAGATCAAAGTGAAGACAAAATACTAACATTCTTCAAGATCTGAATATCGTAGAAAACTGGCCTTAAAAGTCGGGAAAAAAAACATTATATCTCGGAAACTGAAATACTGATTACTGTGGCCATATTAGTCGTGATAGTTTAGTCGGGGGGTAGTGGTGTGGACAGAATCTGTATGGAAGGCTGGTTCATGGACGAGGAAGCAGAGCTCGACCAGCAGGAAGATGGACACCATGGGCAATGAATATGCGTCAGGCAGTCAACTATAAACGGATCAATGCACTTTTCAGTGGGCCCTAAGAAAGCGACTTTCTGCAAAGAACCGGCTTAATGAGGACAACACTAAAAGTTAAAAATAACAACTGTCTGATACAGAAGAGATACCGGTTGATAGTTGGACGAGCAGCGAAATACACTTGGTCCTTCAGAGAAATGACGGCGTCGTTTGAAGACTATGAATTCCAGCATAACCTTAGATGTTGATTTTGACGTTGTCTGTTGTGTGCTGTTCTCTCACGACATGTCTCACAATTTCCAAACAACACTCATGGATATGTATCGAATAAATTGGATGTGTTGTTTATCTGGCTCTTTATATCAACAGGCAGAAGATTAGCTTGCTACCTGCACAATCACGCCATCTGTTTACCTAGTGTCCCGTCTCCAGGTAATTGAAATGTTTGCTTCTGGAAGCTTCACTCTGGTTGTCCCTGACATTTGCTCTAATTTATTTGTCATTGTTTGCTACTTCAAATGCTTCTGTCCTAGTTGTTATATTATACGCTATAGTTGTTACTTTAACTGCTTCTGTGTCCCAGTCTATCTCGTTTATTACTTTAACTCTCTGTATCTTGGACCGTTGTTTCTCCAACTCCTTGTATCTTGGACCGTTGTTTCTCTAGCTGCCTGTATCCTAGACCATTGTTTCTCTAACTCCTTGTGTCCTAGACCGTTTTTTATCTAATTCCTTGTATCCTAGACTATTGTTTGTCCAACTCCTTGTATTCTAGACCGTTGTTTCTCTAATTCCTTATATCCTAGACCATTGTTTGTCTAACTCCGTGTATCCTAGACCATTGTTTGTCTAACTCCTTGTATCCTAGACCATTGTTTGTCTAATTCCTTGTATCCTAGACCATTGTTTGTCTAACTCCTTGTATCCTAGACCATTGTTTGTCTAATTCCTTGTATCCTAGACCATTGTTTGTCTAACTCCTTGTATCCTAGACCATTGTTTGTCTAATTCCTTGTATCCTAGACCATTGTTTGTCTAATTCCTTGTATCCTAGACCATTGTTTGTCTAATTCCTTATATCCTAGACCATTGTTTGTCTAACTCCTTGTATCCTAGACCATTGTTTGTCTAACTCCTTGTATCCTAGACCATTGTTTGTCTAATTCCTTGTATCCTAGACCATTGTTTGTCTAATTCCTTGTATCCTAGACCATTGTTTGTCTAATTCCTTGTATCCTAGACCGTTGTTTCTCTAATTCTTTGCATCCGTACATCTTAGACCAGTGGTTCTCAACCGGTGGAGAATTCCCCCCTAGGGGGGAATTTTAAGGTTTCCAGGTGGGAATGAAGATTATTTCAAGATCGCGTTAATACAAGAACCGATTACTCGATATTGTTTTTCCCTCCATACTTAACGGTTCTGTACTCATCGCCCTTCTGATATTCGTCTTATAACTAAAGTAGACCCACAAATCACGTTTTATGTCGACGTCTAAACTTGTTCTATTATGTATTATTAAAGTTAATTTCAATTTTTACGTATAATATGTAGGGGTAGGGTGGGGGAGGGGTCAATGTATAGGGAGGAAATACGAAAGGGGAGGAATGGCATTCTCAACATATGGTAAAGGGGGGGGGGGGGGCATGGGCCAAAAAAGGTTGAGAACCACTGTCTTAGACCGTTGTTTCTCTAATTCCTTGTATTCTTGTATCTTATACTATTGTTTCTCTAACTCCTTGTATCACTGTATCTTAGAAAGTTGTTTCTCTTATCCCTTGTACCTTGTATTATATTTTAGACTGGTGTTTCTCTAATTCCTAGTATTCTTATATCATAGACCGTTGTTTCTCTAATTCAGTGACCTATCATTAATTAGTTGCAAGTACAACTAAGTAACAAGCACATTGAAGTAACAGTTGCAAGAGGCAGTAACAGAGACAAGACGACACAGCTATTTCGCCAGCAGAGACAATCGTCACAAACATGAACACTTCACACAGAATCCTCCAGGCACGCTCAAACACGCCTGCATTTACATACACAAAAACCTCAACTAAAAATCGACATTCTGGTGCCACCCCACCCGCTCCCCAAGGCACAACTATACATCAAATGTTCAACAAGCGTAGGGTATGTATTGGCAGTAAGTGCCGTCGATGGTGCAGCTATAACGTAGATGTTTCAGCCGTGTGCTTAGGCTTGATATAATTGCAATTTTATTGACGAACTATTATCTTGTGAGTCGCGCAAGCGCCATCTCCTTCTGGCACTGCTTATGCTGACTTCCTTCACATAAAAATGCCAGTACTCAATAAGGAACAATTGCCGGCAGTGACTAAGGCCAACGTTGGTTGCGCCAATCATGGGATGCAACAGTGAAGTCCCGACTTTGGTTTTGCTTGTTTAACTTTTACTTCTACGATGCGTTGACATGAAAGGTATTTTTGATTTAATATTTCAGCCTCCTTAGTGACAATTGTGTTAAACAACGATATATATTATTTGAATTGTATTGTTGTGATATAAATTTATTAATTGTTTTCAGTAATATAGCTTGGATTTTCTGGTTATCTAACGCTATTGAAACTTACAAAACCTTTATTGGTGTTGTATTTGTATTCAGCAAAATATGTCGACATCTCTTGTAAGTGGGAGTACCTGTTATAAGTTTATTACAGTCTATACTGATAATATTTTCACTCAAAGGATTCCGAGAAATGTGTTTTAACTGATAACCCCTAATGGGGGACACCCGTGTGCCGTGATATTTATACATCGACTAAACTAAACTAAACTATTCTTGTTTGAGAAGCCGAGTTGTCATATTCGGACATAATAGTTGTATAGTCTCTCCCATGTGATCTCACTGTGCAGGGACAAACGTGGAAACCTCTCTCTGGTGTAATGTTAATGTTACAGAGCCTAGAATGATATATAAACATTCTACCACAAATACAGACAACCACATCAAATTCTATTACAAGCAAGGCTTTGTTTTCACCTGTTATGTAATTGTTCACCCCTCTTTCTGACATTGTGTTCTTGCCTTGGGTAGATATATTCGCCTTCATGTACCCAGCCTTTACATGCGGCAGGGTGCCTTTCTGTGGCGCATCTTGCACTGTCACCCCTCCCCCTTCTCCACCAATACCCTTTTCGTTCTAGACGATTCTGTCTAATTTAAAAACAAAATTATTTTACAAACTGGTGTTTGTTTTTTCGTGACTAGATTTTAACCCGAAACTTTGAGTATGATATGTACATACCTCTTAGTGTTAAATCTGATTGTTTTTGCGTTTTTAACAATATTTTCAACATCTACTGTATGTTTGAGTGTGTGTGCATATGTGCATGTACGTATATGTGTGCACACATAAGAAATATACAAACACATAAACACCCCCCCCCCCCCACACACACACACATATTCAGCTGTGACTTGTCAGTTCTTGACACCGAATGTGGATAATCAGATACTCTGTGTGAGACGAGGGTGGGGGGGGGGGGTGTGTCAACACAGTGCGCGTATTGGGTATAAGGTGCTAGAGCCATGTTTGTATCGACCAATCAGCGCTCCAGTAGCACACCGCCGCCTTCACCTCCTAAGTTTCCTGGTATCAGTTTTAGGTTTTAGGCTGGGTCTGTTTGAAACCCTAGGCTAGCTTTTAAAACTATTAAAAGCATCCTCGCCAGCCGTGGGGGTACCGAAGAAGTGTGTATGGGTTGCGTGTTTGCACGATCACAGCATCGTTGCCGCTGTCTTACACCGATGTACCTTTGTGTGTGTGTGTGTGTGTGTGTGTGTGTGTGTGTGTGTGTGTATGTGTGTGTGTGTGTGTGAGAGAGAGAGAGAGAGAGAGAGAGAGGGAGAGAGAGAGGGAGAGAGAGAGAGAGCCAATTTTTACGCCATGTGTACCAGTGCTGGCGTGTGCCGTGAGGGGTTGCCAGACTCAGGGGATCAGACCACTTCCCTAAACTGTCTTAGTGTCTATAAAAGTATGGCTAACTGTTGCTGGCCTGAGCTCCGTTTCTCTACTCATTTGACTTAGCGTGATTCATACAAAAAATAATTAGCAGAACCACAATAACACTAAAGAAACGGTATGTTTTCGCGAGAGCGGTGATGTTTGGGTGATTTTTGATTTTTTTTTTTGCGCATTGTAAGCCTAATATATACCGGCTACGTGGTTAAATACCGGCTCCATGGCTAAAGGCTTGCGAACGCGGTTCGTGAGCCTAGTACCAGGCGTTCGAAGCTCAGCTGCGACCGATTTGTGCAGCAGACCGTGTCGCGTTGTGTTATAACGTGCTGGTATGGGAGCCGGTCGTTCAGAAAGCAATGGCAAACTACTGAACGTAACACTTGCCAGTACATCAACAGCAGCTGAAAAATGCTGGTGTTGACTGCAACGTCCCGTAAGGTATACGCAACAACAACAGCAACAACAAAGCATAATATATTCTAGCTTTGTGTTTTGCTTTGTTTCTTCTTCTTCTTCTTCTTCTTCTTCTTCTTCTTCTTCTTCTTCTTCTTCTTCTTCTTCTTCTTCTTCTTCTTCTTCTTCTTCTGCGTTCATCCAGAGTTTTTTTTTCTCCGGATGTGATTGCGTTGTGCCTGTTTACAGCAAAGCTGCGTTCTTGCGCCGTTAGGCCGACACATCCGACTTCTGCGGGCATTTGTTGACCGGGTTAACCTTTCCGGGGTTTTTGTTTCATTCTCGGCGAGGAGAGACTCATATTTTAACAATAGTTTCCTTCTCAGTTATAAACAGTTCGAAGTGGACCGTCTCTCAATCTAACAATAGTTTCATTCTCAGTTATTAACAGCTAGCGAAGAAGGCCTCATATTTTAACGTTACTTTCATAAGCTATTATATTATTGAAAACAGAGATGATCACGGTCGCAAAGTGTCCAGGCTGTTTTTATTTATTTATTTATTTTTTATTTTTTTTTAAAATTGTTATTTTTTGTTGTTTGTTTTTAAGCAAATTTTGGGACGCTGAGGTGTTTCCAAGGCACCAGGGCCGGGTTATATAGGCTACTGGCCAAGACCTATTGACGCGTCCTCGTCGAGCGTCCTGGGCAACAGGTCCCTTCGGGGTCCTGGCTAAGGTCAGTAGGATCGCCGATTCCTCCGAAGTCGGAGAGTGTCTGCCTGTACGGCGAGGAACCACCAGTCTGCACACCAATAAGCCAGACATGGGACAACGGATACTCACGCAAACCTCAAGTCCTGTATGACATCACACTGATGTTGGACAACAGGATGCCTTCATCCGACATACAGGACTTCGCGTTGGAGCTCAAGCCAACGAACACAAGCAAGCAAGCAAGCAAGCAAATTTTTATATATTTCTCCATATTGTTTAACTCGTAAAGAACAAGAGGCCTCTACCTGGAGCCGATATCTCCAAGCTTGCTCGATTTGAAACCAGATTATGGTGTCGATATTTCCAAGCAGCTGTCTTGAAATCAAACTGTGTATGTGTGTGTGTGTGGGGGGGGGGGGGGGGGATATTTACCAAACGTTCATGGCTTGAAATCAGATTGTGGGAGGAAGACATTTCAAAGCATTCACTACCTGAAATCTGATTGTGGGAACGGAACGACATGTCGAAGCATTCATTTAGATATGTTTACATGACTAACCGTTGTTAGAGTTGTAGATGTAGATTCAGATCATCATCTGCTGATAAGTGGAAACACAAGCGATACATAAACTCTCATCAACACGGAAATCAACACAGTGTAGGATATCTGAGAAACCAAGAAACTATTTATGCTCACATAATACATACAATAAATGGTAATACAAACCCGACTTGCAACAGTAAATGAAGCCAGCAATAACCTCTGCTGGTGGCAGGTAATAATACAACAAAGTGTTAAGAAAAGGAAAACACCAGGCTGTGACGATATGATAGAGCAGGGGTGTCAAACCTCAATCGATCAGCGGACCAAAACTCAAATCACACGTTAGGTTGCGGGCCGAACAGGAAATGAAAGATGCAGAGGAAAAGAAAATAGCAGCCAGAAAGAGGAAAAGAGGACTTGATAATATTGATGTCAATATAAATAATTCAATAAGCCGAAATGTCAATATAAATAATTCAATTAGCCGAAAATTAAACCTTTAAAAAAAGAAAAGAAAGCAATAGTATAAATTAAAACAGAAAAAAGAGCTGTGCAGTGTCAGTCGTGTCATTATTTTCATCGACAGCAAGAGGAATGCAGCAAAGTCTTTGCATTTTTCGATCAGCTGTGTTTTCACATCAGTGGCCATCTCACAAACCCAATTAACAACCGTATTTCTGCTAAGGCTTACCTTTGCTTACCTTTACCTTATCTACTATTTGTCTGAGCACAAGACGTCACACAGTTTCCTCATGCAGCGCTTCAGAAACTCTCCTTCTGTAAATGGTCGGCCTGATTTTGCGATCTCCGCTGCCACAATAAAACTTGCTCTCACAGCAGCATCAGTTTGTGATTTTGCTTTAGTGAAAAACATCTGCTGTGATGTTAGATTCCTCTTCAATTCTTCTACCTTCTGTAGCTTCTGCTCTGCATTCAGGCTGTTTAACTTGTCTTGATGTTTAGTCTCGCAGTGGCAATGGGGTCTCAGATTATATTCTTTGATCACAGCCACATTATCTCCACAAATTAGACACACGGGTTTATCGCCAGTATCAGTAAACATAGATTCAGCCTCCCAGCGGCTTTGAAAGGCTCTGTTTTCAGAATCAACTTTTCTCTTGGTCATTTTAAAGGCTAGCTTTGATTTAAAAAAAAAAAAAGATTGTTCATCTACCTACAGACGCATGATTGATATCAGGTTACCCATAGCGGGAAAAGGTGATGTAATATCTGGGCACTACACTACTTTCATTTCGTTTGCGCCAATCCAAAACGAGCAACTTCACGTTGCAAGGTCACTATAACGACGAACAACCACTCACTACACAACTTTTATTTTCGCTTATTCTGGTCGAATCGAGAACGCTCTCAGGTAGCCTATCATTCGGCAAGGCTGCTAATTAGGGGATTTGAAATTTCCGGCCAGATGTGATTGTACGCCGGGCCTGATGTGGCCCGCGGCCTTGAGTTTGACACATATGTGCTAGAGGAACTAATCCAGGCAGGAGAAGCTCGCGTTAGTTCCTGTTAATGCATCGGTGTGGAAGATCTGGAATAGTACTCTGAGGTCCAAAGCATGGAAGAGAACAATATAATACTTCGTCAAAAGAAAGGGAATTGAAAACTGCACAGCTATCGTAATATCGCTCTAATAAGTGATGCTAGCAAAATGCTTCTGTGAATCACCATGAAGAGGACTTAAACTAGGCTAGAATATGAATTACAAGACATACAGACAGGTTTCAGACTAGGCAAAGGAACCAGGGGACCGTGTCTTGAACACGAGAACCGTCGGTGACAAATACAGAGGACATTGTAGATATCCATATGTGTTTAAAAAATACAGTAAGGCTTCATCATCAGAAATTCTGGAACATCATGAGTGATATGGGATTTTCCATTTGACTCACTTAAATGAATCATTCTATCATGAACAATAAGCAGCTGTCAGAGTAGCCTATGAAACATCAAAATGGTTTCAGGTGCAAAGTTGAGTAACACGCGGTTACAGTCTCTCCTCAGACGTGTCCAACATCTGTACAGAAAATGTTTTGAGAAACGTAAAAACAAAAAACGTCAAAATTCATAAGAAACCAGAGTCAATTTTAATTCATTCATAACTAATTTCAAGACTCAGATACGCAGGTGGCAATGCCCTCCTCGCCTGTCTCCCTGGTGAAGGGTTTCTCCGTATTCCCGTATATCCACGATGGGAACACAGCTACGCGAGATTCGGTAGATGATCGCGTCACGTTGGTTACGGGGGTATGTGAGGGCAACGCTCTTTGGTAAAGGGAACGGCCC
>JACEFZ010015639.1:102500-108634 GCA_014155875.1 Cepaea nemoralis | reverse complement strand
TTTTGCTTGATTCCCCCATTTTTAGGGGGTTTTTTCTTTTTTTTTAAAAACCTTTACAAACCAAAAAAGGAAAAAAAATAATTTGGTCTTAAACATTGACTTCTTGTTCAGAAAGCAATGGCAAACTTAAGAAATGTAAACTCACCGTAAAATCAACCTGGGGTTTTATGCAACATCCTGAAAATGACAAGTAACATGTTTTTAAAAAAGAAAGTATTTTTATCTTATTAATCTTCATTCCTCGTCCAAGATGAGCGTGTCACAGCTAGTTATATGCCTCACTAACTGTGAGGTTGTGTCACCGACCGTTAGGGTGTTTCTATTGAAATAGACAGAAATCCCTATCCAAGAGTTTGCCGACAGTCTCTAGAAAGTATGGCTCGTTATCAGAATGTCTAAAGGGATGGTCCCGATAGGAGAGACTGGGATTCACTTGGTAGACAAAGGCAGAAGGTGAAGAACACTCGTGTATGTAGGAAGACCTAACACGAATCTCTAGTTTATCTGTCGGTGATCCTTCGTCATTTGATGAAGCCCCCTGTTTTAAATACTTGCACGCACTCACGCACACGCCTTGCGTTCAAATGATCACGAGGGGAGTACGTTGGTACAAGTATAAAACAATAATACTCTTTAATAGTAAAAGAGATAATGAAAATTGTCGTTCACGTGGTGAACTATGACAGTTACAATTATGTTACAAGTACAAAAATAAAATAGTTTTCTGATGCTTAGACAGATAGCATATCATCCTTCACACCATCCAGACAGTGACACACTCAGAACACATGTAGACACAGAGTCACCTGAGACAATCTGATCTCTGTTAGGACTAGTGCTGGCTTTCTGTTGTATTATGTCTTGGAGTCGACCCTGGCATTCGACAGGTGTACGATGCTCCTCCGGATTCCAGGTTCCGTCTCCACTAGTTGGTGGCTCAAAGTTTCGGTAACCGGACCAGTTAGGTGTCAGCAGTATCAGCAGCGAGGCTCCCCCAGTCTTATTGCAGCACTTAAGATAGGTTTTGGTATAATCTACCAAGGATGCAATTGGATATGGCAGCTCACTTCATGCAAGGTCTGCTTAGCACAGCAGCTCTAGTCATTGTGAACCGGACGGAAGTGGTTAGTCACAATTTCCGGTGCAGCCGTACTATTAGCATATCGCTGTTTTCCCGTTGCTAGGGAGTGATGGCCATATACTTGGTATTAATGATAAGGGTAGGAGACAGGGGATTTCCCTTGTGACATCATTTGATGACGTGAAAATATGTGCTGTCCCCAATAGTACAGTGTGTAGTTTTAGTGCAGCAAATGTCTGCGTCGCCAATATGACGTCATTATTAGTAATTTAGCTGCCGTACTGAACCCAGAATGTAAATTAGGAATTCCACTAACGTAGTAGTGGTGGTGTTTTGCATAGTGATCTAGACTCATCCCGTCACATATGCCACCCCTAGAGAAAAGTACGGCTCAGCGAACTTTTAGGGTGGATGAGCCTAGATCGACTATGCATTCTCACCATAGTTTATATCTGAACCAATTGTTCCCCTCTAGAGAAGGATCTATTAGACTTCTTTCGACTCCGGGGCTGGCTTGGTACTTTGGTATGACCTGGCGTTTCTCCAGATAAGTTTAGTGAGGATCCAGTCAGAGGTGGGTATGGAAAGCTAAGAGGTTCTTCCCTCCTCCCTGCTTTCTGAACAACATTTAGAGCTACCAGATGCACCGGTCGTTCTTTTGCTCTGTCATAATATTTGCGGAGCAATTTAATGTGGTAGATTTTCCTCTTACCTTTTGTGAAGATTTTATATTTGGTGTTGGACACTTTCTCCATTATGGGGAATGGTCCTTGCCACTCAGTCTCCTTATTAGTCCCACTAGGTCTTAAGAGCAACACTTTGTCCCCTACCGCTAGCGAACGTTTAGAGGAAGAAAATTTTCCTCTCTGGGGAGTCTTCCTAGCACTAGGAAGTTGGTTACAGCCAGGTGTTAGAGTTGGGATATGGGTCAGTGCACTGCCTACTATCATGGGAGTGGATGGTTCCCCTAAATAAACATATTTACTTCCCAGTATTATGTCATAGATAGGATCAGTCATCACTGCTGCCGATATAGTTCCCTTTACAAATCTAGAGTTAACTAACACTTGGGCTATTGGTAAAGTTAGGGTAGGCGAACTTCTTGTCGCACCCATAACTTCAACCATGTTTTGCGTCAACTGACCAGGTTTTACTAAGTGTGATGCTATTATGGCATCATACGTTAAACCCGTATCATGGAGACACTCGACCAACTGTCCATTGACATTGATCTTCTCTACCACTCGATGTCCTCTCATTTCGGGAGGCGGTGGTAGTGTAGTGGTTTTCTTCTCTACCGAGAAGCAAGCCGCAATCTGGGGTTTTGTTCTGCGCTTGCAGTCTGCCGTACTGTGGGAATTATTATGACAATTCGTGCAGTATGGTTTTCTAGCCCCAGATGTGGTTTGTTTTTTGTTATGCTGCTGCTGAGGTTGCCTCTGGTCTGCTGGTATATTGCTAGGGGTTTGTCCCTGGTTGGTTGGAGGTGGGTTCTGTTGAGGTTGGGGAGGTTGCGTTGGGACCGAGTCCCCATGGGCAGTCAGATATCTTTCAGCCAAGACTATCATTTCCTCCAGTGTTTGTGCCCCTTGTTCAACGATGAAAGTTTCCATCGGCTTCGACATACAGTTCCTCAGCTGCTCACACAAAACCATCTCCCGCAAGCCCGCATAGGAGTGTTCAATACTCTCCCAATGTCTCCCATTTACAGAGATAACTCTGCAGACGAGCGGACAATTGTGAGAATGACTCACCCTTCAGCCGTCTTGCGGTTCGGAATTTCCGCTGATAAGCAGTTGAGGTTAACTCATATCTCTTCAATAAAGCCGATTTCAAACTTTCATAAGAATGTTCATGGCCTGGAGGTAGTCCCTGAAAGACTACATACGCTTGTCCCCTCAGTGCCTGAGAAAGCTTCAAGTTCCAGTGTTCCCTAGCCAACCCAAATGACTCAGCTAATTTCTCGAATTTCTGAAGGTAACTATCCAATTGTTCCTGATTTTCCTCGAACGGCATCAATGGAAAACTCATAGGACCCACATGAGAAGTCGAATGTAGCTGGGTTTTCAATGCTGGGTGCCGGAGAAGCTGGCGTTAGAACAGGTTGCTGATAGAGCTTGGTTTTCTAGCTCTTTCATCCTAAACTCATGCTGTCGGATTTTTTCATTTTCTGTAACTGCCTAAGTTCTTTCTCAGCCTCGATTTTCTTAAGTTCTGTCGCTGCTTCCAGTTTCTTAAGCTCGAGTTCATGCCTACGTATTTTATCTTCCCTGTCTTCTTTCCTTAACTCCCTCTCCATATCATGGACATATTTGGCTGCTTCGGGCTCCGATAACCCCATAGCTACCGCTGCTGCGTGCAAATCTGCTGATGAACTCATGACTGAGTTTTGACTGAGAGGGTGAGTGATCAGTGGACTACAATTTCTATATCAATATTATACTACTTCCCAATTCAAGTTATACTAATACAATTGCAATAATTTACAAATCTTATTAGTACATACACAAAAATGGTTAGTACAAACAATGATACAAAACACACTTTCACTCTCTCAATCGAATGGAAACAACTAGTTACAGAGTTTCCTACACTACTCTACCCTTTTCTGAGATGTGAAAAAAAATTTTTTTTGTGTGTACCAAGTAACATAATTTATTAGAAATATTTCTAATTAGGTGGGTAGATCCCGGACGAGCCCCCAGTTGTCACCGACCGTTAGGGTGTTTCTATTGAAATAGACAGAAATCCCTATCCAAGAGTTTGCCGACAGTCTCTAGAAAGTATGGCTCGTTATCAGAATGTCTAAAGGGATGGTCCCGATAGGAGAGACTGGGATTCACTTGGTAGACAAAGGCAGAAGGTGAAGAACACTCGTGTATGTAGGAAGACCTAACACGAATGTCTAGTTTATCTGTCGGTGATCCTTCGTCATTTGATGAAGCCCCCTGTTTTAAATACTTGCACGCACTCACGCACACGCCTTGCGTTCAAATGATCACGAGGGGAGTACGTTGGTACAAGTATAAAACAATAATACTCTTTAATAGTAAAAGAGATAATGAAAATTGTCGTTCACGTGGTGAACTATGACAGTTACAATTATGTTACAGGTACAAAAATAAAATAGTTTTCTGATGCTTAGACAGATAGCATATCATCCTTCACACCATCCAGACAGTGACACACTCAGAACACATGTAGACACAGAGTCACCTGAGACAATCTGATCTCTGTTAGGACTAGTGCTGGCTTTCTGTTGTATTATGTCTTGGAGTCGACCCTGGCATTCGACAGGTGTACGATGCTCCTCCGGATTCCAGGTTCCGTCTCCACTAGTTGGTGGCTCAAAGTTTCGGTAACCGGACCAGTTAGGTGTCAGCAGTATCAGCAGCGAGGCTCCCCCAGTCTTATTGCAGCACTTAAGATAGGTTTTGGTATAATCTACCAAGGATGCAATTGAATATGGCAGCTCACTTCATGCAAGGTCTGCTTAGCACAGCAGCTCTAGTCATTGTGAACCGGACGGAAGTGGTTAGTCACAATTTCCGGTGCAGCCGTACTATTAGCATATCACTGTTTTCCCGTTGCTAGGGAGTGACGGCCATATACTTGGTATTAATGATAAGGGTAGGAGACAGGGGATTTCCCTTGTGACATCATTTGATGACGTGAAAATATGTGCTGTCCCCAATAGTACAGTGTGTAGTTTTAGTGCAGCAAATGTCTGCGTCTCCAATATGACGTCATTATTAGTAATTTAGCTGCCGTACTGAATCCAGAATGTAAATTAGGAATTCCACTAACGTAGTAGTGGTGGTGTTTGCATAGTGATCTAGACTCATCCCGTCACAGGTTGGTATGTTCAATCAGTGCCGACATGGCATTTGTGTCAGTTGGTATGTTCAATGCTGACATGGCATTTGTGTCAGTTGGTATGTTCAATGCTGACATGACATTTGTGTCAGTTGGTATGTTCAATGCTGACATGGCATTTGTGTCAGTTGGTATGTTCAGTGCCAACATGACATTTGTGTCAGGTCAGGTGGTATGTTCAATGCCGACATGACATTTGTGTCAGTTGGTATGTTCAATGCCGACATGGCATTTGTGTCAGTTGGTATGTTCAATGTTGACATGAGATTTGTGTTAGGTTGACGTTCTCTAGACAGATTTCATCCAAGATACCTAACTCTGTCAGTCTGAATAAATTTTTTTATAACACCATTGCTGCTCCCATTTACTCTTTGCGGTTTCCATTTACTCTTTGCGGTTTCCGGCTGCCACAGGTTCTTTCATCTGTGCATCTTGCACATGGGACCTCATGTTTTTGTTGCCTTGATCCAAGAAGTCATTGTATCTGATCTCGCTACATGAGATCATCTAGTCATGTGATCTTATTTGAAATCAATGGTTTGTGTCAGAATTCTGTCGTATGCTGTCAGTTTAAAATTGGTTTAAAAGGCAACAGGATTAACTTCATGGCCAGGTTTTATCCCTTATGGCTCGGTGTCTGTCCGCATTGCGGCCTGTTGAATGCGTCACACAAAGCACAAACCCCCACGAGTCTCTGAGAAAATTGCACACCTGAAACAAACGTTATATTCTGGAATTGAACCCACAACCTTTCACGCGTGAGGTAGACATTGTAACCACTTCTCATGGAGACTCCCGTTTGCTGGGAGTCAACCAGGCAACTTCAGAACTAAAATTTGACAGAGAAATCGCTCATACACACTGCCCCACTCAAGTATTGTTTACTTTATCAAATACATTGCTATAATCTATCAAGCACAAATACCTGTTTTTCCGTGTCTCTGTTGATCTCTCCACTTGCCTGGAGTTAGCTCTGTTGCCATTGTCATGTAGTTTGTGCACTGTGCTGAGGTTCTCCTGGTGTGACCTATATGGAGGGGCTGGAACACTGTGGAAGTATGCATGTGCAGTGGAAGTGATCCTTGATAAATCAAACCAAATGTCTTGCTAGATGTCACCCTGGCTGCTGATGTTGATGTTAGTGCTTCATGGACAGTGTGCTGCAGCGTTTGAGCAA
>JACEFZ010015639.1:7500-97500 GCA_014155875.1 Cepaea nemoralis | reverse complement strand
AAACAGATAAATACACGGAAGCTTGGTCACATGGTTTAATTGGGGCAAAACACAGACCTGGTCAAAGACTGGTGATCTTGTGAGGTGACCGTGCTAGTGGCATGACACATGGTGATGAGTGGAACTGGTTGGCATGAAAGTGTACATTCAGTTAGTTGATTTAGTCTTCTTGTCCGTCATGGATCATCATTGTTTATTTCAGCCAGCAAGACAGTCAAGAATTTCTTCGATACTTGCTGGAGGGGCTGCACGAAGACGTAAACCGGGTCACCAAGAAGCCTGCGCCGATCATCTTGGATGACAACCAATTGGATAAGAGAAAGTAACATTTGCCTGGCATTTGTTTTCATATTCCTTTGTATTTCTTTTATGTTTTTTTTAAATAAATTGTGTTCTTCCTTGATTAGAACCAGTGGAACTTTCCAACTTTGTGTGTTAAAATGGTAGGCTAGTCATGTATGAGGTCTCTTCAAAAAGTATTGGACCTTCGGCTGGGAAAAGTAGTTACTGACTTGGAGGTCTAGAACCCTAATTCCTTTCAATGTACTCTTTTTGGAATTGTACACATTTCTCCCAGCCATTGTTGGAAGCTTGGGAATGGAGTACAACATGGCCACCTGCACCACATAATTTGTTCATGTGACTCAAATCAGATCCCTTTCAATGACATCTTCAGATTGGGAAACAGCCAAAAATGACAAGGAGCCATGTCAGGAGAGTAGGGAGTCTGTCAAATGAGAGGATTATTGTGGTTGACCAAGAAAGTCGGAATCATCTGTGAAGAATGGACACAAGTGTTTTCATGATAGATCTGCCAGTCGTCTGTTACCTCCAGGTCCATTTGTTTGTGTAACACAGCATCTCCAAGTCCATGATTCAGAACTTCTTGCCTGAGCACAATATTCCTCTGGGTCGTCTAACTCCCTACTCTCCTGCCATGGCTCCTTGGGATGTTCGGCTGTTCCACAATGTGAACGTATTGCTGTAAGAGGTCTGATTTGAGTCACAGGAAGATATGTGGAGTGTGACGGCCACATTGTATTCCATTTCCAAAGATGCCTTCCTGGAATGTTTTCAACAACAGTGGGACCTCTGGAAGAAGTGTGTAAAGTCCCAAGGAGAGTAGTTTCAATGAGATTAAAGATTCAGATCTCCTAGTGAGTATTTACATTTGTTCCAGTCAATGGTCTAATCCCTGTTGAACAGTCCTCATATGATATTTTGTTGGTAACTCATTTTTCAATGACAAAAATAGATTTATTTACAAAAATGTTGTTTGCTCACTTTGAACTCAGGCATAGTCCATTCTGGACTGACTTTTGCATGTGGGCCAGTTTTCCTTATTACCAGCATCTCTGCCATCAGGCTAAATTACTCTGACTTCTGAGGTACTTGTAATATTTCCTCAAGTCAAGGACGAGAAGTCAATATTTTAATCCAACTAACTGGTGTAAGGGTTGAACCCTTACCTCAACATCAACACGCCGAAAGTTGAATGGCATACGTTCTTATCTATTCGGCCATGCTAACAAGAATTGATGATATACCAGAACAAAACACGACTTCATACAGTATTAAGAAAAATGACTTGGTCCAAATGTAATAGGTGAAGAAACACCAAAGAGAGTTCTGGAGTGGAGTATATAGATGAAAAGAGGAAGGACAACATTTACAGAACATGCAGGCACAGATCTATCAATGCAGAAATATATTCAATTACAAAGAATGGTACAAGAGAGACGACAGTGGAATGGAAAGATCAGAAAGTATCACAATATTTCACCATCATGTATTTGCATGTATTTCACTAACACTTATTTCTCTGATGTATTTACGTGTAACTTATGGTGTATTTTACTGGGAGATGTGTATCACACTTGTGCTTAAACTTGCTGTACGCTGATGGCCAAATAGAGGGTTTGTTCCACACACAGATCGTTTGTTTTTAAACGTTGGCTTCTCATTCAGAAAGCCATGCTAGACTAGTGAACGTAAAATTTACAAGAAAATCAACCTGGGATTGATTGCAGCATCCTGCAAAGGACATGCAACATTTTAAAATCGGAAGTCGCAGTGGCACAGTAATTAGCATGCTGGCCTACCAGCCTGATGATTATGTGTTTGAATTCACATCCAGGCGGACTTGTCCATCCAGCCCACAATGGGTACCTGGAAGTGCCTGGGGAAGCAAAGGCGACATACAGGATACTTATTGACCACATGACCCTTTGGTGACTGATTGGTCTGTTAAGTATGTGGGACCGGTATCATATACACAGTAGGTCTCAAGTCCTGTAATATGGAAGCTTTACTTGTACTGTTTACTTGGTGGTGTGTATTGTATATTATGTTGTGCGATACAAGGGTAAGTTAATAAGTAAGTCACAAATGGCTGTAGAAAAATAACTAACTATGGTAACAACTTGAAACCAGTTTAATTTTATACATACATTGTCCCTTTATTTCTCAACATAATTTCCACCAACATTGATGAACTTATCCCATCGTTTTATCAGTCCTCCCATACAGCTACATAGAATTGCGTGCCTTGTTTTCATTAACCTGCCATCCCGCAGAACTGTGTGACTTACTTATTGACTCGCCCTCGTAACTTTTTCTACCCAACTATGCACCGCTTTACGGGAAATAACTAGGGGCTAAGTCCACTGAAATCCCACCTTGGCAGGAGACATTTCGTGAATGACGCCGAAGTTGAATGTGAAGTGAAAATGTGGTTTAGAAAACAGAGGACGGAGTTCTAAGCAGCCGGTTTGAGAGGACTGATAAAATGATGCGATAAGTGCTTCAATGTTGGTGGAAATTATGTTGAGAAATAAAGGGACAATGTATGTATAAAAATAAACTGGTTTCAAGTTGTTACCATAGTTAGTTATTTTTCTACAGCCATTTGTGACTTAATGATTAACTTACCCTCGTATGTTTGGTATTTATTTACTGTTTACTTGGTGGTGTATATTGTTGTTATATTTGTATATGTTTGGTATATATTTACTGTTTACTTGGTGGTGTGTATTGTTGTTATATTTGTGTGATATGTTTGGTATATATTTCAGTGACAGTGGCAAAGCCCAAGAGTACTGGAAAGCATATCTGAATCGAGATAACAGTATGATCGTTGGTAAGAATAGAATTTACTTCAGTTTATCAGTTTTATGTAAACTATAATCCTTGACTTCCATGTCAGTGCTTAACATAAGCTGTAATTCTTTATGTCTGTGGTAAGTGTTTACATAAAGTTTAATTCTTGACTTCCAAAGTAATGTTTACATAGCTGCAATTTGTGTTTTCCTAGAGAGTGTTTACATAAACTTCAATGCTTGATTTCAATGGTAGTGCAGTTATTTGAGCACTATCATACTAGTATTCATGGCAATGAAACGATCAATTTTAGAAATGGAAAGATGACATCAAAATATGGAGTGGAAAGATAACATCAAAATTATACTGGATATATAACATCAAAATATGGTCTGCAAAGATAACATCAAACTATGGACTGGATAGATAACATCAACTCATGGACTGGAATGAAGATGGTAGGCTTCCATCATGGTGAGGGACTGAAAAACTTGAAGAAACATTGTATCAGGTTTTAATTGGGGAAATGCCAACAATTCTTGAGTAGACCATATATTGACTAGCAGGTTTTCATTGTGAACATGTCAATTTGTCTGAGTTGGCGACAGAGCTGATCAATTGGCTAAGGAAGGAGCCAAAGAAGAACAGCCTGATGTGCCCATTACATACCACCAAAAGAAAAGAATGATCAAATCAGTCAGAAAGCCATCAAAACCTGCTCAAGATGACAACCACGTTATGGAAAGACCAGAACAAGTCATTATTCTGCGCCTCAGAACAGGACACAATAGATTACGCAACCACATGTATACAAAATTCAAGATTGGTGAAACAGCCATGTGCACATGTGGATTGGCGTCGCAGACCGCAGAGCACATACTCCAAGACTGCTCAAAATATAACATATCTAGGCAAACCTTCTGGCCTAGAGTGACGACAGTGGAAGATAAACTCTATGGACCGCTGTGTGAACTAAAAAAAGACAAGTTAAATTCATACAAGCGACAACATTGCAGTTATAGACATATTTCAAGCGAACGAAAGAAGAAGAAGAAGAATCTGAGTTGGCCGTATTTGGACTATCAGGTTTGCAATGTGGAAATGCCATGTTTTGACTATCTGGTTTCCACTGTGGAAATACCATTTAATGTGAGTAAACCATTTATTGACCAGCAGGTTTTCAAACAAAAATGTGTTTCTTCTATATTTCTTTCTTGTTTTTCCCCATAGATATTTTTGTGGGACAGCTAAAAAGTGAGCTGAATTTTGCATCCTGTAGTCACCGTTCAGTAACGTTTGACCCATTTTGGGATTTGTCCATTCCAGTTGTTAAGGTAAGGAAGAAATTACTGCAGTCATAGTAAGTAAGGAGGTCGGTGGGGGTGTGTGCCAACAAGCTTATAGATCGAACTGGCACGGAGCGTGCTGTTGTTCTCCAGGGGTATCTTGTATCTGAATGTACACATGCCGCCATGTTGACTGTGGTGCGCTTATAGCTCTACTTGATGTGGACTAGCAACTAGACTTCTTACTTCCTCTGTGAATATGACTGTTTACACACACATGACGTAAATATGAACATCACTTCAACAATGACTCTTCACGACACAACAGCAGTATTATTTCGACACATTGTATTATCGTCTCTTTAAAACAAGTCACAAATTGCCTCATCACGGTCAATAAACATTGTTACTAAAACTGCAGACAGATCATACTTGCACTCTACAATCAACTCTGTTGACAAAGCTCTCAGACGACGTCAGCATTCAAACTCTCACCAGCTTGGCATATACACAAGATGGCGGCAAGATACGATTCTGCCATTCGCCATCATCATCAACATCAGTCTGACCCCAAACTTGGTCTAGACGTGAATGAGCCTTCAAGGAGATGTTATCCCCTGCTCAGCCATTCGCCTCATGCAAGGTGTGATTCTCGATCTTCTCATTTTCACGTCGGACTGCGTGAAGCTGTAGGCTGTCTGTACCGGGTGGCCCATGACTTACCTAGATCCCTGGCAGTGTGCACTGGTATATCAGTGCTTTGGTGCATTTATATTCTGTGTTGTAGAAGAGAGGATAGACAAGTGGATTCCCAGCACCGATGTATGAGTTCTTTTCCCAGTATTAGGATGAATATGATTTCCTATCATTGGCACCTTGCCGTCTTGACAGACGATAGTTTGTAAGGGATGGAGTTATTGCCTCTCCATAGCACAAAGCCTGGGCTTAAATATAGAGATCATGTGTTGCCCATGCAGCATGATCCCTCTCTCAGCCTGCCTAGTTCACTCCAGAGGAAAGGTAACACCTCTACATCTGGAACAAGACAAGCTGCAGAAGCTGCCGGATCAGCAAAGCAATGCTCTAATTGTTCGCCTGTCTGAGCTTCGATCCCAGACCAGCCGCCAACCAACGCTTAGGGCCTGGTCTGCCCTGCCATGACACTAATGGAGTGGTTGTCAAATGATGCTAAAATATTAGAAAAGCTCAAAGTTATTGATAATTTCATTGTTGGTATTATCTGTTGTGAGCTTACTACATGTTGTGTTTTTCTATTATCATTATTAATATTGTTATTGTGTCAGGTCTTAGTCAGATATGACTGAGCTACCGTTTAACAGTAGACGGAACTACCTGCTTTCTGTTAGCGCCGAACATTGGGCGGTGCTTACCAAACCCGACACCCCACATTGTGCCAACGGCTTCGGGCGGAAGAGCACGATTGGGAGGGTACAAGCCTTACCCTGGTGTGAGGAAATGCAACCTAAAGACAAAGTGTCATGTTTTCCTATCCACATAATAAATCTCTAAGTCTGCTAAGATAGGTTGAAGATATTCCTCTGTGAAACAATGAAGCTTGACGTTCACTTCATAACTCTGGCCTAATATATGTGAAAACTCTGGTATGCAGATCACAGTAGAAAAGCTGAGCTGTATGAGTCAGCAAACCATTCTAGACAAAACAGTGCAGGAGAATGACAAGAAATGAGTATCATTAAATGTTAGCAGAGCTGAATGCATGCTAGTTTCCTAATATAGCACATATTCCTATATGTTGTATGTGAAGTCATGGAGTATCATTAAAATGTTAGCAGAGCTGAATGCACACTAGTTTCCAATATAGCACACTCCAGTATGTTGTATATGAGGATATGTGATATTTATTTTCCCTTTTTTTTTGGTCATGCAGGGTCCAAATGAGCTCAGCTTGGACGATTGTATTCGGCTTTTTATGAAAGAGGAGGAACTAGCCGCTGAAGAGAGACCAGTAAGTGACAGTTCCTATTTATGTTTGCCCTGGTTGTTAATCTTTTCCTAGGACTGCATCTGTGTTTACATTCATTAAGGGAGTACATTGTTTTGAAATTATTTGTGTTTACAACATTCAACTATAGGTGTGTCTGTAATTTTGGCTGTAATCCTGCCTTTTTGAGACTGCTAACACATTTTGAAAATATAAAATTGTATCTGCAAATCTAACCATTAGAGAACTCCTGTTTGCGGACGACCAAGCACTAATAGCAAAATCAGAAGCTGAATTACAAGACCACATGAATAGTCTAAACGAAATGTGTAGGGAACATAACATGAAAATTAGCATAAGCAAAACAGAGGTAATGACTATAACTAAAGAAGAACAAACAGCAACAATTCACCTAAACGAACATCCCTTGAAACAAGTAAAGAGCTTCAAGTACCTAGGAAGTATAATATCATCAAATGGCAGATCAGAAGACGAGATCGAAAATAGGTGCAATAAGGCAAATCAACTCATTGGACAAATGGCACCAATACTAAAGAACAAACATGTATCAATAACTACTAAGAAAGCACTTTACAACACAATCTTCCTACCAACTCTGTGCTACCAATGCCAAACCTGGACAATGACAGAAAAAGAGAAAAGAAAAATCACAACAACAGAAATGAGGTTCCTGAGAAGAATACTCAACGTATCAAGAAGAGATAAGATCAGAAATGAAGAAATCAGGACTAAAGTGAGGGTTAAAGCTGCTCTAGATTTTATTAGAAAGCAGCAAGTCAAATGGTTTGGCCATGCAAGTAGGCTACCAGTCAACAGCATGCCACAACAAGCAATGACGTACAGACCAGATGGAAACAGAGGAAGAGGCCGACCACGTAAACGCTGGACGGAGGGAATAACAGAATCCATGGGAATGTCGATATACGAAGCCCATAACCGGGCACTCTCACGAAGTTTATACTTCACCTCGACACCGCAAGGTACAAGAGGAACATGATGAGATGAGATGAGATGAGAAAATTGTATGAGTGTCTTGGGATGAATACTGTATCTTTCCCTTGATTTCAACATCCACATGACTTTGGATTATGTTCCCAGCCTTTATCAATCTATTAAGTTGCCATTTTAGGGTTAGTTAGGACAGTACTCTGTAATAAACATGACTATGTAAAGGACCTTCTATGCCATGAGGCATATTGGGTGTAAGGTAAGAAAGCAGAGAACCCTTTGTACAAGCCCTGAGGCGGACTGGGCATGTAGTAAGTGAAAATGAAGGAAAGGACCCATATTTTTATAGACCAATTGGCACTCTGTGGGTTTTGGGGTCAATGTCACATTGCCCCCGAGTCTCGATGGGGAAGTGGTCAAGCCGTCTGACTCAGGCTCCGAAGGTTGTGGGTTCGATTCTAGGCCGCGTCCTTTGATTCACGAGTGCATATTTTCTGAGACTCCTGAGGGTTGCCACTGGAGCTACGAATTTTGTGCTTTGTGCGACGCTTTCCGTGCTGCAGAAAGAGACTAAGCCATAAGGGATGAAAACCTGGTGCAATGAAGCTGACCCTGTCGACTTTTAAGCAACTCTTTTTTTAAAGTCACATCTCCCGCCTTTATGTCCCAAGACATTCTTGGGCATGTTGTAAGTAAAAGTATAGTAAATGACCCTTTACCACATCTTACGGGGCATATGGTACTTGACCCAAATTGTTATAGACCATTTGGCACTACTCGGTGTATGATGTGGTCAGTGTCACAGCGGTCAGCTTTACTTCCCAAGGTGTTCTTGTTTATATAGTGCTAGCCTCATGTTTGTATATACCAGTCAGCACTCAAGGCGTGGTGTGGTCAATATCACGCCTGCTGGCTCTGGGGTGCCCTAGCTGAAATCAGTGGTCACTCTTGAGATGTCCACTTAATGGTTACTTGGTCCCCAGATATGTCCACTTAATGGATACTTGGTACTCAGAAAGGTCCATTTAATAGATACTTGGTCCTCAGAGTTGTCCATTTAATGAATACTTGGTCCATAGAGATGTCCACTTAATGGATACTTGGTCCACAGAGATGTCCACTTAATAGATATTTGGTCCCCAGAGATGTCCACTTAATGGGTACTTGGTCCCCAGAGATGTCCACTTAGTGGATACTTGGTCCACAAAGATGCCCACTTAATGGATACTTGATCCCCAGAGATGTCTATTTAATAGATATTTGGTCCCCAGAGATGTCCACTTATTGGGTACTTTGTCCCCAGAGATGTCCACTTAGTGGATACTTGGTCCTCAGAGATGTCCATTTAATAGATACTTGGTCCCCAGAGATGTCCACTTAATGGATACTTAGTCCCCAGAGATGTCCACTTAGTGGGTACTTGATCCTCAGAGATGTCCATTTAATAGATACTTGGTCCCCAGAGATGTCCACTTAATGGATACTTAGTCCCTAGAGATGTCCACTTAGTGGATACTTGGTCCTCAGAGATGTCCACTTAATAGATATTTGGTCCCCAGAGATGTCCACTTAATGGGTACTTTGTCGCCAGAGATGTCCACTTAGTGGATACTTGGTCCTCAGAGATGTCCATTTAATAGATACTTGGTCCCCAGAGATATCCACTTAATGGATACTTAGTTTCCAGAGATGTCCACTGAATTGATACTTGGTCCCCAGAGAAGCATTCGAAAAGTTACTGGTTATAAATCTAGATGTGGTATTTCTGTGGTGCATGAAGTCTTAAACATGTGCCATTCTCTACTTTGCTTTAAGAAAAGTATAATTGCTGCAAAAACAATCAGTTACCCCACCTAATGAAGCTGTAACCATGTATTTAAGAAAATCTTTACACAGTGGCATAAATTGTATCTGTTTGGTTTTAAGCTCAAATGTTATTTTGTGTCCTCCTGTGTAGCTGGATAAATATTGATTATCTTTTCCAGATATGCACCAAATGCATGAATATTTATCTTTTCCAGATATGCACCAAATGCATGAATATTTATCTTTTCCAGATGTGTACCAAATATGTAAATATTTATCTTTTCTAGCTGTGTATCAAATGAGTGAATATTTATCTTTTCCAGATGTGTACCAAATGTGTGAATATTTATCTTTTCCAGCTGTCTACCAAATGCGTGAATATTTATCTTTTCCAGATGTATACCAAATGTGTGAATATTTATTCTTTTCTAGATGTGTATCAAATACATGTATATTTATCTTTTCCAGCTGTGTTTTAAATGCATGAATATTTATCTTTTCTAGCTTTTTATCAAGTGTGTGAATATTTATCATTTCCAGATGTGTACCACATGCATGAATATTTATCTTTTCCAGATGTGCACCAAATGCAAGTCCAGAAGGTCATGCACAAAGAGTTTTTCTATACAGCGTTTCCCCAAGATCCTCGTTCTTCGTATCCTTGTGAGATCTGACTGTGTTAGGGGGCTGAGGTGTTCTTGTGGGCTTCCCCGCCCAGCAGTACAAGTTCAGTCCACATTTAAAGGGGGATGTTTGTCTGAAAGAATATGATTCTGAGATTACCTATCTTTTACAGATTATTATTAGAGATGTCTGTGCATAAGAAAAATGATGAGGAAGTGAGTTCAGCTCCCCACCCCATAACGCTAGCATTTAGTGTAAGTAAGGGATGATAACTTTACATTTTTGTGGCAGTATCTTCCATGTGATTGATTCATTTTACAAAGAGTGTCCAAAAGGCAACTGGGCTGTTGAAATATCGTCACAAGTAAGTAGGTCAGCGAGCTACCTACTGCAGGTGTATGTACCAGCAACATTCACCTGTAGTCTAATAATAATGGTATCATGACATGATGGTTAGTCTACCGTGCAATTAATTCACTTTACAAAGGCTGTCCAAAAAGAAACTGGACTGTTTTTAGAAACAAGCATCACAGGTAAGTTGGTCAGCGAGCTAGGTACTACTGGTGTGTGTAACAATGACATTTACCTGTAGTCTAATAGTTGTGGTATCACATTCCGACAGTAAGTCATTGATTTACTTCCTTAAAGTGAAGACACATGTAGGGCACTTGTACAATTTTGCAATATTCAGCAGTGAAGGATCTTGAAGAACAATGAATTGTATTCTGTTTGGACAGGCCTCTTGTGTTATAGGAAATGTTTGGCATCGCATAGGATGTGTTGGGGATCACCAGCGAAGTCTGGCAGAAGCACTACTACTGTCAAAGCTGGACACCCTGCCATTGAGAGCCCTTACAGAGGACACCAGGCAGCTAGGCAGGCTAGTGATTCCTAGTGGGTAGTGGATGTAGAACACACTGGTGTAACCCCGTGCTGTGGTGAAGGAGTTGCAAATGCTGTAGCAGAGGCAGAATTCCAGTTATATAAACTGAGTAAATCACATGATTTCGATAACAGAAACAGACTGAATCACAGAAGGTCAGCTGAACCACAGAAGTTTTTCTGAACCACAGAAGTTTTTCTGAACCACAGAAGTTCAATTATATAAACAGAGTGAATCTTAGTATTTCAGTTAAATGTCCTTGACCCTGACCTGCAGATTTGAAGCGCTTCAGTCAGCAAGAAAGGTTTGGTCGCAAACTGACAACTCTTGTAGACTTCCCAATCAAGAACCTGGACCTGTCAGAATATGCAGCAGACAGCAAGGCTGGGCAGCAAGTGCGGTACGACCTCTACGCTGTATCCAACCACTCTGGGGGTACAAGTTCAGGTCACTACACGGCTTACTGCAGGAACCCTTACTCTGGTGAATGGTATTATTTCAATGATGCTAGGTGAGTTACTGTTGATGTTGTTCCAGTGGCGAGTTTCTGTCTGTATTACTGCAGTGATGCTACAACCCAGCCACCATCATACATAGCAAAAGAGGTATACCTTTATTTAATTCACAACAAAGACTAGCAAGGTGGACAGAATACTTTCAAGAACTACTTAACCCCACATATAATATAGAAAACCTCACTTTTGTGCCTAAAAACTGTGGATAACAAGAACCAAACTTCATCCCTGCAGAAATAAAGTTGTACAGAAAAGTCTTAAAAACAAATCACTGGGTCCAGATGGAATAACCACGGAAGCTATTCAGGCCTGTGGAAAAACAGGACTTAAATGGCTGATAGCACTTTTTAAGATAGCCTTGGAAGAAAGAAAAGTCCCAGACAATTGGCAGCAGGCAATAATACTACCAATATGGAAAAAGAAAGGCAGTATGAGAGAGGGCGAAACACACAGAGGTATATCACTCCGGAGTCATATAGGGAAAATGTACGCAAATTTATTAGAACAAAGCTAGGCCCTTAGTTGAACAACAATTAAGCGAAGAACAAATCAGCTCCGAATATAAACAGCTTTAAGACCTTGTGGCAAATTCAAAGCACAGGTGAAACAGTGCTGTACGACCAAATACAAGTCAGCATTTTGAGAATGTGCATCTTTCCTGTGACAACATGAGGGAATAAGACAATGGGCCATTCCACAATCACTCAAGAAGACAATCAAGATATTTTCTTACATGTTATAGAAATGTTCTTGCACTAACGTTTATCAAGAAAAACAAATATTGACATTTGACAAGATCGGAACTTTGAAGAAAACTGTCTCATTATTAGCTTCGTGTATTGGGAAGGCGCAATCTTGAAGAGATTAGAACAAGAATCATTGTGTGGAAGGTAGCCTTTTGCAAGATGAAAAACACACTGACCAATAAAAAGATATCAATTGAAATGAAAAAAAGAGTGTTGAAGTGCTACATAGAACCTGTACTTTTGTATGGATGTGAAGCGTGGACAAAGCAGACAAGCTGAAAAACATCTGATGGCTGTGGAAATGTGGTTTCTGAGGAAAATGCAAAGAATACCATGGACAGACAGAAAAAACCAATGAACAAGCCCTTCAAGAAACAAATGAAGATCGTAAACTGAATAGAGACATTAGACGTAGACAGTCAACATTTTTTGGGCATGTTGCATGGAGAAATGAATTGGAGAACTTGGTAACAACTGGCAAAATCGAAGGGGAGGAGACCAAGGGGAAGACCAAGAAGTAAATACCTGGATGGCATGGCCACGCGGCATGGTCTAGGCAGAAACACAGAGCTGAACCATGACTCTGGTGATTGAGTGAGATGGCAAAACATGACCGCCCATTCTTATCGGCATGGCACATGATGGATGGATGGATTGGGAAGAGCTGAAATAAGGTCACATTGGTTTATAAAGAACAGGAACGGAAGGCATGGTGTCTGGGTGAAGAGGCTGGAGTGGATCAACACGGCAGTGGACACAGGTGTTACAGACATCCTGGGCTTGAGACTACATGAGGCAAGAGAGCTGGTGATAGATCGTGAAGTTTAGCAGCAGGTTGGGATGAGAGTGATGTTCTGGCGAGGATTTGCTACATGGAGGGGATGATGATTATGATTATGGTGGTGGTGGTCATGACGAGGATACTGATGGTGGTAATGATGAGGATAATGATGATACTGATGGTGGTGATGATGAGGTAATGATGATAATGATGAGGATAATGATTATGATGATGGTGGTGGTGATGATGTGGATAATTATGGTGGTGATAAGGTTAATGATTATGATGATGGTGGTGGTGATGATGTGGATAATTATAGTGGTGATAAGGTTAATGATTACGATGATGGTGGTGGTGATGATGATAATGATTACGATGATGGTGGTGGTGATGTGGATAATTATGGTGGTGATGAGGATAATGATTACGATGATGGTGGTGGTGATGTGGATAATTATGGTGATGATAAGGATAATGATTATGGTGGTGGTGATGTGGATAATTATGGTGGTGATGAGGATAATGATTATGATGATGGTGGTGGTGGTGATGTGGATAATTATGGTGGTGATAAGGATAATGATTACGATGATGGTGGTGGTGATGTGGATAATTATGGTGGTGATAAGGTTAATGATTACGATGATGGTGGTGATGATGATGTGGATAATTATGGTGGTGATGAGGATAATGATTACGATGATGGTGGTGGTGATGAGGATAATGATTACGATGATGGTGGTGGTGATGTGGATAATTATGGTGGTGATGAGGATAATGATTACGATGATGGTGGTGGTGATGATGTGGATAATTATGGTGGTGATGAGGATAATGATTATGATGATGGTGGTGGTGATGATGTGGATAATTGTGGTGATGAGGATAATGATTATGATGATGGTGGTGGTGATGATGTGGATAATTATGGTGGTGATGAGGATAATGATTATGATGATGGTGGTGGTGGTGATGTGGATAATTATGGTGGTGATAAGGATAATGATTACGATGATGGTGGTGGTGATGTGGATAATTATGGTGGTGATAAGGTTAATGATTACGATGATGGTGGTGGTGATGATGTGGATAATTATGGTGGTGATGAGGATAATGATTACGATGATGGTGGTGGTGATGTGGATAATTATGGTGGTGATGAGGATAATGATTAGGATGATGGTGGTGGTGGTGATGTGGATAATTATGGTGGTGATAAGGTTAATGATTATGATGATGGTGGTGGTGATGATGTGGATAATTATGGTGGTGATAAGGTTAATTATTACGATGATGGTGGTGGTGATGATGTGGATAATTATGGTGGTGATAAGGTTAATGATTACGATGATGGTGGTGGTGATGATGTGGATAATTATGGTGGTGATAAGGATAATGATTACTATGATGGTGATGGTGGTGCCGGTGCCAAGTCGTAAGTCCTCCTTTCTGTGCCATGTCATGGAAAATATCATATAATTGAACTCACGACAAGGAACTGGCTCTTAAAAATTGAAGTGATGATAATAGTCAACAACGTTATGGTGAACGTGGAAGGATAACGTAAATAGGAGAGTTCCAGAACTAATACCGCTTTATTACGGCCGTTAACAAATCTGAACATCTATCAATGTATTAATTAAAGTCTCTGTTCTGACCAGAGTGGCCTCTAATCTAAATATACACCAGATGATTTACCCTGTTTGTCCCACGCTCGTCTGGTTGTCACTCGGTATCACTTGTCCTTCATATGTTCACTCCGCCATCCTTCCGATTCTGTCTGTCTATAGTTTGCCTGTCGTTCTCAAATCAATGGCGTTCTCAAGATCTGCTTGTAGCTGCTCTAAGCTTGAAGTGATTCCACTGTTAGCCTTCAGATGATCCAATAGCCAGACCAAGTTGTTCTCCAAATCGAATATACGCCCGTTCACTTTGGTCGTCACACAACGTATGCTCTTGTTGTCATGCTAGCGTCGATGTGACGTATATTTGTATCCCATAGTTTTGGTGCAGTTTACTTTGAGAGTTCCTTCTATCTTCTGTATGGCGTGATCTGGGCACTTGCTATATGGCATGGTGGTAGTGATAATGAGGATAATGGTGATGATGATGATGATGATGGTGGTGGCGATGATGAGGATAATGATTACGATGATGGTGGTGGTGATAATGAGGATAATCATGATGATGATGGTGAAGATAATGATTATGATGATGGTGGTGGTGATGATGACTATAATGTTGGTGGTGATGATGAGGATAATGATGGTGGCGATAAGTAATGATGATGGTGGTATGATGATAGCTATGGTGGTGATTATGATGGCTGTGGTGGTGATTATGATGGCTATGGTGGTGATTATGTTGACTATGGTAGTGAAAATGTTGGTGGTGGTGATCATGATATTTTGTAATCAAGTTTTAATTGGCTTAGAATTATGTCTAGCACTCCGATTGACTGGTAATGTTTGCCATGTTTTCAACTGCAGAGTTTCAAACATCCGATCAAACCAAGTTGTCTCCTCCGAGGCTTACGTCCTGTTTTACGAACTGAGCAGCTAGCCAAGACACCTGTCAGCTTTCTGGCATCAACCAATCAGATGACTTTTTCCTTATGCATACGACTTAAAAACTGTTGTGCCTGGCTTTGTTTGATCAAAGCTGTTGATTAGTTTTATACCATATTCATAGCACATTGATGTCTCTGTGTTGGTGCTGAACCTGAGCTTGATGCCTCTTACGTCCGAGGCTGTGTTAATGAATCTACCACTGAGGAAACAAGATCAGACCTGATTGGTTGTTGGAAATGAAATGAAATTTGATTGGTTATTTAGAATTAAATGCAACTGCCAGAAAAAAAAAGACCTTAATCAATGAAATAGTCTGTTGCATAAAAATGTGGTATGTAGTGGTGAAGAAATAAGACATTTTCTGATTGGCTATTAGAATATAATCAAAGTTTATTCATTATTAGGATGAAAAATAGCTGGCAGAATAAGAAACCAATTTGTTGGTTGTGTTGTAATCTGTCTTATGAAGAGGAGAAAATAAGCATTATTCATCATTAACCTTTGCTTGTGATATGTGTTACACATAAATATCAGTTGGGGAACTCTTACATGTGATATGTGCCACTGTACTGTAGAAACAAGATATTTTCTAATTGACTATTTAGAATAAAATCAAAATGTATTAGTTATTAAAATGAAACATTACTGGCAGAACACAAAACGAATTTGCTGGTTTGAGGTTATAATCTGTCTTATGAAGAAAAAAACAATCAAGCATTATTCATTATTAGCCTTTGAATGTGGTATAAAGCACTGAACAAAAAAAAGATAATTCCCAATTGGCTATTAGAATATAATCACAATTGATTGGTTATTAGAATGAAGAATAAATTACATAACAAGAAAACAGTTAGTTAGTAGTGATTATAATCTATTTCATGAAGAAAAAAGTATTATTCATCAAGAGCCAATATTAATCATATCGTGTCATTAGTTGACTAGTCTGTATGGTTTTCCCCATTGCAAAGTGTGATGTGTTTTTTCATAGTTTGTGGTATGTCTCATTACGGCAGAATTATGTAATATATTTGAGAATCAGGTGTACCTAGTATAGTAGAAAGTGATTGTGTGGTTTGCCACACACTAGCTTTTCTGGCTGTGTGGTACACACCTCAGATCACAGTGCAGTGCTGTATTGTTTGTACATTTCACAGAAGTGTCCCCTGTCTGGTTGTAATGTGTACCTCACATAAGTCTTCAGTACAGCATAGTGTGGTACACCTCAGCAGTTAAGCCCAGTGCTAAATTGTAGACAGACATAACTTGCCAGTTATACCCAGTGCCAGATTTTGTAGCATACCTCAAATAAACCTCTAATGCTAGATTGTGTGGTATAACTTAAGTCAGTACCCAGTTTCATATTGTGTGGTATACAGCTGTCCAATACTAGATTGTGTGGTATACCTCACAGCTGTCCAATACTAGATTGTGTGGTATACCTCACAGCTGTCCAATACTAGATTGTGTGGTATACCTCACAGCTGTCCAATACTAGATTGTGTGGTATACCTCACAGCTGTCCAATACTAGATTGTGTGGTATACCTCACAGCTGTCCAATACTAGATTGTGTGGTATACCTCACAGCTGTCCAATACTAGATTGTGTGGTATACCTCACAGCTGTCCAATACTAGATTGTGTGGTATACCTCACAGATGTCCAATACTAGATTGTGTGGTATACCTCACAGCTGTCCAATACTAGATTGTGTGGTATACCTCACAGCTGTCCAATACTAGATTGTGTGGTATACCTCACAGCTGTCCAATACTAGATTGTGTGGTATACCTCACAGCTGTCCAATACTAGATTGTGTGGTATAACTCAAGGCATCCGCCAGTATAAAATTGTGTGGTATTTGTTTTCTGCGCTTGCTCGCTTTGAATTCAAGCGTAGTCCATACACACTATTTCTAGTAATGCTGGAATTAATTTTTACGTGTGGGTTTGCTTTCCCTATTAACAGTGTCCCTCGCCATCAGGCGAACCCACTTTTAATTTACGTCCTCAAGTCAAGGACGATAGGTTGACATTTTAGTCCAAGTGTCCGGTGTAGGGGTTGAACCCCTAATCTCGGCATCAGCACACCGGATGTTTAAGAACATGTGTTCTTATCCATTCGGCCATGCTGACCTACAATTGTGTGGTATAACTGAAGCACGTCCTCCCAGTATGTATTATAAATCAAGGCATCTTGCAGTATAAAATTATGTGGTATAACTCAAGGCATCCACCAGTATAAAATTGATGGTATACCTCTTGCCAGTGACTCACTCTTGACCGTGAGCCACCCCTCACAGAACTGTAATATATTTCATTGTGTGTTATACTTAAACTATTTGATCCATTTACATACCTCAAAACAGTATATTTCTGTGTATGTGTGTGCCAGTGTGTGCTCATAATTCACTTGCAGGTTTTACCAGTCTTTATGTATCTCCCGCCCACATAATTATCCCCATAACATAAGCATTTGGACAAACACCTCTTTATTTCTCGTTGAGCAGGTGTTTACTGCAATGTATATTTATTCTAACATGTAATTTATACAGCAATTACAAAAATGTGTTTAGCCTTTTCATAAATTCGCTCTTTTTTTTAAAAATTTATTTAAGTACTCACTTCTTGGCTTTTGTATTAACTTATATTGAATTGTGAGTGTGTGTGTGTTTATGAAGAGCGTCCAGCAAATTAATGTGCAGATTCATTTATTAACTTTTTTCTTTTTTTGCATATCCTTTACAGGACATCGCTGTCAACACCAGCATCTTTCAGCTGTATGTTGATTTCTTGGCAAGATTACGCTCAGTAGTTTGCCATTGCTTTCTGAGCGGCCAGCTCACATACCCGGTAAATTACTACCGGAGTTAAAAACAAGCAATGGTAAAAATATTTTGTCAATCTTTAGTTAGAATAGAAGGTAAAAGTACAGGACCAGTGTTTTTAACAAGGGCATCCAACAAATTAATGTTTCATTTGTTTACTTTAGTTAGTTGCATATCCTTTACAGGGCATCGCAGTCAACCCCAGCATTGTTTGGCTGTTCCTGATTTCTTGGCAAGTTTATGTTCAGCAGTTTGCCATTGTTTTCTGTACGACCGGCACTCGTACCATTGTATGAGAAACCATCGCAGGGTGGTCTGCTTCCAAATTGTCCACAGCTGTGTTTCGAACACGGTATGCGAGATTAAGAATTGCATTTGTAATCCCTTCACCACACGTTACCTTCTAGAGTCAGAAACACTGAGGAGTGACAGAAATATGTTGTGAGTCTTTAGTTAGAATAGAAGGTAAAAGTGTAGATCATGTATGTTTATGAGGAGCGTCCAACAAATTATTGTGCAGATTCACTTGTTACCTACCGGAGTCAAAAACAATGTGCAGTGACAGAAATATGTTGTCAGTTTTCAGTAAGATTAGACAATAAGAGTACAGGACCCTATTGTACACCCTTAGACGTATGTGCATATGGTGTTAGACCTATATTCGTATTGACCATCTGGTGTTCGGTGGGTAGTCCTCACGTCATAAACCCCAAGCCATGATGAGGATCAAACATACGTCCCTTGATGTGCGTGATTAGCTTTGTGACCTCTGTGCTACCTGCTCTTCTTGTTCTAAACAGTTTTTACTTTAAATCTTGCTGACCTTAACAGTTGTTACTTTAAATCTTGCTACCTTAACAGTTGTTACTTTAAATCTTGCTGCCTAAACATTTCTTACTTTAAATTATCATGTCCAAAACAATAGTAAGTTTAAATCACACTGTACTAAACAGTTGTGTCTTTACATCATACTGTACTAAACAGTTGTTACTTTACATCATACTGTACTAAACAGTTGTTACTTTAAATCATACTGTACTAAACAGTTGTTACTTTAAATCATACTGTACTAAACAGTTGTTACTTTAAATCATACTGTACTAAACAGTTGTTACTTTAAATCATACTGTACTAAACAGTTGTTACTTGAAATCATACTGTACTAAACAGTTGTTACTTTAAATCATACTGTACTAAACAGTTGTTACTTGAAATCATACTGTACTAAACATTTGTTACTTTAAATCATACTGTAATAAGCAGTTGTTACTTTAAATCATACTGCACTAAACATTTGCTACTTATCATCATACTGTACTAAATAGTTGTTACTTTAAATCAGGCTGTCCTAAGCAGGTGTTTTTATTCATTAATAAACAATCGAGTCCAGAAGTATTCAAATAACAACACTGTTTGACAGAGGAGCAAAGGGGACAGTTGGGAAATAAAAATTATGTCTGACAGAGAAGCTAAGGGTCCAGTTGGGAATTAGTAGGTGAATGTAACACCTCCAATTGGCAGTAGGAAATTAGGAACAGTTTAAATATGATCATCAGTAATCAGTAAACGTTAGGCAAGCTGTTTGGTACAGATAAGGTTAGAAAAATGAAGCTTTCATTTGATTTATATTGTCACTTTTTGACTTGCAAACTAAAGTAAAACTGCAAACATAATTTGTCCTTAATTTGAGTGTGTGTGCCTGTGTATATATAATTTGTACCAATTTTACCATTTCATATCATTTTTATATACTATGAAATTAGTTAAACTATATTGTAGTATGTTTTCTTCCCTTTGTTTTCAAGCATGAATCTTAGGAGTGTTTACCTCTAGGTACTTAATTCTTTGCGTCCAGCTACTACAATCAAATAATTTCTCGTTATATTTGTGAGAAACTAACATGTTATATATTGCATATTTTTAACTAATATACACATTGTGATATTTTTTTCTTTGTTTACTTGTGGGAATTTTTGTGTGAGTGGTATCTTTGAGCGGTCTGATTTTATCTTTAGTCATATGTATACTTAACATGTCTTAAAATATTTGTTTTGTATTTATTTCTCTTGTGAGAATTGTCCATACAAAATTAAAATCTCATTTTTTATTATACCCCTACACACTTGATCAGTTGTTAATCTCAACAGTGCCTTAATTATGTGATAATGTATTCTTGATTGTGAGTGTGTTGTTGTGTGGCTTGTTTGCTGTAAGATGTCTCACTTTCTTTCTTATCTTGTGTGGTGTGTCTCTTTGTTTGTTTGTTTTATCTTATATGTGTAGTATGTTGTTTGGTTTTTGCTTTGTAGTGTGTTTCAGAACATTATATGCAATTTAAAGAAAGAGACAATGTTCTTTCATCAGGTATTGAGAAGAGTTAGTTGCATATCCTTTACAGAACGTCGCAGTCAACCCCAAAATTTGTTGGCTGTTTGTGATTTAATAGCAAGTTTACTTCAGCAGTTTGCCATTGCTTTCTGAATGACCAACACTCATACCATTTTGACTTAAACCAACGTAAGGCGGTCTGCTTCCAAATCACCCACAGGTGTGTTTCAAATTCAGAATTGCACATCGCATCTGAAACCACCTTCACCACAGAACTGGCTGGTAAGAAGAAAATGATTGGAAAACATTGTTACAACTGGAAACATCAGCGATTGAAGAGGCAGGGGTAGACCCAGAGAAACAATGCTAGGTGGCCGAAGACAGAGTCTTTGAGAAACATCAATAGAATTGATGCATAACAGCAAGGACTAGATCTGTGGAGAGTCATGAATGCCTGCTCAGTTTGACAGGGCACCTGATGATGATGATGTTTCAGTTTCTGTTGCATGTCTTAGTTCATGATCATCTAGTGCCGCGTCCACATTGAAGGCCAGTTGTAATGAACAGAAAACCACTGTGAGTCATTTTTTTTCTTCACTGTGCACTCTGACAAGCTTCTCTGTGTCCCATCTCTTTATATTGTCCACTCGCTTGTAACGTTGTCAGTTTTTGTGTGGTTTTGCCTCTCCACCTTTCGATTTGAGAGATTTATCAAATATCCTGTGGTGTTCATATGTTATGGTGTCTCAGTGTTGATGTGGTGTGTGTGTCAGTTTTGATGTGGTTTATGTTTCAGTTTTGATGTGGTATGTGTCTCAGTGTTGATGTGGTGTGTGTGTCAGTTTTGATGTGGTTTATGTTTGCTTGCTTGCTTGCTTGTGTTCGTTGGCTTGAGCTCCAACGCGAAGTCCTGTATGTCGGATGAAGGCATCCTGTTGTCCAACATCAGTGTGATGTCATACAGGACCTGAGTTTTGCGTGAGTATCCGTTGTCCCATGTCTGGCTTATTGGTGTGCAGACTGGTGGTTCCTCGCCGTACAGGCAAACACTCTCCGACTTCGGAGGATGGTTTATGTTTAAGTTTTGATGTGGTATGTGTCTCAGTTTTGATGTGGTGTGTGTTGTCAGTGTTGATGTGGTGTGTGTTGTCAGTGTTGATGTAATGTGTGTCTCAGTGTTGATGTGGTATGTGTCTCAGTGTTGATGTGGTGTGTGTTGTCAGTGTTGATGTAATGTGTGTCTCAGTGTTGATGTGGTATGTGTCTCAGTTTTGATGTGGTGTGTGTTGTCAGTGTTGATGTAATGTGTGTCTCAGTGTTGATGTGGTGTGTGTTGTCAGTGTTGATGTGGTGTGTGTTGTCAGTGTTGATGTGGTATGTGTCTCAGTGTTGATGTGGTGTGTGTTGTCAGTGTTGATGTGGTGTGTGTTGTCAGTGTTGATGTGGTGTGTGTTGTCAGTGTTGATGTGGTATGTGTGTCAGTGTTGATGTGGTGTGTGTTGTCAGTGTTGATGTGGTATGTGTCTCAGTTTTGATGAGGTGTGTGTTGTCAGTGTTGATGTGGTGTGTGTTGTCAGTGTTGATGTAATGTGTGTCTCAGTGTTGATGTGGTGTGTGTTGATGTGGTGTGTGTTGTCAGTGTTTATGTGGTGTGTGTTGTCAGTGTTGATGTGGTGTGTGTTGTCAGTGTTGATGTAATGTGTGTCTCAGTGTTGATGTGGTGTGTGTTGTCAGTTTTGATGTGGTGTGTGTTGTCAGTGTTGATGTAATGTGTGTCTCAGTGTTGATGTGGTGTGTGTTGTCAGTGTTGATGTGGTGTGTGTTGTCAGTGTTGATGTAATGTGTGTCTCAGTGTTGATGTGGTGTGTGTTGTCAGTGTTGATGTGGTGTGTGTTGTCAGTGTTGATGTGGTGTGTGTTGTCAGTGTTGATGTGGTGTGTGTTGTCAGTGTTGATGTGGTGTGTGTTGTCAGTGTTGATGTAATGTGTGTCTCAGTGTTGATGTGGTGTGTGTTGTCAGTGTTGATGTAATGTGTGTCTCAGTGTTGATGTGGTGTGTGTTGTCAGTTTTGATGTGGTGTGTGTTGTCAGTGTTGATGTGGTGTGTGTTGTCAGTGTTGATGTGGTGTGTGTTGTCAGTGTTGATGTGGTGTGTGTTGTCAGTGTTGATGTAATGTGTGTCTCAGTGTTGATGTGGTGTGTGTTGTCAGTTTTGATGTGGTGTGTGTTGTCAGTGTTGATGTAATGTGTGTCTCAGTGTTGATGTGGTGTGTGTTGTCAGTGTTGATGTGGTGTGTGTTGTCAGTGTTGATGTAATGTGTGTCTCAGTGTTGATGTGTGTGTTGTCAGTGTTGATGTGGTGTGTGTTGTCAGTGTTGATGTGGTGTGTGTTGTCAGTGTTGATGTGGTGTGTGTTGTCAGTGTTGATGTAATGTGTGTCTCAGTGTTGATGTGGTGTGTGTTGTCAGTTTTGATGTGGTGTGTGTTGTCAGTGTTGATGTGGTGTGTGTTGTCAGTTTTGATGTGGGTGTGTTGTCAGTGTTGATGTGGTGTGTGTTGTCAGTTTTGATGTGGTGTGTGTTGTCAGTGTTGATGTGGTGTGTGTTGTCAGTGTTGATGTAATGTGTGTCTCAGTGTTGATGTGGTGTGTATTGTCAGTGTTGATGTAATGTGTGTCTCAGTGTTGATGTGGTGTGTGTTGTCAGTGTTGATGTGGTGTGTGTTGTCAGTGTTGATGTAATGTGTGTCTCAGTGTTGATGTGGTATGTGTGTCAGTGTTGATGTGGTGTGTGTTGTCAGTGTTGATGTGGTATGTGTCTCAGTTTTGATGTGGTGTGTGTTGTCAGTGTTGATGTGGTGTGTGTTGTCAGTGTTGATGTAATGTGTGTCTCAGTGTTGATGTGTGTGTTGTCAGTTTTGATGTGGTGTGTGTTGTCAGTGTTGATGTGGTGTGTGTTGTCAGTGTGAGTGTGTGTGTGTTGTCAGTGTTGATGTGGTGTGTGTTGTCAGTGTTGATGTAATGTGTGTCTCAGTGTTGATGTGGTGTGTGTTGTCAGTTTTGATGTGGTGTGTGTTTTCAGTGTTGATGTAATGTGTTGTCTCGGTGTTGATTGGTGTGTGGTTGTCAGTGTTGATGTGGTGTGGGTTGTCAGTGTTGATGTAATGTGTGTTGTCAGTGTTGATGTGGTGTGCTGTTGTCAGTGGTGATGTGGTGTGTGTTGTCAGTGTATTTGGTGTGTGTTGCAGTGTTGATGTAATGTGTGTCTCAGTGTTGATGTGGTGTGTGTTGTCAGTGTTGATGTGGTGTGTGTTGTCAGTGTGTTGTGGATGTGTGTTTCAGTGTTGATGTGTCTGTTGTTGTCAGTGTGATGTAATGTGTGTCTCAGTGTTGATGTGGTGTGTGGTTGTCAGTGTTGATGTAATGTGTGTCTCAGTGTTGATGTGGTGTGTGTTGTCAGTGTTGATGTGGTGTGTGTTGTCAGTGTTGATGTGGTGTGTGTTGTCAGTGTTGATGTGGTGTGTGTTGTCAGTGTTGATGTGGTGTGTGTTGTCAGTGTTGATGTAATGTGTGTCTCAGTGTTGATGTGGTGTGTGTTGTCAGTTTTGATGTGGTGTGTGTTGTCAGTGTTGATGTAATGTGTGTCTCAGTGTTGATGTGGTGTGTGTTGTCAGTGTTGATGTGGTGTGTGTTGTCAGTGTTGATGTAATGTGTGTCTCAGTGTTGATGTGGTGTGTGTTGTCAGTGTTGATGTGGTGTGTGTTGTCAGTGTTGATGTGGTGTGTGTTGTCAGTGTTGATGTGGTGTGTGTTGTCAGTGTTGATGTAATGTGTGTCTCAGTGTTGATGTGTTGTGTTGTTGGTTTGTGTTGTTATGGTTTTGATGTGGTGTGTGTTGTCAGTGTTGATGTGGTGTGTGTTGTCAGTTTTGATGTGGTGTGTGTTGTCAGTGTTGATGTGGTGTGTGTTGTCAGTGTTGATGTGGTGTGTGTTGTCAGTGTTGATGTGGTGTGTGTTGTCAGTGTTGATGTAATGTGTGTCTCAGTGTTGATGTGGTGTGTGTTGTCAGTGTTGATGTAATGTGTGTCTCAGTGTTGATGTGGTGTGTGTTGTCAGTGTTGATGTGGTGTGTGTTGTCAGTGTTGATGTAATGGTGTCTCAGTGTTGATGTGGTGTGTGTTTGTCAGTGTTGATTGTGGTATGTGTCTCAGTGTTGATGTGGTATGTGTCTCAGTGTTGATGTGGTGTGTGTTGTCAGTGTTGATGTGGTTGTGTGTTGTCAGTGTTGATGTAATGTGTGTCTCAGTGTGATGTGGTGTGTGTTGTCAGTGTTGATGTAATGTGTGTCTCAGTGTTGATGTGGTGTGTGTTGTCAGTGTTGATGTGGTTGTGTGTTGTCAGTGTTGATGTGGTGTGTGTTGTCAGTGTTGATGTAATGTGTGTCTCAGTGTTGATGTGGTGTGTGTTGTCAGTGTTGATGTAATGTGTGTCTCAGTGTTGATGTGGTGTGTGTTGTCAGTGTTGATGTGGTGTGTGTTGTCAGTGTTGATGTAATGTGTGTCTCAGTGTTGATGTGGTGTGTGTTGTCAATGTTGATGTGGTGTGTGTTGTCAGTGTTGATGTGGTGTGTGTCGTCAGTGTTGATGTGGTGTGTGTTGTCAGTGTTGATGTAATGTGTGTCTCAGTGTTGATGTGGTGTGTGTTGTCAGTTTTGATGTGGTGTGTGTTGTCAGTGTTGATGTGGTGTGTGTTGTCAGTTTTGATGTGGTGTGTGTTGTCAGTGTTGATGTGGTGTGTGTTGTCAGTTTTGATGTGGTGTGTGTTGTCAGTGTTGATGTGGTGTGTGTTGTCAGTGTTGATGTAATGTGTGTCTCAGTGTTGATGTGGTGTGTGTTGTCAGTGTTGATGTAATGTGTGTCTCAGTGTTGATGTGGTGTGTGTTGTCAGTGTTGATGTGGTGTGTGTTGTCAGTGTTGATGTAATGTGTGTCTCAGTGTTGATGTGGTGTGTGTTGTCAGTGTTGATGTGGTATGTGTCTCAGTGTTGATGTGGTATGTGTCTCAGTGTTGATGTGGTGTGTGTTGTCAGTGTTGATGTGGTGTGTGTTGTCAGTGTTGATGTAATGTGTGTCTCAGTGTTGATGTGGTGTGTGTTGTCAGTGTTGATGTGGTATGTGTCTCAGTGTTGATGTGGTATGTGTCTCAGTGTTGATGTGGTATGTGTCTCAGTGTTGATGTGGTATGTGTCTCAGTGTTGATGTGGTATGTGTCTCAGTGTTGATGTGGTGTGTGTTGTCAGTGTTGATGTGGTGTGTGTTGTCAGTTTTCATACTGTAGATGTCTGAGTTCTGCAGTAGTATATTTCTGTTTTCAAGTGGTATCTTTCTCAGCTTTGACACTGTAGATGTTTCAGTTCTCATGTGGTTTGTTTCTCAATTGTGATACTATACATATCTCAGTCTTGATCTGGTATATGTCTCAGTTTTGATATGGTGTGTGTCTCTGTGTTGATTTAATGTGTCTCAGTTCTCATATGGTTTGTTTCTCAATTGTGATACTATAAATATCTCAGTCTTGATGTGGTATATGTCTCGGTTTTGATGTTGTGTGTGTCTGTGTGTTGATATAGTATAAGTCTCAGTTCTCATGTGGTTTGTTTCTCAATTGTCATACTATAAATATCTCAGTTTTGATGTAGTGTGTGTCTCTTAATTTTAATGTAACTATTTATATTTTTATGCAGTATGTTTCTCAGTTTTAATATTATTATTCATTCAATTTTCAAGTGGTATGTTCCTCAGTTTTCATGCTATAGTTGTCATATTTTTTCTGTGGTATGTTGTCTCAGTTTTGATGCTGTATATGTCTGTTTTCATGTGGAATGTGTCTCAGTTTTGATGCTGTAGATGTCTCATTTTTGACATGGTATGTGTCTGAATTTTGATCTTTGATGTGGTGTTTTAAGTATCCCAGTTTTGACGTGGTATGTATCTCAACCGTGATGTGTTGTATTTCACAGTTTACAAGTTGTAGATGTCTCAGATTTGATGTGGCATGTGTCTAACTTTGCTGCATTGTATGTCTCAATCTTCTCATGGTATGTAAGGTCTCTGTTTTGGTGCTGTTGGTCTCATTTTTTGTATGATATGTGTCTTAATCTTTAATGTGGCATCCCACAGTTTTCATGAGGTGTGTTGTCTCAATTGTAGTGTTATTTCCAAGGTTTGACGTGGTGTATGGCTCGATTGTTATATGATATGTGTGTCAATTTGTATGTCTGGCAGTTGTCTCAAACAGCCATCAGTTTTACTGTATTCCACATTGTGCAAAGACACGTGAGACAGTTAGATTTGTTATCTCACCCCTTTCAAAGATTTCCTCATGAACACAGTAATATATTTTCCTCAAACATCAATAGCTACCCACCGTATTCTTTTATTTACCATGCTTTCACATATAAACCAAATGTGTGATTTTACATTGTTTGATTTTCTTGTGTAATTCACATCTGGATTGAATCACAAATTCTAAGTTTTCTAGTGAAATTAATTTTAATGTATACCTCCTAAAGTTTGTTCCACCATCCCACAATTTATTTCCCTGAACTTATTCTGATAATACTCTAGAAGTGTGTAATAATAAATGACTGCGTAAATTTTACTAGTCTTGTGTAGTTTGTGAACAAGAATTGTTGCTGTAATTTGTGCTCGCTTTCAAGCAGTATGATAACTAGAAAAAGTTATCTTTCCAAGTTTACATGAAGCGATGTTGAGAGAAAAGGGTATAGTTGATGGTAAAGATAACTGGGATGTAATTTACTATAAAGGGTTGTATTTATTATAAAGAAGGGAATGGCCTTGGTTTGGGAGGGATATAAATGTTCAGTTAAGGATAGTTTAGGGTAATCTTTGTCTAGTTTATGGTAAATCGGTGCGGAATTTGAGATAAATGGGTGTGCAATCTGTGATAAATGAGAGTGCAGTTTGTGATTGGAAGATTGTGTTGTAAAGTGCTTTCTTAGTAGTTATTGAACAAACATGTATCAGTAACTAAACTACAAAGAAAGCACTTTATAACACAATCTTCCTACCAACTCTATGTTACCAATGCCAAACCTGGTCAATGACAGACAAAGAAAAGAAAAATCACAACAACATAAATGAGATTCCTGAGAATAATACTCATGTATCAAGAAGAGATATGATCAGAAATGGAGAAATCAGGACTAAAGTTGGGGTTATAGCAGCACTAGATTTTATTAGAAGGCAGCAAGACAAATGGTTTGGCCATGCAAGTAGGTTACCAACTAACAGTATATCACAACGAGCAATGATGTACAGACCAGATGGAAGCGGCCGACCACGTAAACAATGGATGCAGGGAAGAGCAGAGTCCATGGGAATATTGATACATGAAGCCCATAAGCTGGCACTCTCCCACTGTTTATACTTCACCTCAACACAGCAAGATGCAAGAGGAACATGATGAGATGAGATAAGATGGGTGTGAAGTTTGTGATATGTGGGTTTGCAGTTTGTAATAAATGGATGTGCAGTTTGTGATAAGAGGGTCTGCAGTTTGTGATAAAAGGTATCTAAAAAGAGGTGTTAACTACTGCTGAGTTGGTACTGGAATCCAGATACACACAAAATATGACTAGAACACTTGAATGATAAAACACACACAGATGCAGGCCAGAGTTTTGACCAAAGTCTTCATCAGTGAGCAATATTTGTATAAAACCACTTCAGTATATTTTAAACTGGCGATGGGTAAATGTGTTTGTATCACTGACTGATCCCCCAGCTTGAACCTTAGAGACAGTAATACAAGAAAGCAGGATGTTCAGACTAAGGGGTGAGAAGGCATAATGAGAATATTGAAAGCAGCTTCTTCCTCTTCTTCTTTGTCTAATTGTCTTCTCATTATTATTATTCTGTTTCTTCTTCTTCTTCCATCTACTGCAGTAACTTGTGAAATGGGGGATGTAAAGTTCTTTTATGTGCTCTTTCTAATGCTTTTTGTAAGTTGGTATTCATCTCTCTAAGGTTGTTCTTGATACCATCATTCCATCTCTTACTTAGTCTTCCCCTTGCCTTGTATCCATTACATTTCTTCAATGTGGCGGAGGATACCAGGACATTCTTGTAACGTGGCCAAAACATTTAATCTGTTGTTCTTTAGTGAATTGCATGACTGGTTTCAGACTTTCTTCTAATTCCCCCATTCCTAATTCTATCTCTAATGGTTAATCCTGCAGCTCTTCTATGGCATCTCTTCTCTGTTGTTATGATTTTATGCTTGGTAGTTGCAGTAAGTGCTCATGTAGAAAATTGGTAGCTTAATGTCAGTCATACAATAGTTCTTATGAGATTTGCTTTAATACAGGTATTTTTATATGCGACGGAAGTAGCACTAGTTGTCCCAGTACCTGATTTGTCTTTACACAGTATGTGTTTATTTCTCTATCCATTCCTCAATCTGAAGTATAAATTGACCCCAGATATTTAAAATCACTGGTTTGTTTTATTTCCAAGTTCATTATTTTTATTGACTATGGTTTCTGACTGTGCTGCCTATCACCATTGTCTCTGTCATTTCATGCTTATTTTCAATATTTCTCACATTTGAAAGCATATTGAAAGCATAATGACAATATTGTAATCAAGACAGTAAAATGGAGTAAGTGAAGGGAAGTGATTGGTGTTAGTCATATTTTGCTCATTGGCAAAGACTTTGGTCAAAGTGTTTCCCTGCATGTCTGTGTTTTTCCTATGCTTTTGCTTTTTAGTTATATTTTGTGTTCATTCAGATTGTGATAAAAATCAGGCATGGGTATAATTTTTCTTACTAATAGGTGAATAGTTTATGATACAAGAACAATTGGTGTATGCTTGTAGGATAAATCATTTATGACAAATAGTGAGGTAGGGAAATAAGCTTTGTGTGTGGTGGGTACAGTGGTATGATACAGGTGCAATAGATTCTGATCAGCGGTATAGTTAAACATGTTTGATGAAACCACAGCCAATAGTTTCCTATCAACAGTATAATTATAAATGCTTGATGAAACCACAGCCCATAATTTCCTATCAGCAATATAGGTCTAAATGTTTGATGAAATCACCGCTTCAGAAGATATAAAGGCTTTGAATATACTATTTAAAAAACACTATTACAGTTCACATAGATTCACAACTGGAGGTGATTATAATCTTTGATTCACAATTAGATTGCACAGATTTATTACCAAATATAATTTCAAAAATTCCGAACCAGGTGTGATTATAAAGTTGTAAAGATTTGAACTGAATATTATCAACTTTAAATAGCTTTACCATCAGATGTGAGTACAAAGTTGATATAAATTTTCAGTAAAACTCACAAATTACATTGATGGAGAGATGTAGACTTCAATTACATTCACAACAGGAAAAGCTTGTAAAGATTCAATATAGATTCACAATGATATTTTCATAGATTCAGATTTGTTTTTTGTGTGCTCACTTTGAACTTGAGCATAGTTAACACATGTGATACTACTGGTAGTGAAAGCACGTGACTGATTCTGCATGAGGTTTGGCTTTCCCTATAACCAGTGTCCCACTAGATGCACCTTCTCTGGCTTCTAAAGTACTTATAATTTACATCTGTCAATCGAGGACAAGAAGCCAACATTTAACTTACCAGCATGTGAAATTAAACCCAGTAGACTGCGTCAGTAGAGACAGGTTAAGCATGTTCAACCTCTCAGCAAATGTACGATGAACAAACAATTGTGAACAATAGAAACTCAAGCTTTTTGTGAGTCAAACAAGAAAATAGGGTGAATAGCTAGGAATATGATGTGATCTGTGATGTATGAAATTCTGATCACATCACTTAACAAAATATTGAAAACTTTATTGGAGGAAACATTTGAAGGCAGAAGAAGGGTTAGGGGGCATGAAAGATATAAATGGACAGACAACATCAAGATATGGTCAGGATACAACCTAGCAGAATGTAAAACAAGATATGGTCAGGATACAACCTAGTAGAATGTACAACATCAAGATATGGTCAGGATACAGCCTAGCAGAATGTACAACATAGCATTAAGATATGGTCAAGGTACAGCTTAGCAACATGTACAATATACTGTTAAGATATGGTAAGGGTACAGTCTAGCAGAATGTACAACATCAAGATATGGTCAGGATACAGCCAAGTAGAATGAACAACATCAAGATATGGTCAGGATACAACTTTGCAGAATGTACAATAAAGCATCTAGATATGGTCAATATACAGTCTAGGAGAATGTAAAATGGAGGCTCAACTGCTGGAGATGAAAGTGATGGTGAAGATGATCATCATCCCCTACAACAGTAACTGATATGGGGTTATCTCTACAGTTCCATTTCACAGCTTGAAAGTTCCAAAAGAGAACAGACTGGCTCTGCCACTACCTTTGAATGTGAGCTAGATTTATCACAAAGCTGATGTGGTGATGGCTGTCTGGGGTTGAGTGGGAAATACAGCGAAACAAAATGAAGGGCCCACATCTGGAGAGACTGATTCACTCAGGGGGTAAGCAGAGAGTCTGGGAAACATGAAACTTGTAGAGGAAAATACAGGCAGAGATTCAGTCAGACTGCCATTGGGTTGGTACCATCAGCATGGGAACTCATCATTGGCTGCTGGAGAAGGGGACTGAGCATGCATGAGAATGTCCAGAGTGCAGTGATGTTGATTATTTCACATTTCATTGTGTTTGGTTGTAAGCTAGTCTGCATAATAGTAATTGTTATCAGGGAAGGTTAACCTGGTTAAAAAATGCCTGAAAAAGTCAGATGTGTCGGCCGAAAGGTGCAAATATCGTCTGCTGTAAACAGGCACAACTCAATTACATCCAAAGTAACATTCTGGATGAACGCAGAAGAAGAATAACAAGAAGAATTTATGTTATTTTGTCGGTATACAGCATTGATCATTATTGGTGTTTGGATATTAATATTCATAAAATGACAGTATTAAGACATTTCTTGGCACAATCTTACTGCTGAATATCTCAAACTGGCAAGTATGCCTGGGTGGCCAGCATGTCCATGTCCTGATGAGGGTTATTGTGTAGAATGGGCAAAGGGCATGTGGATTGGTTGATTTGTTTATTCTGTCTACATTTAGCAATGTCATGTTTATTCTCTTGCTAATTACAGAGCTATAAACTTAATTATCAGATTTGTGCTATCTGCTCTAAAGTGTGCGGGTGTGATGGTAGTTGTTTTAACTGATTCAGGAAAAACAAAAATAAAGTTAGTACCAAACACGGTACACAGTCAAATTAAAAAGTATTATAATGTAAACTTCCGTTCACTGAGCATTGAAATTGTGGAAGATACCACAATACATAAACAAATAACATCATGACCCCAGTATGGCGGTGTATTGTTCTTCTGTCCAAATGAAAGGCCATTGTTGACAATATACAGGGTGTTTGCAAAGTCTCACTACACTTTGTATGTAGAAAATAATTTTAAACTGAAGTACATGATATCAACAAAATATGTGCTGCACAGACCATCATGAAGCAATAAGCAGTGAATGGCTGTCGTCTGCTGGAGTAATTCTTTGCACTCCAAACAGAATGGCGTTATCAAGGGAAGAATTAACGGCAGACACGTTTCAGAAGGTATTTGACAAAAAAGTCTTACAGTCACTTAAGAGTCGACATGGTCGACTTCATTGCAACAGGTTTTTATCCCATATGGCTCAGTCTCTTTCTGCAGCCACCTGATGAAAAGCATCGCACAGAGCACAAACTCCATAGCTCCAGCGACGACCCACAGGAGTCTTTAAAAAATGCACTCATGAATCAAAGGACACGACCCAGAATCATGCACAACTTTCGGAGCCAAAGTCAGATGGCTTGAACCACTTCGTCACGGAGACTCCTGAGGTATTTCACAATATGTAGAGACATGTGCAGTCCAACATCTGTTATAATGAATATTTCATTGGTACTTTCCAGCTTCCCCAAAACAGTTTTAAACCATAGCAATGACTATTGTAACTATTTTAATGAATTTTAGCACATTATTTTAAGTCATGTACTTTATTTTTCAAATTTGTTCTACATACAAAGTGTAGTGAGATTTTACAAACACCTGGAATTATCCTTCAGCACTGAATCAGTTAAATCATGGTGGTGATCATTGATCTTAGCCAAAAGCTGTCAATGCTTCTTTTTTTTTCAAATGGTGAAACAGGTATTTTGATTTTATTGTATTAACAGTAGTTTTTTTTTTTTTTAATGGCGAAACTGGCTGCCATACAATGTTAGATTGGTCAAACTAGCAGGTACGTATCATTCCCCCAGTATTTTCTTCTTGATGGCACCACAATCATGTCAGTTTAACAATTTCAACATTGATTTTTAGAATGCTAAACCAGCATGTCATGTTTGAGAATGGTTGCATGTCTGTTTATATTCTCCCTTGCCTGTTTTTGTTCTTTCTCACGTGTGTTTCTATTCTCCCTTGTCTATTTTTATTCATCCTTGCCTGTTTCTGTTCTCCTTTGCCTATTTCTTTTCCCCCTTGCCTTTTCTGTGTGTGTATCTATTCTCACATGTCTGTTTCTATTCTCCCGTGTCGTGTTTCTTGTCTCCCCTGCCTTTTTCTATTATTATGTGTCTGTTTCTACTCTCCATTGTCTGTTTATATTCCCCCTTATCTACTGACGATCCCAGTTTGCAGAACTGTGGAACAGTGCAGTTCATAAATGGAAAAACATTAACCATTAATGGGTGGAGTATTGATGTCATGTCATTCATAATAAGTTCTTCAGATCTTTGTGTGTGCAGGGCACAAAACTGAAAATTACTTTTAGTAGAGTTCTGAGCGTGAACAAGGAAGCAGGAAAAGAAGAACAAATATATCAGCAACAATATATGCAATTAATAATGAGATTACAGGAAATAATAAAACTAAGAATGCATAAAATCAAACAATGAAAGCATATCACATTATCTGTGAAAATAAATTAAATCAACACAGAGGGTACTTACAATCAACAGTGAGAATTGAATTGTATCAGATCTAAGACATATGAAAGATATCAGGAGTGGACTTTAATTCATGATTTCCTGTTCCAATTTTGTTTATTTTATTCTTGTCTGCTGTCTACCGGTCAGCTCCTCAAGGAGACTGATAGCCAGCTGAGAATGGGATCCTGCTTGAAAGTTGCTGTAAACTTCATGAGCATATCTTCTTCTGTCCTGACATCACCCTAAATGTATTGAAAGAAAGCAGCAGTCGACAACAGTATCCTATCTTTAGTTTATCACACAAATGTTGGTTCAGCCTGTTGCTTCCTGTGAGGATTCTCAAAATTATTGCTTGTTTTCTACAGTGTACTTGGTAATCTGCATGAAGATGTAAACTACATTACTTGACATTGCTCTTATTTTTCTGTATTTGTCATTGTTTTTAACAATCTTTCTTTCAGATACGGGAAGCTTGACTTTATTAAATGCCAACATTTTTTACTTCTTATGTTGGCCAGGTAAAATCTGTGAATCCTGGCACAAATGCAGAGAAGCATGCCAGCAAAGCAATCTCTAACATCAATTTAACATGGAATTTACTAGACATGGCTTGTTTTGTGCCAAGTCTGACTGTGTGCAGGCAATGTATTCCCAGGCCATTCTATCATTATCCCTACCCTGTTCAACCTCAGAAGAGATGTTATATTAGGCTCCATCTCAGAGATTAATCATCCTGTACCTGAGCCAGCCACAGTTCAGATATTAACTCCATTCCTTATACCATTAACTCCACCTTGTTAAACCTGAGAAGTTATATTGAAGTCAGCCTAGCTCAGATTAATAATCTTGTGATCTAGTCAGCCACAAATAGAGATTTAGTTTGAAGGTGATTGTTGTCCAAAGAGGGTAATGTGTTGGCAATGTACTTTGTAATATTAGGTTATAGTGTGCTGTTTGATGTTATCAGAGCAGCTTTGTAAATTACTTATTTTATTTGATAACATGAGATAAATGTATTTAGACATTCTTAGTATTCTGCAAAGTTGTATTGTTTCACAAGCAAGTCATGTGCCTTGTGAAAAAATTAATTTAACTGTGTGAAGATACTCATTTTGTGTAAAGTTATCTCCCTTGTCCCTTTTATTAGTCTTAAAAGTCAAGAGTTACATCCCTTGAATACGGTTATTTGGTCTGTGTAAAGAAAGCTTTTTCACTTGTGTAAAGTTATTTCTCTTGTCCTAAGTTACATCTCTTGAATACAGCTATTTGGTCTGTGTAAAGCTCTTTCACTTGTAGTGAGTTATTTCTATTCCCCAAAGGTACTTCTCTTGAGTAAAGTTACTTTGCTTCTGTGAAGTTACTGAATATATGTCAAGTTACTACATGTGTAAAAGACATACGAAGAAGAAAGAATGTCCTGTTTACAGCTTCCCCACAACTGTAACATTACTCTATGTGTGTAAATTTACTCAAGATGTGTAAAGTTACTCTACTTATGTAAAGCTAAGTCATGGGTGTCACAAACTCAACTCACAAACTAAATGTCTAGGCACACAGTACACTGTTTCTTCCCGTTTCCTTTTGCATCGAATAAATTATATTTAAATATTTTCTGTGGGTGGACAAATAGACAAATGAACAGAAAATTAAAATACAATTGTCCTTTCATGCCACTTTTTTTTTTTTAATTTTCATTTGATAAAATGCTTAATGGCATTTCATGTCTTTATTTATTTATTTATTTTCCTGTTGTGCATTTGAAAACATAATTTAGATCTTGTTGTTTAAAGTTGTCTATTGATATTTTTGTTTAATGTATTGTTTATTTCTGTGTTATATTTGTCATTAATTATTGACAGATTTGGTTACGCTGCCAAAGGAATTTGATTTCCAGATATGACTACAGTTGGAAACATTTTCGTTTCAGCAATTTATGATGCTGATGATGTCACCTGATTGGTATCATTCATAAGAGCAGTGACATTTCCTTGTCAATCATTACTGATGCTAATGATGTCACCTGGTTGGGTTTGCTGATAATAAGTGACATTTTCTTGTCAGTATTTAAGGATGCTGACAATGTCACTTGCTTAGTGACATTGATAAGATGAGTGACATGTCCTTGTCAGTCATTAATGACAGCAACAGTCTTTGTTAATCTTTGCTTCTGTTCTGCTTCTTCTCACTTGTTGTTGTTCTAGTAATGTTGGTACAAGAATTTGGCTGTTTGTTTTTGTGTGTGTATGTACATAGCTCTATAAGCAACAGAGATGTGACTCTTGAAACAATTGTTCCGAACACCTTGGACTGCCAGGGTAACTTAACAACAATTGTCTGAAAGAGGCTAATGAAAGTATATCATTATGTTCAACTATAAGAAAAATACAAACAGTATTCTTTAGTCGTGTAATGAGATGAGAGGCATTTGGAAATATGGTGACAACTGAAATGATCAGTGTGAAAATAACAGAGGCAGGCCAAGAGAGATGAGGCATAGCATTAGCAGAGTTGATTCATAACACCAAGGACTCAGATCTGTGAACAGACATTCATGCATATGCTAGTTGGCAGGGCACATGATTGTGATTGTTGTAATCAATAGTTCACGGTAGCTCTCAAACAGCGTTGTGTAGATGTAATCAAGAGTTCATGGTAGCTCTCAAATAGCGTTGTGTAGATGTAATCAAGAGTTCATGGTAGCTCTCAAATAGTGTTGTGTTGATGTAATCAAGAGTTCATGGTAGCTCTGAAATAGCGTCATGTTGGTGTAATCAAGAGTTCATGGTAGCTCTCAAATAGCATTGTGTTGGTGTAATCAAGAGTTCATGGTAGCTCTCAAATAGCGTTGTGTTGATGTAATCAAGAGTTCATGGTAGCTCTCAAATAGTGTCGTGTTGATGTAATCAAGAGTTCATGGTAGCTCTCAAATAGCGTCATGTTGATGTAATGAAGAGATCATGGTAGCTCTCAAACAGCGTCCTGTTGATGTAATCAAGAGATCATGGTAGCTCTCAAATAGTGTCGTGTTGATGTAATCAAGAGTTCATGGTAGCTCTCAAATAGCGTCATATTGGCAATAGTAATAAAGTTCCGTAGACAACAGTTATAAAGTGACTTAGATAACAGTAATAAAGTAACTTCTTCTTCTTCTTCAGCGTTCCGAGCCATTGAAGTTCTTTGCTGCAGATACAATCAGTCTCCATCCGTCTCTCTGGTGGACCTTCTCTTGCCAGTCGTTGATTCCAAGTGCTTCCACCTTGTCGTGGTGGGGGAGCTTGAGTTTCTCAATGACCCAGAGAGCTATGCCGGCCGGTATCGTAGCTACCAGCAGGGCCTCCCAAGCCGGACAGGTCAAAGGGTAGAGAACAGACAGGTTGGGGGTTGAAGCGTGGGGTTAACATCCCCACCTTTGTAAAAACCTTTTTTGTTACGAAACAGATACATGAGCCTCGATTTCGGACTGACTTATCTGGACAACAATAAAGTAACTTAGAAAACAATAATAAAGTGACTTAGACAACAGTAATAAAGGGACTAAGAAAACAGTAATAAAGTGACTTAGACAACAGTTATAAAGTGACTTAGACAACAGTAATAAAGTGACCCAGACAACACTAATTTAGTTTCGTAGACAACAGTTATAAAGTGACTTAGACATCAGTAATAAAGTGACTTAGACAACAGTAATAAAGTGACTCAGACAAAGTAATTTAGTTTCGTAGACAACAGTTATAAAGTGACTTTGACATCAGTAATAAAGTGACTTAGAAAACAATAATAAAGTGACATAGACAACAGTAATAAAATGCCATAGACAACAGTAATAAAGTGACTTAGACAACAGTTATGAAGTGACTTAGTCAACAGTTATAAAGTGACTTAGACAACAGTAATAAAGTGACTTAGACAACAGTAATAAAGTAACTTAGACAACAGTAATAAAGTGACTTAGACAACAGTAATAAAGTGACTTAGACAACAGTAATAAAGTGACTTAGACAACAGTTATAAAGTGACTTAGACAATAGTAATAAAGTGACTTAGACAACAGTTATGAAGTGACTTAGTCAACAGTTATAAAGTGACTTAGACAACGGTAATAAAGTTCCAAAGACAAAAGTTATAAAGTGACTTTGATAACAATAATAAAGTGACTTTGACAACAGTAATAAAATGACTTAGAAAACAATAATAAAGTGACTTTGACAACAGTAATAAAATGACTTAGAAAATAATAATAAAGTGACTTTGACAACAGTAATAAAATGACTTAGAAAACAATAATAAAGTGACTTTGACAACAGTAATAAAATGACTTAGAAAACAATAATAAAGTGACTTTGACAACAGTAATAAAATTACTTAGAAAACAATAATAAAGTGACTTTGACCACAAAACAACAGTGACGGGTACTACAATAGCATTAGCTGCATTAATTGCTGACAAGGAAGTAATTATTTGCGGTAACTAATGAGGAATTGATAACTGTCACTACTTTAAGGAATCATAGGCAAATATTACTGTGCTCATGAATTAGCAAATGCTGCTTAATTCAGTATAGGAAAATACATTTTTTTTTTCATTTGTTATGATTAACTGTACAGGTGTACAGACTACATAGAACTGGAAGAAGAGGCCGAACATGCAAACAATGGACAAAGGGAATAACAGATCCCATGGGAATCACGATATTTGAAGCCTATAAATGGGCACTCTCCTGCTGTTTAGTTTCAGCTTCACCTCGACACAGCAGCAAATACAAGTGGAGCAAGATGAGATGATGATGAGATGAGATCAGATGATGATGATGTAAAATGATGAATAACTTAAAAATATAACTTTCTACAGTGTTTAATTATTAAAATATAACGTTTCTGCATTTATCAATATGTAACATGAACATCATCATCTTGTGCCATACCAGTAAGCTTGGTGTTCATGTTTCGCCATCTGACACGATCACGAGAGTCGTGCATCAGCTCTGAATTCTTGTCCCGACCATGCAATATGATCAAGCCATCCAGATGTTTACTTCTCTGCCTTCCCCTTTGTTCTTTTCCCCTCAATCTTGCCAGTTGCCACTAAGTTCTCCAGTTGATTTCTTCTCATAATATGTTCAAGCAAATTTGACTGTCTACGTCTAATTTTTCTAATCAGTTTGCGGTTTTCATTTGCCCCTTGTAGGACTTGGTCATTGGTTTATGTTACCATTACCTGTGTGTTTAATAAAGTGACTTCGACAAATGTTTAATAAAGTGACAACAATAGAAAATACCACTGCTTTAATTGATGGTGAATAGAAAACTGATGTGAACAGATGTGAATGATTGATAGGGGAATGTCAATGTGAACAGTCATGTATGACTGATAGGGGAATGTCATGGACAGTCATGCATGACTTATAGGGGAATGTCGTGGACAGTCATGCATGACTGATAGGGGTATTCGTGGACAGTTGTGCGTGACTGATAGGGGAATGTCGTGGACAGTCATGCATGACTGATAGGGGTATTCGTGGACAGTTGTGCGTGACTGATAGGGGAATGTCGTGGACTGTCATGCATGACTGATACCAGAATTTGTGGACAGTCGTGCGTGACTGATAGAGGAATGTCATTGTGGACAGCCATGCGTGACTGATAAGGGAATTTCATTTGCAACAGACATTCATGACTGATAGGGACATGTCATTGTGAACAATCATGCATGCTTGAAAGGGGGATGTCAATTTCAACAGACATTCATGAGTAACTGAAAATGCGCCTTCTTCCTCTTCTCGTGCCTTTCATCTCCCAATGGAGAACAGGCACTCAACCAGCTCACCCCAACCCCACAGGCACTCAACCAGCTCACCCCAACCCCACAGGCACTCAACCAGCTCACCCCAACCCCACAGGCACTCAACCAGCTCACCCCAATCCCACATGCCACCGTCAGAAGCCACCCAGCATCATTTATCTGGGTCTACATCCCTATCCTGATCTGTCCAGTCGTGATATCTTCCAATGCTTCTCTCTACTTGGCACGGCCACAGAACGTTGTCTTTGTTATAGTTGAATATATTGTTCCCCTGGACTGCCAGAGTAACCAACAACGATTGTTAGTACTGGCTCTAAATAGGACTTCAACACTTTTGTTCTCATTGCAACTGACAGCTTTCCGTCATGAAGAGTTCCGAAACAAATGTTGCGTTGAAAAATATTTGTGTGCGATGTTCTATAAGCCAGGATTTCTCTCTCTTTAAAACATGCAAATAAAAAATAATGCTGATGTGAAATAAAGCATAACAATTGCAAAATGGCAAGTTGTATATACAATAAAAATTAGAAAGAAGGAAATACCGCAATGTAATATACAAGTAACGGAATATTCTTAAAAAAGGTGAATCGGTACAACTATCTCGGAACAGTCATAACATCATATGGGAGATGCTCTGAAGAGATTAGAACAAGAATTGCCATTGCAAAAGTAGTAAGATGAAAAAGAGTGTTGGGTTGCTACATAGAACCTGTACTATTTTATGGATGTGAAGCGTGGATAATGAGCAAACATGCTGGAAAAACATCTGCTGGTTGTGGACATGTGGTTTCTGAGGAAAATGCAAAGAATACCATGGACAAACAGAAAAACCAATGACCAAGTCCTACATGAAACAAAAGAAGATCGTACACTGATTAAAGAAACTAGACGTAGACAGTCAAAATTTGTGGTCACGTTATGAGAAGAAATAAATTCGAGAACTTGATGACAACTGGCAGGATCGAGGGGAAGAGAACACGGGAAAGGCAGATAAGTAAATACCTGGATTTCTTGGCCACGTGACATGGTCGAGACAAGAACACAGCTGATCTACGCCTCTGGTGATCAAGTGAGATGGTGAATCATGACTGCCCACGCTTATCGGCATGGCACATGATGAATGAATATAACAATAATAAAAGTATATGAACTAAGAAGTCACAAAGTGAATCGCCTGACACATGTCACTCTATCTCGCCAGCTAGAGAATTGGATGTAATGTGGAGTGGATAGACTAGACGTACCCTTTATTGGCTGCAATGTGTCATATACATACAGTCACGGGTGTAAGCACAAAGACTAGGTAGCACATCGGTGACTGTCGTAGACCTCAAGCGTTACGTTCAAATCATATCGATGTCTTCTTCTAGCGTTCGTTCTGGGAGTCTACGTGGCCAAGTGCTTACTCCGCCTGCCTCGTGCTTCAAAGGTCGTAGGTTCGATTCCAGCCTGCGTCGTTCGGCTAATGGGTGCAGTTTTCTCGGAAACTTCCGGGGAGTGTCGCTAGAGCTACGGTTGGTGCTTCGGCGGACGCTTTCGAGAGGCCCTCTGCAGAAAGAGACCGAGCCATATAGAATAAAACCCGGTGCAATGAAGTCGACTCTCTTGCCTTGTGAACCGCTTTCTTTAAAGCGGCCATTCTTTCATGTTTACACTGACAGAAGAGGTCTCGTGAAGTAGTCAAGGCTTTTTCGGAGCTCCTCTGTTGTTCCATATAGTTTTGAATGCAGCGCCGTCTCACTAGGCCAGTGTTCCCTGTGCTGAGGGACATCCTGGACAACATGCTCTGTAGCTTGATTACACTGTCCGCATGAGCATTGTGGTGAGTCACTCAAAGAAAGCCTGTACATATGCTTGCTCAGTCTTTTATGCCCGATTCGAAGCCTTAAAACGATGACCTGTCCATGTTAGTCAAGAGAATGATAGTCGTCGTTGTTCTGGTTATGTTCTGGTAGTCCAGATAATTCTTTTTTTTTATCCATAGGATGTAAGGTCGTTCTCTTTCTGGTCACATCCTACGCCTAATTTAATTAGCTAATCTGCCTTCTCATTTCCGGGTACACGACTTCAGTTGTGTTATAGATTTCACATCCTCCATCTAGTTTGTTTAGCTAATCTGACTTCTCATTTCCTGGTACATCACATCAGTGACTGTGCGTGTTATGGATTTCAGCCATAAAAAGAAGGAATCGAATGTTGTAAGGTGTATATGCAGATAGTTCTAGTATGACAATGGTTTAATATACGTTCCTCCTTGTTGGAAATGCACAATGTTTCATCTACCAGTCGTGCATAGTCTTTCGTCCATAGACTTTAGTCCATAGACTATCGTTCATAGACTTTCTTCCATAGATTATCGTCCATAGACAACCTTTAGAATGTCTGCCTTGTACATCATGAGTGTTTCAGCTACCAGCGCCCTTGAACCCAGTAGATGAGCTTGCAGCATGACCCAGGCAGTGTGCCCATGAAAGTATTTCTATGAGTGATGTGTCTGTGCATGGTACAGTCTTCTGTGGCCATATTATGAGAAGAGAGGCGTTCGAGAACGTAGTGACGACGAGGACTATCAGAACAAGAGAAATAGTAATAGAGGATCTAAGACGATGGCATGGGAGAGAAATGATGATAGGTAACCTAAGACTATGACATGGAAGAGTAAGGGTGATACATGATCTAAGACAATGGCATGGAAGAGAAATGATGATAGATGACATAAGACAATGGCATGAAAGAGATATGATGATAAAGATCTAATATGAAGGCATAGAAGAGATATGATGATAGATCATCTAAGACGCTGGCATGGAGGAGAAATGATGATATATGATCTAAGACGATGGCGTGGAGTAGAAATGATGATAGATGATCTAAGACGATGGCATGGAAGAGAAATGATGACAGATGATATAAAACGTATCTAGAACTACTAAGGCCCGAGATTTGTGGAGAGAAATAAACGTTTGTGTCACTTTGCAAGGCATGCGATGACGATGAGGTTTATGTCCACATAATATCATCCCAGTCTTCTTGCTGAGTAATCTGACATGACAGACAATTCATTTCAAGACATCAAACACCAAAGCTGATTTAAATGCTATTTAAAACACTGCATTTCAAATATACACCAACAACAGAATGCAAAACACAGCGCGCATAGAATGATAAATAAAGTGATCTTAGATGTCTTCAAACATAAATATCAGCTGGGGAACCCCTGTGAGGCCACAAAGACAGTTCATAAGTAAACACACATGTAATGCTTGGTGCTCATATACATTGAAGAACGAAGTAGGGCTTGAAGACACATTAGACAACATAACAATTGAAAGCCACAGTTACCGACTGGGATTCGAACCTGTCACCTCCAAATGATGATAGCGCCTCGCTGCAGGAACAAGTGTTCTTAAACCTATGGTGCTACTCTAATGGTGAGCTATTAATTCTGTCCATATTCCATAGTTGTGGGTTCATGTGGACCATAGGCCTGGCTAATGAAGACACCGTTGGAGCAATAAGGGGACAATCCGTTGCCGTGAAGTTGGAACAGCGACTAATTGACTGACTAACTAACTAGACACCGTTGTTTTTTGTTTCCAGGGTTGTCTAGTTGGTCACGCGTCGAAGTACACTTTTTTCCTGCAGCGAGGCGATGTCGTCGTTTGGAGGTGACAGGTTCAAATCCCATTGTTAACTATAGCTTTAAATTGTTATGTTTTCTGGTGCGTCTTCGAGCCCTACTTATTTCATTCTACTTCTATGGCTGTCAAACAATGCGTGTGTTTTACTTATGAACTGTATTAAAATATAAATACTATTTCAAAACGATGTAATCACATACATACGCCATAAACATATTTATTACGTCTGTGTTTAAACACTATTTCCTTCTTATCTCTTCACCGTTTATTTCTGTATTCTTCCTTCCGTTTCTTCTTATTCTTTTCATGTTTCTGTAGTTTCGTGAACAGATTGTTTGTTTTATTGAAATCCACGGTGGCATAATGAACTGTTTTGACATCTTTTTGTGTGTTGCTAGAAGCTTTCGTCTTTCTATTTGCATGTTCGACAGTGACATAGATGAGACCTTCTGGGGACAAATAGCGACCAGAATCCTGGTTGGAAAATAAAACATAATAAAATGAAAATGCTATGTAATTAGTAGAAAAATAACAATTCAGATGTGTTGATTAGCATTCATAGAAGGAAAGGGAACGCGATAAACAGACCAGGAATTGAATCTGTCACTCCGAAGATGCGACGACTCACCGGAAGATGTCACCGCTAGTCAAGTCTAGGACATGTGAGACCTTTCTTTTTCTTCTTTTTCTTTCTCCTCCTCCTCCTCCTCCTTCTTCTTCTTCTTCTTCTTCTTCTTCTTCTTCTTCTTCTTCTTCTTCTTCTTCTTCTTCTTCTTCTTCTTCTTCTTCTTCTTCTTCTTCTTCTTCTTCTTCTTCTTCGTCTTCTTCTTCTTCTTCTTCTTCTTCTTCTTCTTCTTCTTCTTCTTCTTCTTCTTCTTCTTCTTCTTCTTCTGCTGCTGCTGCTGTTGCTGCTGCTGCTTCTTCTGTTTATTATTCCCAACTGAAGCATAACCCCTTCAACCTTCAACCAACTCACGCTAAGCAGTCATCTGTTGCAATTATCTACAGCTGGCTCTCCTCCGAATGATTCATCTTTTTTTCTAGCTCTCTGTTGTTCGGTGTCCCCCTATATCACGTGGCCTGTGGGTTTAAGTGAAAGAAATGTATAGTTATACTATTATCATGTTTTCTCAATGTATGTCAACCCTGGGCCAGCATCTTTCTTCCACCTCTTCATTTGCTGCAATCTGCCTGGTTCTCTCCATGAGCTCCACGTTGATGATTGTGCCATACTATTGTAGTTTTATTCTGCGTAGCACCAGTTAGTAGATGTGTGTGTTTATTAATAACTGTTGTAGCGGATCTATGTTTCTGAGCCATGCAGAAGTACTGATTTAACATTAGGGATACATGTTTAAAGTGTGGCCATCACCATGTACCCTGCCAGCTGGCGTAGGCGTTCATGTCTCTCCACAGATCTCGGTCCTTGGTGTTCTGGATCAACTCTGCTGCTGAAATTCCTCCATGTCACTGTCTCATTCCATCCAGCATTATTTCTCTCGGTCTACCTCCTTTCCCATTGACCTTTCCGGTCGTTGCGAAGTTTTCCGATGCATATTTTCTCGCTATAAGACCAAAGAACGCTATTTGCTTGCTTCTTAGGATCGTATATCCTGTTCTACTTTCAATAGTGTATTCCATGCATTTGTGGTTAGTTACTCTGGCAGTTCAAGTTATTCGTAACATTTGTCTCAGAATTCACATCCTCGTTTCTTGAAAGTCCTTCCTAATGCATTCAGTTACGCCCCCTGATTCATTGCCGCACTTCTACTTCTTCTTTTTCTTTGGGTTCACCCGGAATGTTATTTTAGACATAATTGCGTTGTGCCTGTTTACAACAAAGCTGCAATATTTGAACCTTTCCGCTAACACATCCGACTTCTTCAGGCATTTCTTGGCCGGGTTTCCTTCCTGGGATTCATTTCCATACAACATAACAAGTTCTGAGAAACATTTCATTGCAATTTTTCTGATATTACTTGGTAGTGACTTATTGCATACTTTACTTTCCAGTTTCTGAAATGCAGCTTTTCCTTGAACCAAGTTTGGTACTATATTAATTTGCTTTGACTTCCACCCATTTGCTAGTGCTATAAAAGCCATTTTAGCATTATTGTGTTGTGTTCGTACGCTTTGACTTCAAGCGTACTCTATACACGTACTTTTCCTTCTAGCACATTGGACAGAGTTTTACGTGAGAATTTAGCTTTCCCTTCTACCAGTGTCCCTCGCCATCAGGCGAACCCACCCAGACTGCAGAGATAATTGTAATTTACGTCCCCAATTTCGAGGACGAGAAGTCAACATTTTACTCCAACTGACCGGTGTAGGGATTGAACCTGCTACCTCGATATCAGCGCACCGGATGTTTAAGAACGGACACTCTTATCTATCTGGCTATGCTGACCTCCGCAATTGTTAAAAATATGTCTAGTTTAGTTTAGTTTAGTTCGGTTTAGTTTAGTTTAGTCGACGGATCAACATCACGGCACACGGGTGTAACCCATAAGTGCTCCGTTCTCCTCCTAACTCAAACCTGAGTTTGAAGAAACTCAGCTCAGTGCACGAACTCCGTAGCACCGGCGAGGATCTAGAAATACTTGGGTAGATTTTTAACTGGAAATTTTGCCCGGGCAGCGCCGTTAGGCTACTCTTTTTCGATTTCCAACTGCCAAGGGATTTTTTACGTGCGCAACAATACACACGGGCGTCCGATCTCACTACCCAGAGACCAGGGGAAATTTTATTACTAGAAGTCCACGTGAAAAAATCCTGGTCCTCACCAGGGCTTGAACCCGGGACCTCCAGCACTCGAGGCGGACACCATCCCTCGCTGTATATCCATGCTACATAATTGCTTGTTTGATTCCACCACTTGAATGCCAGGTTTCATCAGGGGAGATGAGTTATGAGCTGCTTGATTTGTACTCATTATCTTTCCTTTCCGTGTGAGTTTTTAGACCTGATTTTAGAGAACTAATTTTAGTGACACTTACATCAAGTGTGAGTTCTCTGTGGTGAGGTGTTACTGGTGTAATCTCGCATACCACGTTTGAAAAACAGCCGTAGGCGATTTACCAGTAGACCAACTTGCGTTGGTATTTTCATACAATAGTATGAGTCGGTCGTTCAGAAAGCGATGGAAAACTACAGAACGTAAACTTGCCAAGAAATCACAAACAACCCCCCACAAAAATGATGGGGCTGACTGCGACGTTGTGTACAGGATATGCAACTAAATTTTACATCAAGTGTTTTCAGTTGATTTGTTTTTCTTTCGTTGGTTTTTAACTTAAGCGTAGTTCATTCAGTGCTACTATTTCTAGTGCAATGGACTGATTCTTGCATGTGGATTACCTTTCCCTATTACCAGTGTCCCTCGCCATGAAGAGAACCCATTAATTTCTGCCTCTCTCGCTAGGTTATATAAACTTTGTCTTCTTTCCGACCTTATCCTTTTCCTAATTTCTTTGCTAACACATGCGTTTCTGACGTGGACTTTGGCTTTGTGGGACAGCAGTGCAATGTGGGACATGAGTACAATTTGAAACAGGAGTGCAGTGTGGGACAGGAGCGCAATGTGGGACAGGAGTGCAATGAGGGACACGAGTGCAATGTGGGACAGAAGTGCAATTTGAAACAGGAGTGAAGTGTGGGACAGGAGTGCAATGTGGAACAGGAGGGAAAAGTGGGACAGGAGTGCAATGTGGGGCAGGAGTGCAATGACTCCAGCAGCACTCAGATCATCAAGCTTACCTGTCAGGGTCCATTGAAGTCCACTTCCTGTGGTAGTTATTGTTATCTTCAGTCAGTCAGCAAGAAAACAAAACTGTGACAAAAATATAACCCTGTTGCATTCCTGCTCATATTTCAAATGTAGCTGTTATTTTTCCTCTCACGAAGAACTCTGAAAACCTTCATGTTTCTATTTGTTACACTTCTTAAGTTAATGATCGTCTGTGAGATTGTGTACTGTCTCATCAATTTCCACATGAATTCCTTGCCAATGCTGTCAATGGCGTTTTCATGATGCAAGAATCAAATATACGGTGGAGAGCATATTTCAATACTCTATTATTCTGCGTAATATTACTGTCTTGTGAATTTTTTAATTGCTACTGATCCTGTTTCATTGACAACTCTACTGTCATTCTCTCCAATCTTCTTGTATTTCTTTCGCGTCCCAGACTCTGCTAAATAATTTGTGCAGTAATTCAACTTGGCTTTAGCATCCTTTGCTAGGATACAGTCTGCACCAGCAGCTTTTCCATCTGTCAATAGTCCGATATATTTTCTTTTGTTTTTTTTCATGAGATAGTTTATAGCAGTCAATATCCAGCTCCACGTCTGCAGGCTGGATATTTGGAGGATTTTTTGGGACTAATCATTTCGGAAGTTCATCAAAGTACTCCGCCCATCTGTTCATTTCATCTTTAATGTTGGTGAGAGCTTTCCCGTTAATAATGTTGATAATTCCTCTTGGTTAATTAATTGTTTTTTGATATTTTCCTTGTGTTACTGTTAAGGTTTCTGGTGTTTCCTTCCGTTGCTGCTACATCTGCTTCTCTCGCTAGGTCATATAAACATTGCCTTGTATCCACCCTTATTCTCTTAAGTGTTTTTGTCTTGGACTCTGGCTATAATTGCCATTGCTTTGCTTTTACTTAAATCTTATTCTTTTTCTATCGTTTTTCTTCTATCTTTAAGAGTTACCAGAGTTACCCATGCTTTATGTTTTCGTTCCTTTTTACTCCCTTTTCTACACGATTCGTTCCAAATGCTTTTAACCTTCTAACTACTTTATTGCAGAGCCTGGTATTTACAATTACAATTTGTTGGTGCATAGCACAGGATGACGCTACAGTTTACTATACAGTTTTTAATTTTCTAAGTGTTTATGTTATTATACTGGATCTCTTAAAAAGTACTAGAATGAAAGAGAGGGGGGGAGAGAGAGAGAGAGAGAGAGAGAGAGAGAGAGAGAGAGACAGACACAGAGACAGACACAGAGAGAAAGAGAGAGACAAGGGGGAAGGGAAGCTTGAGAGAGATAGAGAGGATGAATAAACTGACGAAGAACAAACTTTATTTTCAATGGGTTAACAATTGGACATGCAGGCCCTACTAACATTCTGTCTTTCTTATCTCTCTCTATCATACATTATTCCATGCATAGATCACATATAAGGCTAATCGAGAACAACAACTATAACAATATATGAATTATTAAGGAATGGAAAATGTGCAAACATCATTACTACATGACTCACTAATATTAATTATTGATGCGGCAACTGTTATTAGCTATGGGAGATATAGTGCACAACCAATAGGAGACCGACTACTAAAGTAGTGTTTATTATTATTATTATTAGTATTAGTATAATGTTTTTATTATTGTTAATAATGTTATTATTATTATTATTATTATTATTATTATTATTATTATTATTATTATTATTATTAAGGGGGCATGCGTACTGTATGGAAATACTGTTACAGAGAGTGACAGAGAGAGAGAGAGAGAGAGAGAGAGAGAGAGAGAGAGAGAGAGAGAGAGAGAGAGAGAGAGAGAGAAGACAAAATGAAAGAGAATTACATCGACAAGAAATCTAACACTGAAAAGAGACATCCAGGGCAAACAGTGACAGCACTACTAACACGACCATCTAACTAGCAAGCCTTACCGCTGTGTCCTCGACATCCACCATGGTGTTATCTGTACAGTTGTCATCATCCACCTCGTCAACCTCCATCTTTGTTATCAACCTGTCGTCTTTCAGATTCAAAGGCTGATAGGCTGCTCGTGCGCCGTGGTGTCTGAAGTTTGTGTACACACTCAGGGTCGTGTACAGCTCTGGTTTGAGTGACAGAAAGACCTATTATACATTTGTGGTTTGGGTTTTGCCATCGGTAGCTTAATGGCGGCCCGGTATCACCTGTGGCTGGTGATAGCCACTATAGAACGAGAGGATGTCCTAATAATGTTGTCCTCTAACTCTGATCTGCTTCGATTTGTGAAAACTTGCAATGTAATGGGTTGCCCTTAACTCCCACATCTAACCGGGAGTAGGGGGCGTGGGGCGTTACCTCAGCCTTGAGAACAATTACTGACTGTCAAGACAAATGAGTACTTTTTACTACACAGTGGCAGAGTTGTCCACTAATATCAATGTTTACTCGAACTCCAGAACTTTGTTTGCAACACATTTGTATGTTGTCTATTATTCAGCACTTCTAGATGCAGTTGGGAGTTTCCGTTCATCAAGTATGAAATCACAATGGCCTTCCTTGTACTCTCCTATACTTGTAGAGCACGCAGATTAATCAAGACAACAGCCGTGGGGGTGGGGTGGGGGAGGGGACAGCTGTTAGAATGTGTCGGGGAATCACTCAGGAAGTGAATAAGTGTTAAATGTCACACCGCAAGGAACTACTTCACTTAAGAAATGTTTCCGTCCTTTTACTGTTACATGAAAAATGTGTCAAAATAACGTGTCAAATAATTAAGCAAAATAAAGTATCAAATAATTAAGTAAAATAAAATGTCAAATAATTTTGCAAAATAAAGTGTCAAATAATTAAGTAAAATAAAGTATCAAATAATTAAGTAACATAGAGTATCAAATAATTAAAGAAAATAAAGTGCCAAATAATTAAGTAAAATAAAGTGTCAAATAATTAAATAAAGTTAAGTTTCCAATTATTTAAGTAAAATAAAGTATCAAATAATTAAGTAAAATAAAGTATCAAATAATTAACTAAAATAAAGTATCAAATAATTAACTAAAATAAAGTATTAAATAATTAAGTAAAGTAAAGTGTCAAACAATTAAGTAAAGTAAAGTGTCAAATAATTAACTAAAATAAAGTATCAAATAATTAAACAAAATAAAGCATCAAATAATTAACTAAAATAAAATATCAAATAATTAAGTAAAGTAAAGTGTCAAATAATTAAGTAAAATAAAGGTCAAATAATGAACTAAAATAAAGTATCAAATAATTAACTAAAATAAAGTATCAAATAATTAAGTAAAGTAAAGTGTCAAATAATTAACTAAAATAAAGTATCAAATAATTAACTAAAATAAAGTATCAAATAATTAAGTAAAGTAAAGTGTCAAATAATTAAGTAAAATAAAGGTCAAATAATGAACTAAAATAAAGTATCAAATAATTAACTAAAATAAAGTATCAAATAATTAACTAAAATAAAGTGTCAAATAATTAAGTAAAGTAAAGTGTCAAATAATTAACTAAAATAAAGTGTCAAACAATTAGGTTGCTATGTGTCCTACTACAGCGGCCGAGTTAGCGTAACGGTTATAACCTTACTCTGACATTAGTATAAGCGCATTTGGACACGGATTCGATGCCAGCTCTCGTCGTTCGTTACAGGATGGGAATACTTGTCATCTATTCCTCCGCGCATTCATGCCATAAACATTTTTAACCTCACTATGGTAGGTGTAAACCCTTGTCACGATCTAGACTACCTGAACATCTTACATTGACCTTCAGAGTTAAGACTCACAGTATCCTAGAGGAATCACCAACCAACCAACTGTCCATTTATCCAACCAATCGATCAACCAAGCAGTTAACCATCCAATCAACCAGATGTCCAAATCAACCCAGTCAATCAACCAACCAGCTAACCATCCAACGAACCAACTTCCCATCTATCCATCCAGTCAATTAACCAACCAGTTAACCATCCAACCTAATAAACTTTCCATCTATCCAACCAATCAATGAACTAACCAGCTAAATGTCTAACCAACCAACTACCCAACTATCCAACCAAGATATCAACCAACCAGCTACCTATCCAGCCAACCAAATGTTCATCTATCAAACAAATCATCAACCAACTAACCAGCCAACCACCAACCTTTCATTTATCTAAACAATCAACCAACCAACAAGCAACTCAACTAAACTTTCATCTATTCAATTAATCAACCAGTCAACAAAATATCAAACTTTCCATGTATCCAATCGATCAACTATACAACCATCCATAAAATAAACCACGCAACCACCCCTTCACTCAAACAACAGTGCAGCCATCCATTCAATCAAAACACCATACAACCATCCCTACAATCATACAACCACGCAACCATCACTACAATCAATCAACCATACAACCATCCCTTCACTCAAACAACCGTACAACCATCCCTACAATCAAACAACCGTGCACCACCCCTACAATCAATCAACCATGCAACCATCCCTTCAACCAATCACCCATGCAATCACCCAACCAGTCAACCAATCAAACAACTTACCGTGATCACAGTCGACATATTCCTCTTCAGTGTGCCTACAGAGAAATATGAAGAAACAACAGTACGTTACTATCACAACAACACCGGTCACTACCTGGTAGTCAGGTTGGTCAATTATACTACCCTTTTCAATGTCTCGAGGTATATCGGCCATATGATCCTGACCCCACAGTTTGATATAAGGATCGACACTCACTGGATGATATGATCACTATCATGCCCGGTACGTTCACTTTCCGTAACATTTTCTGGGAAACCAAATTTAGGTGGAAACTGTACAAACCCTTTACGTCCCCAGGGGGGGGGGGGGGGGGGGGGGGGGGGGGGGGGGGGGGGGGGGGGGGGGGGGGGGTGGGGGGGGGGGGGGGGGGGGGGGGGGGGGGGGGGGGGGGGGGGGGGGGGGGGTGGGGGGGGGGGGGGGGGGGGGGGGGGGGGGGGGGGGGGGAGGGGGAGGGGGGGGGGGGGGGGGGGGGGGGGGTTCTTTCTTTTCTCCCCAAAAACCGCCTTGGGCCGGGGAATTTTGTGTGTATTTGCTATTAATTTAATTGAGGGCATTAGCTTTTGGGGCGCCGGGTGCATGGGCCCAGGGGTTGGGGAGCTTTTTCTTTTCGTTAATCTCGAATCCCTCCCTGGTCGAAAGTGAGCGGACAAGAATTAAAAAAGTGGTTCGGATTTACGCTAGGTTTAAATTATGGCTTAGAAATAAAAGGAGCCGGTCGCTCGGAAAGTCGTTTGGCCCTGCTGATGACGGAACTAGGCCTGGAAATCGACATAAAAAGCTGAAATATGCTGGTGTTGCCCGCAAATTATCCTGAAACAGATGGAAAGCGGGGAAAAAAAAAATTTGCTTAGGGGCGCGTTTGTGTTACGGTTTTAAAACGTTTGGCGGGCAAAAGGCAAAAATCGCATTTGGTCCGGGAAATTCCATGCTAATTTCGACGTTCGCTACGAAAGGAGAGAGGGACAGACCGGCACATATTCTTCCATGCACTCGAGCCTACACAATAGGAAAGTCCTAACACTCTGCACATCCACAGCTGGCCCATGACACGGGATTTGTGTGTATGTGTGTGTGTGTGTGTGTGTGTGTGTGTGTGTACACAGAACTCAAGCAGTGGTGCAGTGGCTAGCATGGTTGCCTGCCGGTCCCGTGATCACGTGCTCGAATCCCCTCGAGGAAGGCTCAATCAATCATGTGCCATGCCGGAAAGCGTCGGCGGTTATTTCTCGCCATTTCACTCGATTACCAGAGTCGTGGGTCAGCTCAGTGTTCCTGTCTCGACCATGCCACGTGGCCAAGCTATCCAGGTATTTACTTCTCGGTCTTCCTCTTGGTCTGTTCCCTTCGATCTTGCAAGTTGTCACTAAGTTCTCCAATCCATTTCTTCTCATAACATGTCCAAAAATGTTGACTGTCTACGTCTAATTTCTCTAATCAATTTACGATTTTTATTTGTCTCATATAGTACTTGGTCATTGGGTTTTCTGTCTGAAAAAAAAAGCAAGCTCTCCTTTACCAAACAATAGGCATTTTCTTTTGCTATGAATCCACGGGCACTTCTATTGCCTCTTAACGCAGAGCCATCGGTATAGATAATCACATCGCCAGACGAGAGTAGTCATGAATTAATTGCTGAATGTCTACTTCCGTAGCGTCTACACCCATGGCCCAGATCGTTATCACCTTACACAAATCTGCATTTTTATTGGGCACTCTATGCCACTCCTTGTCTTCACCAATCTTCTCAAGTGTGTACACTTCTCTGATGGTATCTTCTGCCTGAGCCATCCATGATCTTACCTCTTAGCAGCCTGTGGCCCTTAACACAGAAGTAGGGGTTGAACCCGCTATCTCGCTGTCAGCACATCGGCAGGTTAAGAGCGAACGCTTTTATCTATTCGGCCATGCTGACCTTTGATGATGATTATTAGTTGTGTAATTGTTAAAGGTGTGGAATTATTTTCATCTGTGACAAGATAAGAACTAAACTGTCCCGACAACCAACACACGATCATCTAATTATAAATTAATTAATTTACTGACCTTTTTGTCTGGCGGCATCGACCTGTAGGTTCAAAAGATTCAGAGACAGGTATGTTAAGTTAGCGATGACATTTGTGATTGTTGCACAACGATAATATCAAAGTAGAGAATATGAATATACGTATTTTAATGCAGATGTATTGTTATTGTCAAATATTGTTTAAGTTTTGAATGTGGAATGGAATTAGTCTTCAACACCCTCTGCCCTAGGGAGGCCTGCCTGTCCTGTTGTCATAAGTTCGAATCCCTACTGAGAGGGATGGTTAAACTGTCATGGGCTCTAAAGTTGATCCAGCCTAAAATGAAACCTGTGAATGTGATGTGTGGGATTGATATGAATTTAAGTGTTCTGGTTGCACAATGACTGTTAGTAATAAACAATACTAATACTGTAAAAATACTATGGACTGACAGCAAGAACCAACTTCACAGCACTCGGGACATTCTCATACATGCTCTGTCTTCAATTTCAACAGCCAGCGAAGAGGCTCAATACTACCGGTACCAGCCTGCAGTCTGATTATGTGTCCGTCTGGCCTTTCCTCGGAGTACTGGGCGTCAGTCAGATCTTCTGGTCACTCCCTGTCAAACCATTCTCTCCAAGCCATAATGGTTTATTTGTTCCTCTACATCAGTGGTTCTCAACCTCTTTTGGCCCGTGCCCCCCTTCACCATATTGTCAGAACGTCATCCCCCCCCCCCCCTTCGTATTTCCTACCTAAACCCCCCCCCCCCCCCCCCCCCCCCAACGACACAGTATACGTAATAATAGAAGCTAAAATTAATAGCACGTACTAAAACAAGTCTATACGTCCACATAAAACGTGATTTGTGGGTCTACTTACTTTATAAAATGAACTTTAGAAGGGTGAGACGTACAGTACCGTAAAGTATGAAGGGAAAATCAATATCAAGCAATCGGTTGTTGTATTAACGCGATCTTGAAATAATCTTAATTTCCCCCCTGGAAACACTAAAATTCCCTCCTAGGGGGGAATTCCCCACCGGTTGAGAACCACTGCTCTACATCATACGCACGATCCCAAAAGGCACTGGCTACGTTTGCTTTGTCACGCACAGTACCCACCTAACAGTGCGATCCCAGCCAATCTGTCCGTCTGATCATTTCCCACCACACCAGCATGTTCTGGGGGAAAGATCCAATAGATGCTTCTTACTTTGTATTTTTAAACTGAAGCATATCACTCGGCACGAGTGGAGTACCCGTTTAGCTTTCCGATCAGGGTCACGTTAAACCAAAAGTGCAGGTGATGGATTGAGCTAGGGAGTAGCCGACAGTTTGTTGTTGCTTGCGGTCTCCAGTGTCGTGACTGTAGGCAGAGGCTCTCATTATAGAGACATTGGTTGCAGTCAACTACCAGAATGGTCACTGCCAAGGAAGGAAAGCAATAGCAAACTGCCTCTCAAAACATGCCCGCACACAATATATTCCATTCAGAAGGTTGTAGCCAGACATGATCACCAACGCCACACAGCGTGGACTGTAAGAAAGAAAGGGCATGTTAAAGAATTTTAACTGATTCAGTGCCAAATGCGACCTCCCATTTGGACAGAAGGACGATATATAGTCGTACTAGTGTCATCGTGTTATTTGTTTTGTTTCGTGGTATCTTCCGCAATTTCGGTGCTCAGTGAACGGAAATTTACATTATGGTACATGTTCATTTGATTGTGTACTAAGTTTGGTCCTAATCTACTTTTTTTTTGGCACTGAATCAGTTCAAAGAATATTTAGTTGTGGCTATTATTCTTACCTCCGTGGAAGTAGACAATGATGGCAATCACAAAGATAACTACGAAAAAAGCTGTAGCTGCGGTAATGGTCATCACAAGCAGTTTTATCTTGGAGAGACCTGCATCTAGAGAAACATAAACACGTTGGTAATGAAACAAAAAACATGCCGTATATGTACAGGACAAATTCTGAAATGTTCCATAAGTCATCATCATCATCCAGTGCCGGCTGGTGTGGGTTATCATGCCTCTCCACAAATTACGATCTCCGACTTCATGGTTCAATTCGTGTGTTGACTCCTTTCAGTACCATGACACAAGACTGTCAGGAATCTTCTCACGATCTCTCTCTCTCTCTCTCTCTCTCTCTCTCTCTCTCTCTCTCTCTCTCTCTCTCTCTCTCGTCTGTCTGTCTGTCTGTCTGTCTGTCTGTCTATCTGTCTGTCTGTCTGTCTGTCTTGTCTGTCTTGTCTGCCTGCCAGCCTGCCCGCCTGCCTGCCTGCCTGCCTGCCTGCCTGCCTGCCTGTCTGTCTGTCTGTCTGTCTGTCTATCTGTCTGTCTGTCTGTCTGTCTTGTCTGTCTTGTCTGCCTGCCAGCCTGCCCGCCTGCCTGCCTGCCTGCCTGCCTGCCTGCCTGCCTGTCTGTCTGTCTGTCTGTCTGTCTGTCTGTCTGTCTGGTTGTCACATGTTCCAGGTTTTGTCTTCTCATAACGTGGCCAAAATACGATGACTGTCTCTTTCTGATGTTTGTGATAAGTTGTCTTTGCCACTCAGCTTCCCTTAGTCCTGATTTCTCTTTTTGACTGTTTAAGTAATTTTCAGCATTCTTCAATAAAACCCCATCTCCATGGCTTCCGGGGATCCTTTCGTCTGTTTACTAATTGCCCATGATTCTCATACGTACAGGACAAATTCTGCACTGTCCCGGCACAAAGACATACGCTAGATGTTTCAGGACAGCGGTAACAATTACAAGGCAGGACCTTTTTTCACGGCTTGATGCGAATTGGATATATGGTCTTAGCTGTATATTTGTATATCATAATTTATATTAATGTGATTCAATATACCACTTCGGTAGCTTTTACTTCCCAGAACAAATCCATTCATAGACTGGATCAACCTGGGTGATTAGGTAATTTTTGTTTTTAAAGTCGCCGTGCCGATGGGGACTCGAACACATGGCAACAGGACAAGCAGGAAAGTTTGCTAGCCATTACACTACATAAGGCTGTATAATAGGGAGACAAAATTATATGTTAAGATCTGGCAGGATGATACACTCTAACAAACTGTTCTTATTTCTTCTCGTGGTTTTATATGCCTATGTGTAACATTAACTATAATTTACTGTCCTGCCTTCGAATTCTTCCACCATTATTATTGTTTTCATGAAATTGTTACTCAATAAGTATGCTCAGAAGGATAGAGATGGGGTGGGTCCGACGACAGCGGTTGTCTCTTGAGCGGTCACGACTGACAAAGATTATTTTCATTTTCATGTCCGGGCATGCGGGTGTACAAGGAAATGAGCAGGCTGACAGGCTGCAGGTAAGGCTACTGTGGAGGGGTGACGAGCCATGGACCAGGCTGATATACTGAATGCTGTAAGATAAGTAAGATGTTTGCGAGAACCAAGTAACGACTGTGAATCTACAACCATGGTCAGACTGCGAGAACAGCAAATTAAAAGAAGTGTAGCCAAACAATAACACTACGCAGGAAGCCAAAGAAGATTGATAAACCAACACAGACCTGGTGTCGTTAGCCGCTACACGCTGTGGGATTTGCTGAGGAGGGGATCTGAGCACTTATGGACTGAATGGTTCGATGTGCAATGAGGATGATCTGTCGACTAACTAACTAACTAACTAACCTAACTAACTAACTAACTAACTAACTAACTAACTAACTAACTAACTAACTAACTAACTAAACTAACTAACTAACTAACTAACTAACTAACTAACTAACTAACTAACCTAACTAACTAATTAACTAACTAACCTAACTAACTAATTAACTAATTAACTAACTAACTAACCTAACTAACCTAACTAACTAATTAACTAATTAACTAACTAACCAACTAACTAACTAACTAACTAACTAACCTAACTAACTAATTAACTAACTAACTAACTAACTAACTAACTAACTAACTAAACTAACTAACTAACTAACTAAACTAACTAAACTAACTAACTAACTAACTAACTAAACTAACTAACTAACTAACTAACTAACTAACTAACTAACCTAACTAACTAATTAACTAACTAACTAACTAACTAACAAACTAACTAACTAACTAACTAACTAACTGTTGTTTGTCCATCAAAAATGATGATGACGATTCATTTCATCAAGTGGGGTTGAAAGTATGGAGCCGTGAGTTCTAAGATGGCTGATAAGGCCTACTTTGGCTCGAAATGGTCTTTGACAATGTGGACAAAGAATGCTTGACGTTTCTGGAGGAGGATTTCCTGCAGTGGTTTTTCTGTCCTGCCTGTTCTTCACAGCGCTTGCAGTCCTGGTTGCCTCACACGTGACTGCACACTTGCGTAATGATGCACGCCACGAATTTCGGTCTCTGGCTGCAGTCTCCCAGGTGTCATGATGAATTCCGAAAGCGTTTCCTATGGCCGCCCTGGGAGAGTTTACCACAACGCAACTCGCCCTAAAAAATTCGTTTAGGGCGCCTGTGATCTGGCATGCGAGTCAAGTAACCAGCCCAGCGAATCTGATTCTTCATTAGTAGAGTGTGGATACTGGGCATGGACGCTCTTTCTAGGACTTCAGTGTCTGGGATCTTGTTTTGCCATTTAATCTTCAGTAGCTTCCTAAGGCAGACTGTGTGGAAGTGGTTTTAATTCCTAGCGTGTCGCTGATAAACAGTCCAGGTTTCACAAGCATATAGCAGTGTGGATAATACAACTGCTTTGTAGACTTTTAGCTTTGTTTGCAGGCTTATTCTAATTTTGTCCGATACATACCAACCAACCAACCAACCATCCATCCATCCATCCATCCATCCATACATCCATCCATCCATCCATCCACCCACCCACCCACCCACCTACCTACCTACCTACCTACCTACCTATCTATCTATCTATCTATCTATCTATCTATCTATCTATCTATCTATCTATTTATCTATTATTGGACTTATACAAAACTTGTTTGGCATATTCTGGTGCTCACTTGTGGAATAGCTTCCACCAGAACTGAAAACACCAATGAGTCCCTACATATTCAACCGAGAACTCTTTCAATACTTACTTCATACCGACTATATGCCTCCATAAGTCACCTACTAGTATCATTTTTCCACTATCATTCTTCACTGTATGTGTGTGAACGAGACAGTGGGTGAGAGAGTGAGTGAGAAAGAGTGTGAGTGGAAGAATTAGTATGAGTGAGAGTGAGAGAGTATGCTTGCGCGTGTGCCTGAGTGAGTGTAAAAGTGAGTGAGTGTGTGGACATATGTGTGAGAGATTTAGTTAGAGAATGAGTGAATCTGAGAGAGTGGGTGTGTTGTGTGTCTGCCTGTCTGTGTGATAGAGTGTGAAAGTTAGTGAGTGAGTGTGAGTTAGAGAGTCATCGAGTAAATGAGTGAGTAAGGGAGCGTGAGTGAGTGAGAGAGAATTTGTGGGTATGCGTGTATGTGCGCGAATGAGTGAGTGTGAGAGCGAGTGTGTGTGTAAACGAGAATGAGAGAGCGTGGCTGAATGAGAGAGTGCATGAGAAAGTGTGATGTATGTGTGCATGTCTGGATGGGTGTATCTGTGTGTGACTCTGTGTATATGTCTGTACGTGTGTTAAGGTGTGCGTTCATGTGTTTATATGCGTTTATATGCATGTGCGTGTGTGTCTGTGTGTATGGATGAGTGTGTGTGTGTATGTGTGCTCGTGTATGTATTGTATATCTTTGTATGTGTAAGTGTGCATGCATGCAGTGTATGCGAGGGAGTGTATATTCGGGTGTTATGTGAGTACGTGTGAGTAAGTATATGGATGTGTGCAGGTGTGTGTATTGCGTGGGTATGATGTGTGTGGGTGTGTGTATGTACATGTGTGTGTGAGAGAGAAGAGAGAGAGAGAGAGAGAGAGTGAGAGAGAGAGAGAGAGAGAGAGAGAGTTGAGCGCACGCATGTCATCTAACATGCTGATCCATATGTTTTGTGTATTCTCATTTTTTTTCTTCATATTATCAATTTGATGCACTTGATTTTAACATGCATAAAATGAATTCATGTAAATTACTGTAAAGCAAGTGAGAGAGTTAGTGAGTGTAAGTGAGAGAGAGAGAGAGAGAGTTAATGAGTGTGAGAGTGTGTGTATGTAAAGAGAGAGAGAGAGAGAGAGAGAGAGAGAGAGAGAGAGTGAGAGAGAGAGAGAGTTGAGCCCACGCATGTCATGTAACATGCTATTCCATATTTTTTATGTATTCTCATCTTTCATATTACGAGGTATCGTTTAATGCCACCTGATTGTCCTGTAACATGCCATTCCACATTTTTTTTTTTTATTCTCATCTTATCATTTTGTATGCCACTTGATTTTATCATGTATAATACAACATTACTGTGATGTGAGTGAGAGAGTTAGTGAGAGAGAGAGATAGAGAGAGAGAGAGAGAGAGAGAGAGAGAGAGAGAGAGAGAGCGCGCAAGAGAGAGAGAGCGCAAGAGAGAGAGAGAGAGAGAGAGCGCGCGCAAGAGAGAGAGAGAGAGGGAGAAAAAAAAAGAGAGTTGAATTGCATCACTAATTTTTACGCTACATAATGTATATGTACAATTTTTCCTCCACTTCTTGCAATTGCGAGAATTCTCACGACAATCGTCAGTGTCTCAATTGTGTGTAAAGTGTGGGAGTTTGTTGTTATTAGTTTCAGTTATCATGTGAGGCATCATGTATTTGTCTAGATGTGAGGATGTATGTATGGGTGTGTATGTGAGGGATATGTGTGTGTGTGTGTGGGGAGGGGGGGAATGTGTGTGTGCCGTGCCTGTGTAAGAGAGAGAGAGAGAGAGAGAGAGAGAGAGAGAGAGAGAGAGAGAGAGAGAGAGAGAGAGAGAGAGAATTCAGTGCTCGCATGTCCTGTAACATGCCATTCCATATTTTTTGTGTATTTTCATCTTTCACATTATCATTTTGTATGTATGACACTTGATTTTATCATGTATAATATAACATTACTGTAATGTGAGTGAGAGCGTTAGTGAGTGAGAGAGAGAGAGAGAGAGAGAGAGAGAGAGAGAGAGAGAGAGAGAGAGAGAGAGAGTTGAATTGCATCACTAATTTTTAAGTTACAAAATGTATATGTACAATTTTTCTCCATTTTCTTTACAATTTTACGACAATGCTCACGACAATCGTCACTGTATGTGTGTGTAAAGTGTGGGAGTTTGATCATATCAGTAGATTGGGGGATCGGGGGATGTGTGTGTGGGTGGATTCGTGATGTGTGTGGGTGGGCTCAGGATGTGTGGGTGGGCCGGGTGGGTTTGTGTGGGTGGGTGGGGGATTTGTGTGTGGGTGGGTGTGGGATTTGTGTGTGGGTGCGTGCGAGATGTATGGGTGTATGGGGAGATGTGTTTTGGGTGGGGATGTGTGTTTGTCTAGGTGGTTGTGGGTGAGTGGGTGGAGGAGGTTATGTTCGTGGATGATTGATAGTGGGTTATGGGATGGGTGGGGGTATATGTGTGGGTGGGGAGATATGTGGTGGGTGGCAGATGTGTGCAGGTGGGGGTGGTTGTGGGTTTGGGGATGTGTGTGTGGGTGAGGGATGTGTGGGTGAATGTGTGTGGGGGATGTGTGTGGGTTGGGGGAGGGTGCGTGATGGGTGTGGGTGATGGATTTGGAGATGTGTGTGTGGGTGGGGGATATGTCTGGCTGGGTGGGGGTGTGTGTGGCTGGATGGAGGATGTATGTGTGGGTAGTGAGGGTGATTGTAGTTGGGGGATATGTGGATGGGTAAGAGATGTGTGGATAGATGTGTGTGTGGGTGAGGGATGTGTCTTTGGGATGTGTGTGGGTGTGGTATTGTGTGGGAGGGGAGCTGGGTGTGGATAAATGATGTTTGTGTGGGTGGGTGCAGGTGTGGTTGGGTTTGTGGGTGGGTGAAGGATGTGTGTGAGGGTGGGGGATGGGTGGTTAGGATGTGAGAGTGTGGGTGGGTAGATAGGAGATGTATGTGTTGATGAGTGGGTAAGGGATGTGTGGGTGTTAGTGGTTGAGGGATAAGTACGTGTGTCTAGGGATGTGTGAGGGGATGAATGTATGGGTTGTGTGTGCGTGGATGGGAGGTGTGTGTTTGTGAATGGGGAATGTGTTGGTGGGTGGGGATGTGTGTGAGGGATGTTTGTATGGGTGGGGAGATTGTGCGTGGGTGGGGATGTGTGTGTATATGGGTAGGGGTGTGTGGTTAAGGGATGTGTGGCTGGGGGAATGGGTGGATGGAGGATGTGTGGTTGGGTGGAGGATGTGTGGTTGGGTAGAGGATGTGTGGGTGGGTGATTGTATATGAGTAAGGGTGTGTGGTTAAGGGATGTTGGTTGGGGGATGGGTGGGTAGAGGATGTGTGGGTGGGTAGAGGATATGTGGGTGGGTGAGTGTGTGCAGGTTAGGAGATGGTGGGGGATGTTTGCAGGTGTGGGCTCGGGATTTGTGAGTGGGCTGGGGGAGATGGGGGATTATGTGGGTGAGTGCGGAATTTGTGTGTGGGTAGGTGCGGAATATGTGAGTTGACGGGGATATGTGTGTGTGGCTGAGGAATATGTGTTTGGTTGAGTGGTTGGAGGTGTGTGGGTGGAGGAGGATATTGGATGAGTGATTGTTGGTGGGAAATGGGACGGGTAGAGGATATGTGAGTGGGTGGGGAGATGTGTGTAGGTGGGGGATGTGTGGGTTATTGAATGTATGTGTGCTTGGGGTGTGGGTGGATGGGATGTGTGGTGGGTGAGAGGTGTGTGTGGGCGGGGAGATGTGTAGGTGTAGGGATGTGGTGGATGGGTGGGGGAATGTATTGTATGTGTGTGTGGTTGGGTGGGGGAGTTGGAGTGAATGGGGGATGTGTGGGTGGGTGGTGGATGTATCTCATAACATAGTAATATGCATTGTTTATGTTTACAAAATTCACGTGACAATGTTTTTTCCTATGCACTGTTGATGAAAGAAAGATGAGTGATTGGAAGGGCCGAATGTAAGACGGGCCTGCGTGCCCAATTTGTTACCCTTTGAAAATAAAGTCTGTTCGTTCGTTCTATCTATCTATCTATCTATCTATCTATCTATCTATCTATCTATCTATCTATCTATCTATCTATCTATCTATCTATCTATCTATCTATCTATCTATCTATCTATCTATCTAACTATCTATCTATCTATCTATCTATCTATCTATCTATCTATCTATCTATCTATCTATCTATCTATCTATCTATCTATCTATCTATCTATCTTATTTAGGTAACTAACTAACTAACTAACTAACTAACTAACTAACTAACTAACTAACTAACTAACTAACTATATAACTAACTACCTAACTAACTAATGAATTTTTTAAAAGAATTTCAATGTGGCAAAATATTTGACTGATTATTTTGCATGTTTCTTACATCAAATCACTTTTCATTTCCAGTATTTCTAGGACTTCTGTATTTATTTGTTTTTGAGTAGTTATGATCATTTTGTATGTTTGTGAATAATTAACCCTAAATAACAGAGAACAGACAAGAACTATAAGCAATTTCATGAAAACGGAAATATCAGGAGATTTACAAACAATCAGTTCACATCAGTTATGTTTGGTCTGTTAATTTGTGTGGGTGTAGATGCTGGACAGTTAAGTTGGGTTGGGTTGAGTTGAGTCAAGAGCCAACATCACAGCGCTCGAGACATCCCCATATGTGCTCCGTCATCATCTTCAACATTCAGCGAAGAGTCCCAATCCTAATGTTGCCAGCTGCAGTCTGATATGTGTCCAAGGGGCTTTTCATCTGAGTATTGAGTGTCGGCCAGACCTTCTAGTCACTCCAGGCTAGACCATTCTCTCTAAGCTGTTATTATTGATCTGTTCTCCCATTTTATAAACATGATAACCACATCCGCCTTATCGTGCACCAATACAGCACCCAACGGTGCTGTCCCAGCCAGTTTGTCCGCCTGCTCGTTTCTCACCGCACCAGCATGTGCTGGGGACATTGTTTGTTCAACATTTCTTTACTCATTAAATGCTGGCCATTCAGCAATGATGTGTTGAACAAACTAGACGAGATAAACATTTGGTTTCTGAAAAGAATGTTGGGGATGTCGTGGACAGAAAGGAATAAAACGCTGAGGTAATGAGATGTCCATGATTGTACAAGATCAATCATTGAAACCAGGAGGAAAAGACAAATGAAATGTGTTTGACATATCAACATAAGGGATAGAATAGAGAAATGTGTGGAACATATCAATAGAAGAGGTGGGATTGTGAAATGTGTGGGACATATCAATAGAAGAGGTGGAATAGAGAAATGTGTGGAACATATCAATAGAAGAGGTGGGATTGTGAAATGTGTGGGACATATCAATAGAAGAGGTGGAATAGAGAAATGTGTGGGACATATCAATAGAAGAGGTGGAATAGAGAAAAATCTGGGACATATCAATAGAAGAGGTGGATTAGAGAAATGTTTGGGACATATCAAGGAAGAGATGAAATAGAGAAATGTGTGAGTCATATCGACAGCTGAGATGGAAAAGAGAAATGTGTGGGACATGCCGACAGCAGAGATGAAATAGAGAAATGTGTGGGGCATATCAACAGAAGAAGTGGAGTAGAGAAATATATGGGAGATATCAATAGAAGAGGTGTAATAGAGAAATGTGTAGAACATATCAATAAATGGGGTGGAATAAAGAAATGTGTGGGACATATCAATACAAGGGGTGGAATAGAGAAATGTGTAGGACATATCAGTAGAATGGGTGGAATAGAGAAATGTGTGGGACATCTCAGTAGAAAAGGTGGAATAGAGAAATGTGTGGGACATATCAATAGAAGAGGTGGAATAGAGAAAAGTGTGGGACATATCAATATAAGGTGTTGAACAGAGAAATGTGTGGGAAGAGGTGGAATAGAGAAATGTATGGGAGATGTCAATAGAAGAGGTGGAATAGAGAAACATGTGGGACATATCAATAGAAGGGGTGGAATAGAGAAATGTGTGAGACATATCAGTAAAATGGGTGGAATAGAGAAATGTGTGGGACATATCAATGGAAGAGGTGGAATAGAGAAAAGTGTGGGACATATCAATATAAGGTGTTGAACAGAGAAATGTGTGGGAAGAGGTGGAATAGAGAAATGTATCCATCCATCCATCATGTGCCATGCCGGTAAGCGTGGGCGGTCATGTTCTGCCATCTCACTCGATCAACAGAGTCGTGGATCAGTTCCGTGTTTCTGTCTCGACCATGCCACAAGGCCAAGCCATCCAGATACTTGTTTCTAGGTCTTCCCCTTGGTCTGTTCCCCTCGATCTTACAGTTGTCACCAAGTTCTCCAAATCATTTCTTCTCATAACATGCCCAAAAAATTGTGACTGTCTACGTCTAATGTCTCTAATCAGTTTACGATCTTCATTTGTTTCTTGAAGGACTTGTTCATTGGTCTTTCTGGCTGTCCATGGTATTCTTTGCATTTTCCTCAGAAACCCCATTTCTACAGCCATCAGATGTTTTTCAGCCTGGCTGCTCATTGTCCAAGCTTCACATCCATATAAAAGTACAGGTTCTATGTAGCATCTCAACACTCTTTTTCTCGTTTCAATTGACATCTTTTTATTGGTCAGTATGTTTTTCATCTTGCTAAAGGCTACTTTTGCCATGGCGATTCTTGTTCTAATCTCTTCAAGGCATCTCCCATCAGATGTTATTACTGTTCCGAGATAATTGTACCTATTCACTTGTTGAAGAATATTCCCATTTACTTGTATATTACACTGTGGTATTTCGTTCTTCCTAGTGACGACCATAATCTGTGTCTTTTTACAATTTAATTCTAACCCTTGTTGTTCACTGTGTGTAACAACCGCATCTACTAAATTTTGCAGGTCCTGTTCATTGTCTGCAATCAAGACTGTATCATCTGCATATCTAATGTTATTGATGCATCGTCCCCCAATGTTGATTCCTTCCATATTTTCAATATTTCTGAAAATATTTTCACTGTACAGGGAAAACAGATCTGGAGACATTACACATCCCTGTCTCACACCTCTCTTAATAGGCTGATATTGGCTTACTTCATTATCAACTCTTATGGCAGCTTGTTGTTTCCAATATATGTTTTTTACAAGTCTAAGGTCTTTCCCATCAATTTGTAGATCTTCAAGCATCCTTATCATGTTGACATGTCTCACTTTATCAAAAGCCTTTGTGTAGTCAATAAAGCAAAGGTGTAGATCTTTGTTTACTTCTATAGAACGTTCGATTACGGTTCTCAGTATATACACAGCATTTACTGTACCCTTGCCTACTACAAACCCACATTGTTCTTCTCCTATTTCAGGTTGTATTTTCCTCCTAACTCTTTGCATGATAATTCTTAGCAAAATCTTCGTGATGTGACTCATTATACTAATTGTTCGATGTTGATCACATTCCAAGGCTCCTGATTTCTTTGGGATTGCAATAAATACAGAATTACATAACTCATGAGGTATATTTCCAGTATCATATATTGTATTAAGCAGACTGGTAACTTTATCTATTCCATATTCTTCTAAAGCATTAATCATTTTTGTTGTGACGCTGTCTGGACCGGGGATTTTGCCAGATTTCATATGATTAAGAGCACTCTGAACCTCCATCTTCAAAATTGCTGGCCCTTCATTGTTATTTTGAACAATATATTGTTCGTCTCTGTTATCGTCATAAAGGTTTTTCACGTAATCTGACCATACATGTAAAATCTGATCTTTTTCTATTATGACTCTTCCATCAATAGAAGAGGTGGAATAGAGAAACATGTGGGACATATCAATAGAAGGGGTGGAATAGAGAAATGTGTGGAACATATCAATAGAAGGGGTGGAATAGAGAAATGTTTGGGGCATTTCTATAGAAGTGGTGAAATAGAGAAATGTGTGGGACATATCAACAGAAGAGGTGGAATAGGAAACAGTGTGGGACATGTCCACAGCAAAGATGGAATAGAGAAATGTCTGGAAAGAGGTGGAATAGAGAAATGTATGGGAAGCGGTGGAAAAGAGAAATTTGTGGAACATATCAATAGAAAAGGTAGGATAGAAAAATGTGTGGAACATATTATTAGAAGGGTGGAATAGAGAAATGTGTGGGCCATATCAATAGAAGAGGTGGAATAGAGAAATGTGTGGGACATATCAGCAGAAGGGGTGGAATAGAGAAATGTGTGGAACATATCAGTAGAAGGGGTGGAATAGAGAAATGTGTGGAACATATAAGTAGAAGGGGTGGAATAGAGAAATGTGTGGAACATATAAGTAGAAGAGGTGGAATAGAGAAATGTGTGGAACATATCAATAGAAGGGGTGGAATAGAGAAATGTGTGGAACATATCAATAGAAGGGGTGGAATAGAGAAATGTGTGGAACATATCAATAGAAGGGGTGGAATAGAGAAATGTGTGGAACATATAAGTAGAAGGGGTGGAATAGAGAAATGTGTGGAACATATAAGTAGAAGGGGTGGAATAGAGAAATGTGTGGAACATATCAATAGAAGGGGTGGAATAGAGAAATGTGTGGAACATATCAGTAGAAGGGGTGGAATAGAGAAATGTGTGGAACATATAAGCAGAAGGGGTGGAATAGAGAAATGTGTGGAACATATAAGTAGAAGGGGTGGAATAGAGAAATGTGTGGAACATATCAGTAGAAGGGGTGTAATAGAGAAATGTGTGGAATATATAAGCAGAAGGAGTGGAATAGAGAAATGTGTGGAACATATAAGTAGAAGGGGTGGAATAGAGAAATGTGTGGAACATATCAATAGAAGGGGTGGAATAGAGAAATTTGTGGAACATATAAGTAGAAGGGGTGGAATAGAGAAATGTGTGGAACATATAAGTAGAAGGGGTGGAATAGAGAAAGTTGTGGAACATATCAATAGAAGGGGTGGGATAGAGAAATGTGTGGAACATATCAGTAGAAGGGGTGGAATAGAGAAATGTGTGGAACATATCAGTAGAAGGGGTGGAATAGAGAAATGTGTGGAACATATCAGTAGAAGGGGTGGAATAGAGAAATGTGTGGAACATATCAATAGAAGGGGTGGAATAGAGAAATGTGTGGAACATATAAGTAGAAGGGGTGGAATAGAGAAATGTGTGGAACATATAAGTAGAAGGGGTGGAATAGAGAAATGTGTGGAACATATAAGCAGAAGGGGTGGAATAGAGAAATGTGTGGAACATATCAATAGAAGGGGTGGAATAGAGAAATGTGTGGAACATATCAATAGAAGGGGTGGAATAGAGAAATGTGTGGAACATATCACTAGAAGGGGTGGAATAGAGAAATGTGTGGAACACATCAATAGAAGGGGTGGAATAGAGAAATGTGTGGGACATATAAGTAGAATGGGTGGAATAGAGAAATGTGTGGGACATATCAGTAGAAGAGGTGGAATAGAGAAATGTGGCTTGTGTTGTAATATACTAGGCATAGTGGCAGAAGGAGGCTGATGGAGATGTATGAGGACATCTTATACAGTTGTGCAAACAATAACAATCTCAGTAACTCGAACTATACACATTTTTCTCCATGTTTTACATTTTTGTGAGACTGCTCACGCAATTGTTAGTGTACGTGTATGAGTAAAGTGTGGGAGTTTGCTCATATTAGTTTCAATGATCACGTGAGGCATTATGTACGTGTCTAGATGTGAGAATGTGTGAGTGTGTGGGTGGGGGTATGGGTTGGGGTGAATGGGTGTTGGTGGGTAGTGAGATATGTGGGTGTTAGTGTGTGTGTGTTGGGGGGGGTGTGGGTGGATGTGTGGGGTGTAAGTAGGGGGTGTGGGAATGGGTGTTGGTGATGTGTGTATGGGTGGAGGATGTGTGTGTGGCATGGGTGCGGGAGATGTGTGTATGTGTGGGGGGTATGTGTGGGTGGGGATGTGTGGATGGTTGGGGGAAGTATGTGTGGATGGCGGGGGTGTGTGGGTGGGAGATGTGTGTGGGTGGATTGGGGATGTAAGGGTGGGTGGAGAGAAGTGTATGGTGTGTGGTTTGGGGATATGTGTGTGGTGTATGGGTGGGTGATGTGTGTTTGGGTGGGGGTATGTTTGTGGTGGGTGAGTGAGGATATGTGTGTGGGTGGGGGATAATGTGGGTGTGTGGTTGGAGGATGTGTGTTTGTGGATGGGGGGTGTATGGATGAGGGTGTGTGTGTGGCTGAGGGGTGTGTAGGCGGGTGAGGGATGTGTGTGTGTCGGAACGGGGTGTGTGAGTGGGTGAAAGCTGTGTGTTGGTGGGGGTATGTGTGATTGAGGGATGTTAGGGGATGGCTTGTTGGGGGGGGGGTTGAGGGAGGGGGGTTGAGGGGAGGGGGGTTGCGTAGTGGAGGGTGTGTGGCTGTGTGAGCGTGTGTGTTGGTGGATGGGTGGGGGATGTGTGGGTGTGGGTGGGGGATATTGTGTGATGCGTGGGTGGGGACATTGTGTGGTATGTGGGTGGGGGATATGTGTGGGGTGTGTAGGTGGGGGATACGTGGTGGTGTGTGGGTAGGGCATACGTGTGTGCGGTGTGTGAGGGGAATATTATGTGGGTGGAGGATGTGTGTGGTTTGCGGGTTGGGGATATGTGTGTGGTGGGGGATATGTATTAGTGTTTTGCTGCCGGTCTCTCTGGCCGAGGGATTACAACACTTTCTCCGTAATCCCGTTTATCACGCAGAGTCTCGTAGCGGGGCGAGAGCTGGTTAGGTTCGATCCCCGCTGGTGACTTGCGGGATACTGAGCCGGCCGCTCAGAAAGCAATGGCAACCTACTGAGCGTAATCTTGCCAAGAAATCAGCATACAGCTGAAAGATGCTGATGTTGACAGCGATGTCCTGTAAAGGATATGCAAAACATTTATTTATCTCTCTCAGGGTGTAGTGGTTGACGAAACATCTTCTGTGTTGGTTGACTACTTGTCTTTGAACAGAGAACCCACAAACAATATGTTGCACTCATTTATTGCCTGGCATATTTCGTTGCATCTAGTCAGGTGCGTACTGTAGAGTTATATATCACATGATGTGAATAAATACAACTTCGGCTGAAATGCATAAAACGCAGTCACAATAGTGTTCGGATGTTGAATATTTGTTTTTTCACTTGGTCATTTCAAATTTGAAACGAACTCTTTCTGTTTGCATAAAACTGACTGGAACCGTCTAAGTGCTAAGGCCTCATTATATTTGAGCAATCGTTTACTTTTCGTCGAATATAGTATACGAAACGCTTTTTCTTTGTTAAAGTTATGGCCATAGTTTATGAGATGTTGGGAATTCAACGAGGAGGGTGTTTTATATCCGTTTGATTGCACAGGGATTCGTGAATGCTAACGTTCTTTGGTACCTCTACTCAGTGCCCTGGTCTGGCGTCACACCTTCTGGCTTGGCGTTCTTGCAGTCATGGTGGCACATTCACATGCATCACTTGATTCGTGTAATCGTCATGACCCTCTATCGGGTCACTAGCCCCCCTCAATAGGGGGCGCTGAGTGGTCTCGAGGTATGGTGTCCGCCTCGACGGCTGGAGGTCCCGAGTTCAGGCCCGGTGAGGACCGGGATTTATTTAAAAAATCCACCTGGACTTCCAGTAATAAAATTTCCCCTAGGTCTCTGGGTAGTGAGATCGGACGCCCGTGTGTATTGTTGCGCACGTAAAAAATCCCTTGGCAGTTGGAAATCGAAAAAGAGTAGTCTAACGGCGCTGCCCGGGCAAAATGTCGAGTTAAAAATCTACCCAAAGTATTTCAGGATCCTCGCCGATGCAACGGAGTTCGTGCATTGAGCTGAGTTTCTCCAGACTCAGGTTTGAGTTTGGAGGAAAACGGAGCACTTATGGGTTAAACCGTGTGCCGTGATGTTGATCTAACGACTAAACTAAACTAAACTAAACCCTCTATCGGCATTCCAGTATCGATCAGGTTGATCCGATCCGATATATAGAAGAAAAGGATTTAAGTTTGCAACCTCGTTCAACCTGCTTCTTCAACCTTGGTTGTTGTTCATAGCGTGATGTTTCTTGTTTCTTCTGTGTCAATTTGTTGACTTTTCTGTGCAGCGGATTTGATGCATGTGGTGTCATCCGGGGGTTTGGCCGGTGCGGTTTCCTTTATGTTTGTCTCTTCTGGCTTTTCCGACTGTCAGTGAAGGCTCCTTGCTCGTCTGTTTTGCGTGGATGTAGTCCTTAGAATGACTCATCCTCTGATTTGTGTGCTTTGTTTCCTTTTGTGTCTTTTCTCTGGGCATGACTGATTCGAGTCGCGGTTTGCATCAGCACAGACATCATTGGGATTGCGTCATCAGATCGACTATTCTTCCGCCTTTCATAATAGCTCGGCTCTTGAGTCTGTCAGCTTGTTCATTTCCTCTAACAACCGATTGTCCTTTCACAAAACTGAGGATCATTTGATCTCTTCAGAGATTCCACTCACTATCTAAGAGCCCGACCCATCTCGATCTTCCTGAACATACAGGTTCACTGAGACAGCATCCCTGGGTGATAGGCTGTGTCTCCATCCAGTCTAATGCTTTAGCTGCTGCCATGACCTCCATAGTCAAGCTACTTTAAAAACAAAGTCAACTAAAAGTCGCAGCGCAGAAAACGTCGCACACAGCACGAACTCCGTAGCTCTAGCGACGACCCACAGGACTCTCCGAAACATGTCTCTCGTGAACCGAAGGACGCGGCCCGGAATCGAACCCACAACCTTCGGAGCCCGAGTCAAACGGCTTGATTACTTCGCCACGGAGTCAAGCTACTAGTTGACATGACGAAGGCACCAGCCTTCCTTCACGGTTCTCTCTACGACCCTTGCTGTAAAAGTCCATCAGTTCCTCCCGTGTCCAACAACAAACACATATGTGAAGATTGATTGATTGAATGACTTAGGAATCGACATCACATCATTCGGGGCATTCCCATAAGCGCTCCGTCCCCATCCTCAGCAGCCAGCGAAGAGTTCCAACACTAATAGTACCAGTAGCAATCTGATTATATGTCCGTCTCGCCTTTCCTCTGAGCGTTGAGCGTCGGCCAGATCCCCTCGTCACTCCTCGCTGTCTCATTCCTGCCAGACCATGGTAATCCATGTGCTCCTCCGAGGTGTGCACGTGTTCCCACAAGGCCGCAACCACGTCTGCCTCGTCATGTATCAATACTCCACCAAGTTCTGCAGAGCCAGCCAATTTGTCCGCATGTTCATTTCCCAGCACACCGGCATGCTCCGGAGAAAAGATCCAGGCGATGCTTGTCACCCGTGACCTCCGAAGCGAAGCAAGCCACTCCGTCCTCACCCTCGTCAGCATGCTTTCTGAGTCAGTTACAATCACGATGTCTGTGTGTGTGTCGTATTCTCCATCCAGCGGAGAGCCGCAGTGACCGCCTCCACCTCCATTCTTAAGCTGGATGTTGTGGTATCATATGCCAGGCTCTCCTGCCCCAAACGTCGTCCATTGGCTTTGGCTATGAATCCCCAGCCACTTTTCTCACCTCTTGACACCGAACCATCTGTGTAGATAATCACATCACCCGAGTGAGCCATGTCCTGAATTAGTTGCTGGATTTCCACTTCCGTGGCCCCTGCTGGCCATTCCCTGCACTCCCGGCTTAATGTGATTATAACTCTGCACAATTCTGACTGCTCCGCTGGCACTCTGACCCACTCCTCTCCACGCCTAATGTTCTCCAAGGGGCACACCTGTCTGATCGTATCCTCTGCCTGAGCCATCCATGATTTCCCTCTTATCAGTCGCTGACCCTTAACTGCGTCCAGCGCCTCATGCAGTGGGTGGTCTGTGTCTGCAGCTACTCTGAGGTATGCCTTCGCCTGCATCACCTTGAGCCTACCAGCAACACTCGGCAGACCAAGGATGTAACGCATACACACTACTGGGGTGTCTCTAGTGCATCCCAGAATGACCATGTCAACCTCAGAAGAAGATTAACATTTCAAGGCCTCGAATTCTAACTGTAGAATTATAGGAGTGATTGTCTCCACTCCTCGTGAAGTCTGACGCATGCTGAAAATGAGGCAGGGCACAATGTGGCCACATGTATCCATTGCTGAACTGGTTCGATGTCCTCAAGTGAACAAATTTGTTAAATGATGTCCTGAAGTGAACAAACTTGTTGAATGATGTCCTCAAATTAACAAATTTGTCAATGATGTCCTCAAGAGAACAAATCCATTGAATGATGTCCTCAAGTGAAGACATCTGTTGAATGAGGTCCTCAAGTGATCAAACCCGTTTAATGATGTCTTAAAGTGAACAAACCCGTTGAATGATGTCAAGTGAGCAAACCCGTTAAATGATGTCCTCAAGTTAAAACATATTTTGAATTATGTCCTAAACTGAACAAATCTGTTGCTTGCTTGCTTGCTTGTGTTCGTTGGCTTGAGCTCCAACGCGAAGTCCTGTATGTCAGATGAAGACATCCTGTTGTCCAACATCAGTGTGATGTCACACAGGACCTGAGTTTTGCGTGAGTATCCGTTGTCCCATGTCTGGCTTATTGGTGTGCAGGACTGGTGGTTCCTCGCCGTACAGGCAGACACTCTCCGTCTTCGGAGGAATCGGCGATCCTATTGACCTTAGCCAGGACCCCGAAGGGACCTGTTGCCCAGGACGCTCGACGAGGACGCGTCAATAGGTCTTGGCCAGTATATAACCCGGCCCTGGTGCCTTGGAAACACCTCTGCGTCCCAACAAATCTGTTGAATGATGTCCTGAAGTGAGCAAACCCGTTGAATGATGTCCTGAAGTTAAAACATCTGTTGAATTATGTCCTAAAGTGAACAAATTTGTTGAATGATGTCCTCAAGTGAACAAACCCTTTGAATTGAATTGAATTGAATTGACCTTTATTTTAAAAGGGTTACAAATTGGGCACGTAGGCCCGTCTTACATTAGGCCTTTCCAATCACTCATCTTTTGTTCATCAACATTGCATGACGCATTCACATAGGAAAAAAAACACATTGTCAAATAAATGTTGTAGGCATAAACAATGCATATTCTCATCAATTGAATGATGTTTTTAGGTGAACAAATGTGTTGAATGATGTCCTCATGTCAACAAATCTGTTGAATGATGTCCTCGGGTGAACAAATCTGTTGAATGATGTCCTTAAGTAGACACCCATGTTTAATGATGTCCTCAAGTGAGAAAATTTGTTAAATGATGTCCTCGGGAGAACAAATCCATTGAACGATGTCCTCTAGTGGACACACTTGTTGAATAATGTTCTCAAGTAAACCAAATTTGCTGAATGATGTCCTCTGCTTGACCCATCCAGGATTTTCCACTCTTGTAACATGCCACTTGGGTGGCGGGGTAGGGGTATTCCCTATCAAAGGAGAGGTAAGGTGCCTCCAGTAACACCTGCTTATAACGTGAGACATTCCCGGTGTAAATATGTGAATAACATCAAGTTGGTAAGTTGACTTGAGTTGAGCTAAGAACCCATATCGCTGAACTCAGAACATTCCCATACGCGCTCTGCCCCCTCGTTCAGTAGCCAGCGAAGAGTGATACTACTAATCGTTCCCACTGCTATCTGATTGAAAGTTATCCTTGTCTTCCCTCTCAGTTTTGAGATTCTTCCAGACCCATGCAGATCTCCCACAATATCATTCTTTCCATATACGGGTTCTCAATTTGTTTCCCCGCCCTCTCCAACTGGTCCCACAGGCGCTCGAATACCTCTCCCATGTCCATAGATACTCTACCACCAAGAGGTGCATTCCCTGCCAGCCTATCAGCCTGTTCATTCCCCACACTGTCGCATAACCAGTGCAAAAAATCCATACATTCTCACAATCTGCGACCTCCGAAGCGAGATAGCGTTTTCTCCACGCTGTTGTAAAAAGGTTAAACACGTCAGTAGGCAACCTAACCTTTACATGTTAACGTAACATGCACGGAGATTGAACAATCATTCAATCAATCAATCAGTCAGTCAATCAATGAATCAATCAATTATTCAATTAATTAGCCAATTTGTTTTCAGTCAAAATGGCCGGAGCCTAAACGCCTACCCTTTACAGTTATTAGCTGCTTGTAATGTTCAAGATGTACAGCTTGTACACTTGGCACCATGTTTTTCGCCATAATCTGATGAGGTTAATTATCCAATCTTACTACCACGGAGGTCACGGGGACGTATACTTTCATTATAAATCAGCTGGATTTAAATAAAAGTCCGAGCCATGAGCTGGTTGAGAAGCCATGTACCTTCGGATTAAGAAGTTGGCACCGATGTCCATACAAAAAATACAAGAGAAGGAAGGACAGCGGGAAATGTTAGCTTTACAGCAAAATAATCACAACAAATAACATGCTGACGGTGCGGTGACAAAGCCTTCATTAGCAAAAAAAAATAATACTAATAAGAGAGAGAGAGAGAGAGAGAGAGAGAGAGAGAGAGAGAGAGAGAGAGAGAGAGAGAGAGAGAGAGAGAGAGAGAGAGAGAGAGAGAGAGAACGAACGAACGAACGAACGTACGAACTTACTTTATTTTAAAAGGGTAACAAATTGGGCATTAGGCCCGTCTTACATTCGGTCCTTTCAATCATTCATCTTTCATTCATCAAATGTGCATGTTACATTTACATAGGGGGAAAAAACATTGTCAAATGGATTTTGTAAGCATAAACAATGCATATTACACAATGATACATTCACACGGGGAAAGAAAAACCTTGTCAAATGAAAGTTGTAAACATAAACAGTGCATCGAGAGAGATAGAGGGAGAGAGAGAGAGAGAGAGAGAGAGAGAGAGAGAGAGAGAGAGAGAGAGAGAGAGAGAGAGAGAGAGAGAGAGAGAGAGAGAGAGCACGACATTAATATAACTACATAAAGATATACTCCGCAAATCCAGTAAAACTACATAAAATACAACGGTCTCGATTTATAGACGTCAAATTCAAATATGAAGTATGGATCACAGAGAAACATTAGAAATACACAGAACAAAGGTTCAATCCTTGAATCGGCATGTTTTATTTATTTTTTTTTTCATATCCCTTACAGGACGTTGCAGTCAACATCAGCATTTTTCAGCTGCTGTTAATGTATTAGGCAAGATTACGCACAGTAGTTTACCATTGCTTTCTTAGCGACCAGCTCACATTCCCCGTAAGTTACTAACCCGGCGAGAACCGCTACCGATTCTCTAGCAGCTTACGTTACTCATGAGAATATACGGGATTACTGAGAAAGTCGTTAACACCTACGCCAGGGAGACCGTAGAAGTTGGACTAAAACGTTGATTTCTGTGTCAGAAATCAATTCTAATGGACATTTCCAATGAGGCTGCAAAACTCATCTCTCAGTGGCGCCACCTTAACCACAATAAGCATATCACACACACACACACACACACACACACACACACACACACACACACACACACACACACACACACACACACATATATGATAGATATATATATATATATATATATATATATATATATATATATATATATATATATATATATATATATATACGCACACACTATATGTGTCGCAAGTTGACCCCAATTCGCGTGTACTCTCAGTAGGGGATTCCCCACCGTTCTTGGCAGAGTTGTTCCAAATCCAATTCCAATTTAAAAAAAAAAAATTCTAAATTAGGTCTTGCCTAACCTGCTTCCTCAGCGGTGGTTATTGTTGAGAGTCGTGGTTGTGTGGACTGTTAGTCTTAATTCCTACTGGTTTTATTGGTTCCGCTCTGTTCGTCGGATAAATTTATTTTGTGCTATCTGGTTGTTTTCTTTGTCTTGTGTTGGGCCTGATAAAGACTGATCCATGATCGGGCCTACTGGGGCCCGCATTCTTTCGTTTGTTGGCTTCTTTTCTCTATTAGCACTGCTACGTGCTTGTCGCTTCATGTGTTATTCTCATCGGGGCTAGTCCCGGCCATGTCCAGTCCTCATAAGGACTCGATGTAGGCAAAGGCAGAGCATTCAAGTGCAAGTCTCAAGTTGTCCCCCCCCCCCCCCGGGTCAGCTGCCCGAACGTTTTTTTTTACGTTTGTTTTTTGGCGTTTTTCATCATCACGTGTGGGTTTGACGTAGCAACAAGATGACCCGGTCTCCCTGTCTGCCTAGTTCAGGTGCCCTACCGAAAGAGGCTACCCAGCTTCCTGCATTCACCCCGCCATACTCAGCTGTCCCCCTCAGGACAACCGGTATTGTTTTTTCTCGTAGGCTATTTATAACTCGGGGGAAGCCCACTTTTCTGGTAGGTTCTAGAACAGTCGCGCGAATAATCGGTTGAGCTGGCGACATGCACTCAACCCCCGAAGACCTGACTCAACACGATTTTTTTGTGAAGCCGGAGAAAGTGATTTTCTCCGTATACAACGGATTTCTCACTTCATAGAGTTGCACGCAAAGCAGCCGACGGGCCATGTTCAGAATCAGTCGACACCCTGCTATCAACGAGATCGGTCTCAGAGCTCTGTCTATTGTCTACTAGGAGCTCGCCAGCGCCCGGCAATGAGATGGCTGAAGTCTGCTGTGACTCTCACTCGAAGGTAATTGCAAGATTACTTAGTATCTATCCGTACTCAGCCGTATTACGCAAACGTTTATCGCGCTCTGCTAGCCTAATCGACTCCATTAATAATTAATTATTATTATCGATCGCGCCGAGCGGAAAAACTAGACACATTGTTGTGTGTTGTGTTGTGTTTGTTTGTTGTTGTTTTGTTTGTTTGTTTGTTTGTTTGTTTTTTTTTTTTTTTTTTTTTGGGGGGGGGGGGGGGGGGGGGGGGTTAACTGTAATGCTTAATTATATGTGTGCAGATTTAGACCTGTAACAGAGTCCTTTACATGGGCAATTGTGTTCCTAGAAAGAATACTATTTGTGTGTAGTTTGAATCTACAGTTAGTAGTGATATTGGTAGAATTACTGTGGTAAAAACCACTGCTAGTTCTGAGTGTCCTTTTTGGTAGAAGTACTGTTCTAAAACCACTTCTATGTTTGAGTGTTTTCTTTTGGTGTTAAATAGAATAAGCTACCGAATAACATGTTAGGTAATTTTCATGTTTATTATTACGTAGCTAGTGTATCTAGGTATATAGTGCTGTGATATTTCAAGGAAATAGTGGTGTTGTTCTATTGCAAAAGGGAAGTGCAGTTAACTGTTTACCATGTGAGTATCCCGATGTGGTATTTTCTAGGAATGTGATACTAGGTATGTAGAGTGATAGTGACAGTGATTTATTTCATGTGTGATCATGATGTAGATATGACTTAGAAATGCGGAAGGGCGACGTATGGTGACACGACACGTCGCATTCGAGTGCATTCCCGTGTTTAACGATGACGAGAAGTCGAGTGGAACGTTCGATAAACTACTCTTCACCTCTCTAAGCTCTATTCTGTTAGTTGGGGGCACATATACTATGGGGTAGAGTGATTAAGAGGAGGGCTTGGATACACTTAAGAGAGATATCAGGGATGAGGGAATGAGTTGCCAGGGGGCATTCTAAAAGGAAGCTGCATGGACTAATCAGCCATGGAAACCGTTAAGACATTGCCTACTGCTGATCTGGGGTAAGGGAACGGGGAATTGGACTTACACCAGCTGCATGTGATGGAACTACATGTAGACATGAAATAACACTCTTCTTTCATAAAGAGGGGGTTACTAGAGAGAAGTTCTCTACTTTCTGGGACAGATATCTCTGAAGTGAAGCTATTGCTTGTTTGTTGATTTATTGATTGATGATTAATTAATTGATTGATTCTTGGTTTAGATAATTGATTATTTGTTTAGTTTTGATGGTGATGGGGAACTGTCCCGACGGACATGTTCAGTTGAGAGAAACCGCTACATTTAAAAAGGATTTAGATGTATAATAAGGTTGATGATGGATTGAGAGAAACTATTACATTTACATGAGATATAGATGTATACTCAGGTTGATAAGGGAGGAAGGAGAAGGATATCACACAATTACATGATTCGACGACAAGGGTGAGACGTACCAGACCTATACTTATAGAAACTTTACTTTCCCAGACAAGCTATTCTTATGGCTATCTGACAACTGATGCACCTGCATGCCAGATCTTCTTGTTGAGAGAAAAGATTCAATATCCCTTTATGATAGGGGATAAATGTCTGATTTGCATGCGTTGATATTTATGTGCATGAATGTCACAGTTGTAGCCGAATGCTCTCACCAACTTACTCTCCTTTCAGGATTTGCCTTTCAGGTGCTACTCACTATAGGATATTTTGATAGAAGAATTTGAAACAGCTCATTCCAGTGAAACTACATGTCTTCTTCTACTTCTTCAGCTTTCCGAGCCATTGAGGTTTTTTGCTGCAAATACAATCCGTCTCCATTCGTCTCTCTGGTGGACCTTCTCTTGCCAGACAGAGCCGTTCTAGCTCTTAAGCGCCCGTTGTGCTTAGGTCGGGGCAAGACGATCAATCCTTACACCTGCAGCTGGATGTAAACGGTGACTTCTCGTTCAGAAAGTAATGCACACTACTGAAAGTAAAATTGCTTAAAAGTCAACCTAAAAAAAGGACGTATTTTTTTCTTCTTTTTATTACACCCTGCTGGTTTCTAAGCTTGGGGAGGGGAAGGAAAGTTTCACAACATTGTCCCCGTGTAGACAGTATTTCGATTCGGGGGTTGGGGGATCTCTACACCAATTTAATTCTGATAGGAGCAAGACGTTTGTATGCTTCAGAGAATCTGAACCTCAATTAATCGGACTAATAGAGCTTAAACTCCGCCTTAAGTCTCCAACAAATCAAGCAACAGACCAACCAACCAATCAAACAACAGACCAACTAATAAATCAACCAACAGACCAACCAACCAATCAACCAACAGATCAGGGAACCAATCAACCAGCAGACCAACCGACCAATGTAATCAGAAGAATATAAATATTCATCACAGAACATGCCCAGAAACAAAGGAACAATATTTAACAAACAAGTACACTCACCACCGGGTTTCGTTCTGTCGACTCCATCAATGGAGTCACTTGTGTTTTGATATGTTGTTGTGGAAATATCAGTGGTGCTTGTTACATCAGTAGCTTCTGTTACAGTCGTTGTTTCATTGGTATAATATAGCGACACATTAGTTACTGCTTCTGTTGTTGTTGACGTTATTGTTGCTGTTGTTATATTGTTTCTATTCCGATCCCATTCTTCGACATTGCTTCCCGTTCCGTTTGGCAGTGCCGATGTTGTTAATAATAAGTGGGTACTGTTAGAACTAACAGCACTTTGAAATGAAGAATCGAAAGTTGTATCTGTAGTAGACATATTCTCGATGTCGTCTTGCCCCTGGTTATTGTTAACGTCCTCTTTTGTTTTCGTTATTCTGTTGCTAGTCGTTGTGTTTTGGATATTCTCTGTGGTGCCCATCTTTGCCTCATCACCAGCAGTCCCTGATGAGTTATCAGATAAAGCGTCAGTCGTAACAGTAGTCCGTGTCTGATTTCCTGCAGAGATATAAAACACAATTAGTTTAGTAAAAGTACATTAATTTTTTCAACATACGTAATTACAAACGCTTTTTCTTATACACAATTTATTTTACTGTTTATGTTGTTTCTTCCCATGCTTTTTATGAGCTCATCCATCATAAATGGCATGAACTGGGCCTGAAAGATATTCATTCACTATTTCTCTAAGTCAAAGAAAAGATCACCTATATCTTTCGATAATTACTACAGATCTTCACAATGAAAGCTCCGCTATAAATTAGATCAATTCTATTATATTTATTATTTTAAGTTTATTCATTATGATTTCCAGCTTACCAATGTCGTAATGAATTAAAATCTACACCACATCTCCCGAACTGAACGACACGTCCTTCCCTGACGAAACATTCCGGCCATCAGCATCCAAATAGTGAAATTATCTCCCGACGATTTCTGACTTCATACCATCAACATAAATTATGTTAATGTGAATTCCACCCGCCGTACCAATAAAAATAGCTGCTGAGCTCAGCCCTCTGGCGGGAAAGATGATGTCCTTCTGGTGGGGGTAGGAGCTAATGTTTCCGGGAATTCAGGAGGGAGAGGTAATTTTTATTGGTCGACCCTGTCCTTGCACATGTGTTAATTCCCATAGTGTGGGCGAATTTTATTTCCAGCCGCTGTCAGTCTCCAAATGTAGCGGGGTGCAATTAATGTTATAATTAAAATCACAGGAGTGCCTCTCTTTAACATGGTGAACATTTGAAGTGATTATCCTTCTTTATTCGGAATAGTGTTGATTGGCGTCGATATTAAAAATGTCACAATCGCATCTTGTTGTTTCCACTATTGTTTTTCTTTTTTGATTTATTTTTAATTTTTTTTAAAATTTTGTTGTTGTTGATAAGACTTATGTCCTTCTCATCAATTTATAGATCTGCAAGCATCTTTACCATGTTGGAATGTCTTACTCTATCGAAAGCCTTTGTGTCGTCAATAAATAAAAGATGTATATCTTTGTTTACTTCTATAGAATATTCAATTACTGTTCGCAGCGATTACATGGCATTTACTGTACCCTTGTCTTGGGCACTCTTCCGACAGACGGGTCCAAATAGTTCTGCAGTGAATAAGTGATTAGGGTTAGGGTTAGGGTTAGTGTTAGTTATATAAAATTATTCACTGCAGAACTATTTAGACCCGTCTGTCGGAAGAGTGCCCTTGCCTTGTATAAACGCACATTCTTCTTCACCCATGTCAGGTTGTACTTTCTTCCTAACTTTTTGCATGATAATTCGTAGCACAATCTTTGTGTTGTGACTTATTATACTATTTGTTCGATGCTGATCACATTCCAAGGTTCCTTATTTCTTTGGGATTGCAATAAATACAACATTACATAATTCAGAAGGTATATCTCCGGTATCATATATTGTATTCAGCAGTCTGGTTGCTTGGTTTATTCCATATTCTTCTAAAACATTAATCATTTCTGTTGTGATGTTATCATAAGGTTAAGAACATTTCGAACCACCATCTTCAAAATTGGCGGTCCTTCATTATTAATTCGAATATCATACTGTTCATCTCTGTTGTCATCATAATGGTTTTTCACAAAAAATGACCACACATGTAGAATCTGATCTTTTTCTATTGCGATTTTGCCATCTTTTGTTTTGAGACAACCTGCTGATGTACGTGTTCTTTTACTAGTAAGTTCCCATATGCATTGATTTTGTATTTTTATTGCCGTGTTGTATTTCAATACATATTCAGTTTTTCTTAAGCCATGCTTTTTTTTTTTGGCCTCCTTGCATAATATTCCGACTTTTCTGTGAATTTTTTCATATTTGGCAGGGTTATTTTTGTTGAATCTTCTTGTTTCCGTTAGGTGTAAAATTTCTTCAGTCATCCATTTCTTACGACTCACCTTCTTTAATTTTGGAATAGTTTTTTCTGCAGCCAAACTGATTAAATTCTTCAACAATTCCCATTTATCATCCACATCTTGAAAGAGGATCTCTAGATCAGATAATATATCAAATCTGTTATTTACCTCTATGTTGAATTTATTGTGTATTTTCTTGTCATTTCTCAATGTACACAGATAATATTTATTATTTCCTGTAATATACTTGACTTGCTTTAACTTTACCCTCAATTTACCAGTAATTAATATGTGATCACTGTAACAATAAGCATTGGGAATTGTTTTTGCAATTGTTAACACATTTCGAACTGATCAGAATGTAATCAATCTGTTTTTTCTAATCCTGCTGTCAGAACTCCTCTATGTCCATAATCTTCTAGGGTATTGTTTAAACCAGGTGTTTCCTTCAATCATTTCTTGCTCTTTTGCCCATTCTACAAGTCTGTATCCTCTTTCATTTATCTCTCCCAAACCGTGGTTTCTACTGTGTATTCATCACCTTGATTTCCTACTTTTGCAATAAATCTCCCATTATGATATTTATTTCTGAACTTTTACATTTCTTAAAAACAGACTCTATGTCATTATAATATTCCTCTATACTATTAATACTATCTTCACTGGATTCTTCTCTTGCGGAATATATATTTGCATGACGTTTTATGTTAAAAGGTCTGCCGATTAATTTAACTAGTAGAACTCTGCTTGACACAGCCTAATATCCTTGAAAAGATTTTGATGTTTGCCGATCCAAGATAATTGCTACACCTCTTTGTCGTTCTTCTCAGCCAGAATAAACAATCTTACAATCTTAATTTGTCTTAATCCCTGCTCCTTTCCATCTTGTTTCGCACATTTCTAATATATTAATCTTCCCTCTCTCCATTTCTTGGTTGATGTTATCTAATGTTACGTCTTCGCTTAACGTCCGACATTCCATGTTGGTAATTTCAATGTCGCTTCCTTTTCTTGTGATGATCTGTAATTAGGCGAATCATGATAGACTAGGCAATTTTAAGGAAGGTAGTTTGTCGTTGCTTTCCTTCCTGGCAGTAACCATACTGACCGGGTAACCATAGCCATTGTCTCGATAGGAGACCACTTCGCCACTTCACCACTAGATCTTCTGCCTACCGTTGCGAAGCTTTACACCATAACCAACAACTTTCTGTCGGCTGCCATCATAATTTCTCCACCACCTGCCTTCCATGGCTTCTTGCGAAGAACTTCCAAAAATTAATACAAAATAACAACCACAGAAAACCACTAAAAACATCGTCTCTGGAATAATTAACGTTACATCGTCGCCATTTTACCCGAAGTATTAAATACTAGCCGGCTTCGTGGCTTAGAGGTTATAACTTTTCTCCGTAATCTCGTATACTCTCGTCGGTAACGTGATGACGGTGAGAATCAGCAGTGGTTCAAATCGCATCGGGAACTTAAGGGGAATGTGAGCCGGCCGCTCAGAAAACAATGGCAAACTACTGAGCGTAATCTTGCCAAGAGATCAACATACAGCTGGAAGATGCTGGTGTTGACAGCGATATCCTGTAAAGGATATGCAAAAAAACAACAACACATAAATAAATAAATTGTAACTATTAGCCCAGTTATATATGACTTATCGTAACTAATACCGTTGATATATATGACTGACTGTAACTATTACTGCATATAATTACGAGTTATTTTAACTGATTACTCAGATCAATATAATTTGTGTAACTTATTATCCATATATATATATATATATATATATATATATATATATATATATATATATATATATATATATATATATATATATATATATATATATATATTGATCTGAGTAATTAGTTAAAATAAGTCGTAAGTATATGCAGTAATAGTTACAGTCAGTCATATAGGTCTGCAAGTTGTGGAATGCGCATGGCCCTGCAGCCAGCAGGGTTAGGATCGGCTAGCCTCTCCCAGGAGGGGTGAAGAGCGAACATTAGTAGCCTGCCGATGACCCGCAGACTTCACAAGTCAACCCCCACCTCCACGTGGTGCAGACCGGGCAACCATGACCGCGAGGTCATGGGCTAACGGGGCTATGGCTCGCCATAGGGGATGGACTCCCTGTGGTCAGATTAGTGTCCTAAACCTGCGACTGGCCTAGCAAACAGGCAGGGGATCTTCATACTGCTCGTAGAAGAACTAAGAAGTATAAACAGACTGACCAAGCACTAATAGCAAAATCAGAAGCTGAATTACAAGACCACATGAATAGTCTAAACCAGGGGTCACCAAACTACGGCCTGCAGGCCGGATCCGGCCCGCGACGTCATTTCATCCGGCCCGCCGACGGTACTCGAAATTGCTTGATATAACGTATGGAACTCGAGGCGTTATGATACAATTTAAATGTCAGTATTATGTTTTGAATAATAGATGATCTCCACACAAAATCAGTATTAACATATAGAGAAATCAACATGTAGAGAAATTAACAGCGCATTAAAAATGATAATTGTCAAATGCTACGTATATTCAACACTACCGTATGGCGCGGAAGCTTGGACATTGAACAAGCAACTAGAAAGTCGCAAGGAGGCCCTGGATATGTGGATATACAGACGAATATGTCATATTTCGTGGAAACAAAAAAATCAATTGTAGAGGTTCTAGAAAAAACGGGAATGAAGAGAGAGTTGATGAAAAAAATAAAGAGGAGACAAGAGAAATATTTCGGCCACGTTAAAAGACATGATACTAAAAAAAAACATACTGGAGGGCAATGTTGAGGGCAAGCGAGCAAGAGGCAGACAACGATACAAGTGGGAAGATAACATCAAGAGATATACGAACATCAGCCTGATATTATGTAAGTCAAGGTGAGAGACAGTATTTGAGATCAATTGTAGCCAACTTCATTGTGGTCACGGAACCTGATTGATTGATTGATTTACACGCGTGGAGACCTCCTGACTACTATGTGTCTTAAATTTACAATTTTCAATTATGTTCTTGTTTATTGTAATGTTTACTTATTTCGCACCATCCCAAGTCCTTCCCCGGTTCGTTGTAGCGCCGCCTACGCTCTGACAGTACCATGGTTTCAAGAGCAAAACACACACACACACACACACACACACACACACACATCTTTCCCTCCCCCAGATGCGTCCGGCTGCCAACACAATTCCAATGTTCCAGAAATACTTACTTATTTTTGCCAGTCATTCATTTTATGGGTATGTAACAAGGATTTCTATGTTTGACAGTGATAGGTAAGTGAACTACAAGTGCGAATAGAGGCAATAAAGTAGCAAACATAGCATAAAAATGCCATAGAATCCCCGTGTTATTACGAAAATTTTATCCCCAGCTCAGAAGAATTCCCCGGTCAAGGTGTCAATCGAGCTGGTCGCTAGCTATATTAGAAGCTCACTTGATTTGCAAGGAAATGACTTGTTGAAAGAGAAGCACAGAGGAGGAAAACTTGTTGAATTTTACCGCTGCTTAGCTGATGTTGAGTTTCCGAAACTGAAGCAATCTGCCGCTGGTATGGCATCAGTGTTGGTCTCCCTGGTCTAGGGATTACACGAATTTCTCCGTAATCCCGTATACTCTCGTAAGTAACGTGATGTGAGCGAGAATTGGTAGCGGTTCTCTCCGCGTCGGTAACTTACGAGATATGTGAGCCGGTTGCTCAGAAAGCAGTAGCAAACTAATGAGCGTAATATTGCCAATAAATCAACAATCAGCTGAAAGATGCTGATGTTGACAGATATGTCCTGTAATGGATATGAAAAAAAAAATGATAGTGTTTCGAACAACTTATGTCATTAAGCAAACATTTTCAAAAATGAAATATGTGAAATCAATACATCGAACGAGATTGACTGATGAACATTTGAAAGCAGTTCTCTAGAATGGATGCAGCAATTCCAAACCATACATGGATGAAATCTTGAAAGCCAAGCATCAGCTTCACAAATCTCATTAACCTTTTTTGCTGCTTAGTTTGTGAGATTCGGATATGTGCACACTAGGTCTGATGTAACTATCTTTGTTGTTAACGTTGCCTTCTTTGATAACCTTTTGTAGTAAATAAATATGTTGGATGTCTTTGTTTGTTTGTTTGTTGTTTTTTTTTTGTGTGCATTGCACGCCATTCACCCATGATTAACTTAGTTATTCGTCTTTTTTTCCCAGAGCGTTCATTCTGGCTTGCAAGTGTTGTTAACGTTAGTTGCAGATCCTTTACAGGACGTTTGCAGTCAACACCAGCATTTTTTGCTGTTGTTGATGTCTTGGCAAGTTTACATTCAGTAGTTTGCCATTGCTTTCTAAATGATCCGCACCCATACCATAGCGTAAAAAACCAGCGCAATGTGGTCTGCTGCCAAATCGCGCGCATCTGTGTTTCGAACGCGGGTATACGGGATTACGAACCGCGTCCGTAAAACCTTCGCCACGGAGACCGGTGCAAGTATTGTACAGAATGAGTATGCGGCCCGCGCTCGTCATTTTTTCAGTTATTCGGCCCGCCGAGAAAAACGTTTGGTGACCCCTGGTCTAGCTGAATGATATCCTCACAGTAGGTATCTTTAATGGTACCAGATAGATTTCTAACTTAGCCTCTGATGTCCCCATCGTTCTGATCTTCAGTGCTAAATCTCTGCAGGAAAGCTTCCCCTTTCTCTTTGCCCATTGTCAAACGCGAACCGCTATCTCTGTATATTGTACCCACTGTGGCAGGACGATCTTTCCTTTCCATCTGTCTATGCAATTTGCAGAAATTTCCCTGTGTTTTATCTCCTCTAATCTCATTCATAAAGTGTTCCTTTTTCGCTCTTATGGGCTCTGTTGCACAGCGCTTGAATTCCTCCACCTTGGCTTTCTTTTCTTGCGAAGCTTGCTCCATTTCCTCTTGTGAGCTTTGGGGTGTCCGCCGCACTTTCTGTAACTGTTTAACTGCTGCTCTCTTGGATTTCCATGCACGTTCTACCTCAGAGGTCCACCAAGGAGGCTGCACATAAGTAGGTTTGCTAGTGACACATGCATGCCCTCTATCTGAGACGACCCATAAGGGTGTATTCCCTCTCATATTTAAAGGGCCGAGGTGCTCTAACAGCGTTGGTCTTGTTGGACTTAGAAATCAATAGTGAACAGGGTAGATGGTCACTCCCATGATCACACAGGATAGTCCATTTAACATTCAATACTGCCGACTGGGTGACAAATGCCAGGTCAATAGTCGTGTCCACATCACCAGGTCTCATCCCCATTCTAGTTGGCCTCCCATCGTTTATGCAGTCTACTTCTGAATCCACCATGGCTTCCGCAAGGGCATTTCCCTGTCGGTTTTCCCCGGTATTATCCCACTCTCTGTTTCGTACATTAAAAACGCCACATCGTACATTGAGCAGCCTGCTGTCTGGGATGTCCTCCAGCTCCATAAGCTAGTCCCGTCGTTCCTTTGTAACAAAAGAATCAACCGCGGCATATACATTTATTAAGTTTCAGCTCATACCCATAAAGGTCTTAGTGGTGCTCACTGAACAATAGGATTGTTAAAGCTCTCCCAAGCCTCTCGATAAATGGTAGAAATATGATTAGAGAAAGCAGACTGCAGTAGCCTGGGAATCACTTTTGATAGAAGCCTGTCGTTTAGCGATCAACTCAACTCACCTCCCACATAATTTCCAGATAATTCTAAATAATGTTGGTACTTATTTTAATTAGGCTGGATCGGCCCCATAATTGTCCTGGTCGATAAACCTGCTGTTGGGTCGCTGTCTTGGTAGGCAAGCGTACTAACAACGATGTGATTTAGTCAAAGGGCGGCAACCTTCTCTTTTATAGATGTTTGGTTCTACAGAGCCTAAATATTTCATTTTCAAAGCATCATTTTATAATTAGAAATACTTTGATTTCTTAAAGTTTGCGAATCAGAATCTAGATAAAACTCTTTGAATATAAGTAAAACTTATAGAATGCTGCACATCTGCTTGTAACGTATTGTACAAATATAAACGAGCTTACATTAAGTTCCCTGTAGTTGAAATAGTAATGTTTACTTTTATGAAGGCTAATTGTCTTATTTGACTTTCTCTTGAAGGGGAATTGGTATGGCCGTTAGAGGCCGCCAAACCCTATAATGTTCTGAATATATTGTATGAGTGCGGATGTCCAAGAAAGAAGGCATGACACAAACTTTGCACTGAACAGATTATGTATTTTTTCCCGCCACTAACTGTGCAGACAGACAGACAGAGACAGACAGACAGACAGACAGACAGACAGAAAGACAGACAGACAGACAGACAATGAAGAGAATCCGGAAACAACAAAAACACACTAAACAGCTACATACAACCAATGTTTTTAAAGGAAAATGTATCTAATTATTAATGTCAATTGTCAATTTATACTCAACATTATTTCTTATTTGATAATAGGATGAGTGACGATATCAAAATAATATGTTTAAATATAGCAGGTATACGTACAAAACAACAACACATTTGCACACTTATACACAAATACAAACCAGATTTCATCCTGCTACAAGAGACAAATATACAATCAGATACACATGGTGCACAAATTACAACACAATTAGGACTGAGATATGCATTTTTCAGTTTGGCGGTCCACAACACAGGGTCTGGGACAGCCATACTACAGACATCAGATAGGTGGAACATTCTCAAAACAAATCGGGATAGCCAGGGTAGAATCAACATAATACAAATAAGTAACAATTCAAACACATATACCATTGTCAACATTCACGCACCACCAAATTATAACTACCAACCACAATTCTATGAAGAACTTGACACACTACTCACACATACATATAGAGGACAGAACATAATACTCTGTGGAGATTTCAACTGTGTATTACAGGCACTGGATATAGTAGGCGGAGAAATGAAGACACAGGTAAGGAGAATGAACGGAGAAGGCACAACCCAGTTAGAGACATTGCAAAACATTTTAGACACACACACCTTAATAGACACATTCAGATACACACATCCAAATAAGCGAGAAATAACACACACAGATAAAACACACCACACGGGAAGAAGATTAGATAGGATATATATACCCGCAACACACCACATAATAAACACTCAGCACCTACAAGAGACATTACAGTACACAGACCATAAAGCCATATTAGCACACATCAGTTCAAGCAACATAACCACACAAACATTTAAACGTTCACCACATTGGAAATTTAACAACACACTTCTTAAGAATGAAAAATACGTAAAATACATGACACAACTTTTACACATATACACCTACCACATGCCGACTGATAACATCAGACAATACTGGGACTTATTAAAAAATACAATACGAAGCAGAACACAGCAACTAGCATCCATCATACACAAAGACAGATTAAGACAGGAACAAATTATACAAACAGCCATACAGCTGACAAAACAGACAGACAGCAATGCACCACACTTACACACACTGGAGGAACAGCTAGATCAGCACGAACAACATAGATATTTAGGTGCTCTCCTGAGAACAAAGCTCAACACAATCATACAAGAGACCCCCAGTAAACAATACATGGCAATTGAACAAAATATACAGCGTGGCAGACAAATAGGCAAAATAGTAGACATGCAAGGTAATATGCAAACAGAACCAGCACAAATAACAGAAGCATTCAATCAATACTACACTCAACTGTTTACAGCAGAGACAATAGACACACAGACACAAGACAATTTTCTACAATATAGTAAAAAGCTGTCAGATGAAGACAGAGACAGACTAGACACAGAACTAACACTGGCTGACATATCGAATACACTCAGCAAAATGAACAAGGACAAGACACCAGGGCCGGACGGTTTAACGATAGAATTCTACCAACACTTCTTGCCTATCTTAGGTGGTCTTCTTCTTAAAGTCTATCAAGACACCTTTGATAAACAACAACTGCAATATGTCTTACATCGCACTCATATCCAAAAACAATACAGACAAAACACAGATGAAAAATTATAGACCAATATCACTTCTGAACACAGATTATAAAATACTTACCAAGGCACTGACCCAGAAACTTAGACCCTACATGCCAAAGCTCATACACCCTGACCAGCAATGCGGAGTACCACGTAGAAACATACACCAACACACAAACATTTCATTAGAGACATCATCACATACACACAGGAGAAAGACTGTCAAGCCTCCCTTTTGTCCTTAGACCAGGAGAAGGCCTTTGACAGAATATCCCACTCTTATCTACACAAGACATTAACAGAATGCAACTTAGGAATATACTTTAGGAGGTGGATAGAGATCCTGTACCAGAATCCTGAGAGTAATTTGTTGGTTAACCACACACTCACTGCAG
>JACEFZ010015639.1:0-2500 GCA_014155875.1 Cepaea nemoralis | reverse complement strand
CTCAACGTATCAAGAAGAGATAAGATCAGAAATGAAGAAATCAGGACTAAAGTGGGTGTTAAGGCAGCACTAGATTTTATCAGAAAGCAGCAAGTCAAATGGTTTGGCCATGCAAGTAGGTTACCAGTCAACAGCATATCACAACAAGCAATGATGTACAGACCAGATGGAAACAGAGGAAGAGGCCTGTCGTAAGTAAGCCTTTCCTACTTTAGTGTCGTCCCTGGAGTGAGGGGAATCAACACCCACATTTTTATTAACCCAATATTATTGTCCTAGAGTAACCACCAGACTCCGTCTACAAAACTCCGTCAGTCTGCAGACACCTCTTTCTCACTCTCACTCACCCCTAGATCATGCCCCCTCTCACTCTTCCCCAACACATCATACTCAACAACTCTATCTTTAACAAATAAATACAAAATAATTTATTAAAGCAAAGAGTATGTGTGTGAGAAGTGTGTGTGTGTACTGTGTAGAATGTGTGTCGAATATTCTAGTGTGTATTTAGATTCAGAGCAGCAGATCAGGAGCCCAAGTCAGATGGTCATCATAGCAAGGGAACACCACAGAATGATAGCTTAGTACGTGAACACCTCACCGATTGATGCGTCTCTTCTTCCAGACGTTGACTTTCTCCGGGATCCACTGGGTCTACAAGATGCATGATCCACCAAAAATAGTTATTGTATAACCTTAATCATGGATCTGTCACTCACTGTAAAGACTAAGATCCCTATAACTCAAATAAGTACGGATCGCTGTACCGTGAAAACTAGGTTTAAATGTCACAGGTCTCACATTTGTTCTAATCCATGTTCATAGATTGTCACCCACAAAAGGTTCCAAAGTACTTCTTCGCTGTACTAAATTATTCCACGAGAACTCCATGTTCAATGTTCTTTTCTATTCCCTAGTGTTCAGTGGTATGTGGTGAAGAAACGAGTTTGACCCAACCTGGGTAAATCCCTATTGTAAATGAATCGTTTATAATGTCTTGCTCCACAGCGCTTGAATTCCTCCACCATGACTTTCTTTTCTTGCGAAGCTTGCTCCATTTCTTCTTGTGAGCTTTGGGGTGTCCGCCGCACTTTCTGTAACTGTTTAACTGCTGCTCTCTTGGATTTCCATGCACGTTCTACCTCAGAGGTCCACCAAGGAGGCTGCACATAAGTAGGTTTGCTAGTGACACTGCATGCCCTCTATCTGAGACGACCCATAAGGGTGTATTCCCTCTCATATTTAAAGGGCCGAGGTGCTCTAACAGCGTTAGTCTTGTTGGACTTAGAAATCAATAGTGAACAGGGTAGATGGTCACTCGCATGATCACACAAGATAGTCCATTTAACATTCAATATTGCCGACTGGGGGACAAATGCCAGGTCAATAGTCGTGTCCACATCACCAGGTATCACCCCCATTCTAGTTGGCCTCCCATCGTTTATGCAGACTACTTCTGAATCCACCATGGCTTCCGCAAGGGCACTTCCCTGGCGGTTTTCACCGTTATTGTCCCAGTCTCTGTTTCGTACATTAAAGTCGCCACATCGTACTTTGAGCAGCCTACTGCCTGGGATCTCCTCCAGCTCCATAAGCTAGTCCCGTCGTTTCTTTGTAACAAAAGAATCAACCGCGGCATATACATTTGTTAAGTTTCAGCTCATACCCATAAAGGTCTTGTGGTGCTCACTGAACAATAGGATTGTTAAAGCTCTCCCAAGCCTCTCGATAAATGGTAGAAATATGATTAGAGAAAGCAGATTGCAGTGCCTGGGAATCACTTTTGATAGAAGCCTGTCCTTTAGCGATCAACTCAACTCACCTCCCACATAATTTACAGATAATTCTAAATAATGTTGGTACTTATTTTAATTAGGCTGGATCGGTCCCAGAATTGTCCTGGTCGATAAACCTGCTGTTGGATCGCTGTCTTGGCAGGCAAGCGTATTAACAACGATGTGATTAAGTCAAAGGGTGGCAACCTTCTCTTTTATAGATGTTTGGTTCTACAGAGCCTAAATATTTCATTTTCAAAGCATCATTTTATAATTAAAAATACTTTGATTTCTTACAATCTGCAATCAGAATCTAGATAAAATTCTTTGAATATAAATAAAACTTATAGAATGCTGCACATCTGCTTGTAACGTATTGTACAAATATAAACTAGTTTACATTAAGTTCCCTGTAGTTGAAATGGTAATGTTTATATTAATGAAGGCGTACTATTTCTTCATTTGACTTTCTCTTGAAGGGGAATTGGTATGGCTGTTAGAGGCCACCAAACCCTATAATGTTCCGAATATATTGTATGAGTGCGGATGTCCAAGAAAGAAGGCATGACACAAACTTTGCACTGAACAGATTATGTATTTTTTCCCGCCACTAACTGTGCAGACAGACAGACAGACAGAAAGACAGACAGACAGACAGACAGACAGACAAACAAACAGACAGACCAACAGACAGACAGACAGACAGACAGACAGACAGACAGATA
>JACEFZ010015638.1:0-102528 GCA_014155875.1 Cepaea nemoralis | reverse complement strand
TTCACCCCCCAAACCTACTTTTACTAATACTTCCCACCCCAATAACCTACTTTACTAATACTTCACACCACAATAACCTACTTTACTAATACTTCACACCCCAATAACCTACTTTACTAATACTTCACACCCCAATAACCCACTTTACTAATTCCTTGCACCCAAATAGCCTACTTTACTAATACTTCACATCCCAATAACCTACTTTACTAATACTTCACACCACAATAACCTACTTTACTAATATTTCACAACCCAATAACCAACTTTACTAATACTTCACAACCCAATAGCTGATTGTACTAATACTTCACACCACAATAACCTACTTTACTAATATTTCACAACCCAATAACCTACTTTACTAATACTTCACAACCCAGTAATCTACTTTACTTTTTTTTTGTTGCTCGCTCGCTTTGACCTCAAGCGTAGTCCATACACACTATTTACAGTAATGATGGACTGATTTTTGCGTGTGGACTAGCGTTCCCTATTAACGGTGTCTCTCACAATCAGGCGAACCCACTCCGACTTCAGAGGAACTTGTAATTTACGTCCCCAAGTCAAGGACGACAGGTTAACATTTTAGTCCAGCTGTCCGGTGTAGTGGTTGAAACCCCTTACATAGGCATCAGCACACGGGATGTTTAAGAACACGCGCTCTTACCCATTCGGCCATGTGGACCTGCACCTACTTTACTATTACTTCACATCCCCATAACTTAATTTACTAATACTTCACAAACCAATAAATGACTGTACAATTACTTCACACCTCATTAACCTACTTTATTAATACTTCACGCCTCAATAACTTACTTTACCAATATTTTACACCCAAATAACTTGCCTTACTATTACTTGACACTTCACACCGCAATAACTTACTTTACTAACACTTTACACTTCACATCCCAGTATCTTAACTTTACTAATATGTCAGACCCAAATCACTTGCCTTACTAATACTTCACACTTCACACCCAAATCACTTGCCTTACTAATACTTCACACTTCACACCCAAATAACTTACTTTACTAACACTTCACACTTCACATCCCAATGAACTTACTTTACTAATATTTCACACCCAAATAACTTGTCTTCTAATACTTCACACTTCACACCCCAATAACTTACCTTACCTTACTAATACTTCACACTTCACAAATACTTCTGACTTCACACACTGCAATAACTTACCTTACACTTCACACGCCACACCCCAGTAACAGTATGTGCTGTGAGATTAACTTTAACTTGTTTATAATCTATTTATAACTTATGTTGAAACATGTGATTTATGTGTATATGTTTGTTTTTACTTTGCAGGTGAATTACCTCGCATGAGAGATCCAGACTCACTTCACTCAGGCAGTTTGACGAGGGAAACCAATCACCATTGAAATATACCGTAGTGTTTATCATTGGAACCCTGATGTTGGTGTCTCATAACGTTGAGATGAGTGATACGACACTTATACACTGTTCACAGTCTCCAGAATACAATTCCTGTATCGGTATTGGAGATATGTTTCAACAAAATTAAGATGCATATGCGATATAGAAGCAACATCAGTACACTCCGGACATTCCCAAAGGGGCTCCGTCTCGTTCTTCAGTAGCCAGCAAAGAGTCCCATGCTGGTGGTACATGTCTGATTGTTAACAAGTTAATTGAAATATCCGGTTGGTTATACAGTTGATGACGTTTACTGCATGCAGATCTGCTGACGAAATGTGAAATATAAAATAATCATCGCAAGCAATTCACATTCAACTGTCATACATTTACGAGCATTATTTGGAAGGAAAGTTGCTTTATGTGTTAGTTCCAATTGGGCGATTGATTTATTATACAGCAGGTCACATTTAGTGTTCCATGTTGACCCAATTTGATTTCTAATTACATTAGAGATTTTAAAAGGAAACTGAGAAAGTTGTGTAGCTTGACCGGAAAAGTCTCCTTTTTTCCCATGAAGTTTAAAATACGATTCCATGTATTTTAAGATACGAAACAATACAGATCACATGTTAACGAAGAAATAGCAAACGTGATTCACAATGTTTTCTTTGAGAGTAACATTTGAAGTCACAATGTTGAAGTTTTAAAGTAAGAATTAAGTTTCCTGGAATTGTTTCGTACATTTGTAAGTGTTATTATAATTAGTACAACAGAATGGTCTTCAAATGTGTGTATACTTTTTATGGAACTCATCACTCGGATACAGGATTTGTCATGTGACCACACGGATTCCTATTTCTTCAGCCAATCGAATATGAGGCCGCCAAATTTATACAGCTTCTTACGTCTGCTACTTGTGGTGCTGTTGTGTGCGGAGAGATGCGTCGCTGTGAAATGGCTGTAAGTATGAATGTTGCGTCTATGTTTTCATTTAAAACAGTGTGTTCCCTTGTGTATGTGAAAGATGAAGACACAAATATATTTCACATATTTCACTGTATCTCCTAGGCGCATACAACAAAAAAGTAGTTGAGCATATAATGAGTTGAGTTGAGCTAAGAACCGACATCACTGCACTCAAGACGTTCCCACACGCGCTCCGTCCGCTCGTTCAATAGCCAACGAAGAGCCATACTACTAATCGTTCCCACCGCTTTCTGATTGAAAGTTCTCTTGGTCTTCCCACTCAGTTTTCAGATTATTCCAGAACCCCTGCCGAACACCCACAATAGCATTCTGTCCACATACGGGTTCTCAATCTGTTCCCCACATTCTCCATTTGTTCCCACGGGTGCTCCGACCACTTCTCCATTGTCTATAGGTAATCTACCACCAAGAGGTGCATTCTCTGCCAGCCTATCAGCCTGTTCATTCCCCCAAACTGCCCGCACGACCAGGGCAAAAATATCCATACAATTCTCACAATCTGTGACCTCTGAAGCGACGACAGCCATTCCACACGACATATTCCTTTCTCCACCATACTAAGCATACACCTTGAATCCGCAATGAATACAGTGTGTGTTGCAGTGGTTTCCTCTAACCAACGGAATATAATGAAGTACCGAGGGGGTCAGCATGACCGAATGGATAAGAGAGGATACTTCCGGTCACGAACATGGAGGATAGGTAGTGAAACGGTTAAGGCCTATGTAGTTGTTATGCTCGTGGCCACCGTTTGTATTCGCATTTTCCTCATGTTGGACTGGTAGTTTATGGTTCCGTCGCCCTGCTACTGAGTGAGTGCGTGGCGCGACGCTGTGAGCTGTTAATATCGTGTTAAATGCTTTTAAATATGCCCGAGTTTGTGGAGCGTGAACTGCATGTTCAGAGCAATGGCGGCTTGCTATTTCCCAGAATTGATCGATTTTTGTGCCTTATGCAGAGATGTGTGGCTGCTGGTCTTCTGATTGACTGCCACTTCCTTTGACGATGAACTGTGTTTCGTGGAGGAATGTTGTTTTGGCATTCTGGAGACGGCATTATGTACAGTGAAATGTTTTTTTACATCTGTCCGAGGTGTTGTGGCGTGAACTGCGTGTTCGGAAAATGGCGTAGTTGGCTAGAAAACATCTAGAAACGGAACAACAACATCTAGAAATATTTGCATGCATGGCGGCTTGTGACGCAGAAGTGACTATTTTTTTTTTTTTGGCCTTGTTTTCTAATGACTGCCGTTTCCATCGATGATGCATTTTCGTAGAAGAAGAAGAAGAAGAAGAAGAAGAAGAAGAAGAAGAAGAAGAAGAAGAAGAAGAAGAAGAAGAAGAAACAGAGATGTAATAAATCTGATAAACATAAAGCGGACCAAACAATACCAGTGACCGGGCCGCAGGCTTCCGCGCGCCTACTACAAGTCATTGACAAAACAGCCTGGTGCCAAGTCACAGATCTAGTTAAATAAAGCGGCTAATCAGCAGGACGGTCGCTGGCTGTAAGTTGCTGTCTCGTATTAGCTGCACCTGCAGGGAGAAAAGGTGGTAAAACGTGCTGCCATAGACGATAAATATTTGCAAACACGCGTCAAGAAATCTAATTAAATTTATTGAGATAAATGAGGAAGCGGCCCCCCATCCCCTGGAGCTGTTGTTCAGAATACTTTCCTGCAGTCTTGTATTTTCCTTTCTCTCTTCTTGCCTGGTCTAGTTACATGGTTTATTTTTTAGACGGTTGAGTTTAGACTGAATCAGTCAACGGGTGTTTGAATTGCTTGCTCTTTGACTAGACCTGTTGGTTCACGTAAATACAAGGCTGTAGATGCATTTGCAGCCCCCTCATAACGGTGAAACTCTGGTGGTAGTTACACGGAGAACGGCCCGATGACAGCTGTTAAACTCTAGTTGTAGTTATAAGGAGAACGGCCCTATAACTACTGTTAAACCCTACTTGTAGTTATAAGGAGAACGGCCCTATAATTACGGTTAAACCCTAGTGGTGATTATAAGGGAATAGGCCCAGTGACAACGGTTATACCGTATAGTATTTGTAAGAGGTTCAGGCCGCAGGGTGCAGCAGTGAGTATTAAGGGGTAGCCCGCTGACAACGGTTATGTCCTAGTATTATAAAAGAAATGGCCCGCTGACAACGGTTATGTCCTAGTATTATAAAAGGAATGACCCGCTGACAATGGTTATGTCCTAGTATTATAAAAGGAATGGCCCGCTGACAACGGTTATGTCCTAGTATTATAAAAGGAATGACCCGCTGACAACGGTTATGTTCTAGTATTATAAAAGGAATGACCCGCTGACAACGGTTATGTCCTAGTATTATAAAAGGAATGGCCCGCTGACAACGGTTATGTTCTAGTATTATAAAAGGAATGGCCGCTGACAACGGTTATGTCCTAGTATTATAAAAGGAATGACCCGCTGACACGGTTATGTTCTAGTATTATAAAAGGAATGGCCCGCTGACAACGGTTATGTTCTAGTATTATAAAAGGAATGGCCCGCTGACAACGGTTATGTCCTAGTATTATAAAAGGAATGACCCGCTGACAACGGTTATCTTCTAGTATTATAAAAGGAATGGCCCGCTGACAACGGTTATGTTCTAGTATTATAAAAGGAATGGCCCGCTGACAATGGTTATGTTCTAGTATTATAAAAGGAATGACCCGCTGACAACGGTTATGTCCTAGTATTATAAAAGGAATGACCCGCTGACAACGGTTATGCCTTCTAGTATTATAAAAGGAATGGCCCGCTGACAACGGTTATGTCCTAGTATTATAAAAGAATGGCCCGCTGACAACGGTTATGTCTAGTATTATAAAGGAATGACCCGCTGACAACGGTTATGTCCTAGTATTATAAAAGGAATGGCCCGCTGACAACGGTTATGTCCTAGTATTATAAAAGGAATGGCCCGCTGACAACGGTTATGTCTAGTATTATAAAAGGAATGACCCCGCTGACAACGGTTATGTCCTAGTATTATAAAAGGAATGACCCGCTGACAACGGTTATGTCCTAGTATTATAAAAGGAATTGACCCGCTGACAACGGTTATGTCCTAGTATTATAAAAAGGAATGGACCCGCTGACAACGGTTATGTCCTAGTATTATAAAAGGAATGACCCGCTGACAACGGTTATGTCCTAGTATTATAAAAGGAATGGCCCGCTGACAACGGTTATGTCCTAGTATTATAAAAGGAATGACCCGCTGACAACGGTTATGTCCTAGTATTATAAAAGGAATGACCCGCTGACAACGGTTATGTCCTAGTATTATAAAAGGAATGGCCCGCTGACAACGGTTATGTCCTAGTATTATAAAAGGAATGGCCCGCTGACAACGGTTATGTTCTAGTATTATAAAAGGAATGACCCGCTGACAACGGTTATGTCCTAGTATTATAAAAGGAATGGCCCAGCTGACAACGGTTATGTCCTAGTATTATAAAAGGAATGACCCGCTGACAACGGTTATGTGCTAGTATTATAAAAGGAATGGCCCGCTGACAACGGTTATGTCCTAGTATTATAAAAGGAATGACCCGCTGACAACGGTTATGTCCTAGTATTATAAAAGGAATGACCCGCTGACAACGGTTATGTCGCTAGTATTATAAAAGGAATGGCCCGCTGACAACGGTTATGTCCTAGTATTATAAAAGGAAATGACCCGCTGACAACGGTTATGTCCTAGTATTATAAAAGGAATGACCCGCTGACAACGGTTATGTCCTAGTATTATAAAAGGAATGGCCCGCTGACAACGGTTATGTTCTAGTATTATAAAAGGAATGGCCCGCTGACAACTGTTATGTTCTAGTATTATAAAAGGAATGACCCGCTGACAACGGTTATGTTCTAGTATTATAAAAGGAATGGCCCGCTGACAACTGTTATGTTCTAGTATTATAAAAGGAATGACCCGCTGACAACGGTTATGTTCTAGTATTATAAAAGGAATGGCCCGCTGACAACGGTTATGTTCTAGTATTATAAAAGGAATGGCCCGCTGACAACGGTTATGTCCTAGTATTATAAAAGGAAAGGCCCGCTGACAACGGTTATGTCCTAGTATTATAAAAGGAATGGCCCGCTGACAACGGTTATGTTCTAGTATTATAAAAGGAATGGCCCGCTGACAACGGTTATGTTCTAGTATTATAAAAGGAATGGCCCGCTGACAACGGTTATGTTCTAGTATTATAAAAGGAATGACCCGCTGACAACGGTTATGTTCTAGTATTATAAAAGGAATGACCCGCTGACAACGGTTATGTTCTAGTATTATAAAAGGAATGACCCGCTGACAACGGTTATGTTCTAGTATTATAAAAGGAATGGCCCGCTGACAACGGTTATGTTTCTAGTATTATAAAGGAATGGCCCGCTGACAACGGTTATGTTCTAGTATTATAAAAGGAAAGGCCCGCTGACAACGGTTATGTCCTAGTATTATAAAAGGAATGGCCCAGCTGACAACGGTATGTCCTAGTATAGATAAAGAACTGGGCCCGCTGACAACGCTATTTCTAGTATTATAAAAGAAATGGCCCGCTGACAACGGTTATGTTCTAGTATTATAAAAGGAATGACCCGCTGACAACGGTTATGTTCTAGTATTATAAAAGGAATGACCCGCTGACAACGGTTATGTTCTAGTATTATAAAAGGAATGACCCGCTGACAACGGTTATGTTCTAGTATTATAAAAGGAATGACCCGCTGACAACTGTTATGTTCTAGTATTATAAAAGGAATGGCCCGCTGACAACGGTTATGTTCTAGTATTATAAAAGGAATGACCCCGCTGACAACGGTTATTGTCTAGTATTATAAAGGAAATGGCCCGCTGACAACGGTTATGTCCTAGTATTATAAAAGGAATGGCCCGCTGACAACGGTTATGTCCTAGTATTATAAAAGAAATGGCCCGCTGACAACGGTTATGTCCTAGTATTATAAAAGAAATGGCCCGCTGACAACGGTTATGTCCTAGTATTATAAAAGAAATGGCCCGCTGACAACGGTTATGTCCTAGTATTATAAAAGAAATGGCCCGCTGACAACGGTTATGTCCTAGTATTATAAAAGAAATGGCCCGCTGACAACGGTTATGTCCTAGTATTATAAAAGAAATGGCCCGCTGACAACGGTTATGTCCTAGTATTATAAAAGATATGGCCCGCTGACAACGGTTATGTCCTAGTATTATAAAAGAAATGACCCGCTGACAACGGTTATGTCCTAGTATTATAAAAGATATGGCCCGCTGACAACGGTTATGTCCTAGTATTATAAAAGAAATGACCCGCTGACAACGGTTATGTCCTAGTATTATAAAAGAAATGACCCGCTGACAACGGTTATGTCCTAGTATTATAAAAGAAATGACCCGCTGACAACGGTTATGTCCTAGTATTATAAGAGAAATGGCCCGCTGACAACGGTTATGTCCTAGTATTATAAAAGAAATGGCCCGCTGACAACGGTTATGTCCTAGTATTATAAAAGAAATGGCCCGCTGACAACAGTTATGTCCTAGTATTATAAAAGAAATGGCCCGCTGACAATGGTTATGTCCTAGTATTATAAAAGAAATGGCCCGCTGACAACGGTTATGTCCTAGTATTATAAAAGGAATGACCCGCTGACAACGGTTATGTTTTAGTATTATAAAAGGAATGGCTCGCTGACAACGGTTATATCTTAGTATTATAAAAGAAATGGCCAGCTGACAACGGTTATGTCCTAGTATTATAAAAGGAATGACCCGCTGACAACGGTTATGTCCTAGTATTATAAAAGGAATGACCCGCTGACAACGGTTATGTCCTAGTATTATAAAAGGAATGGCCCGCTGACAACGGTTATGTCCTACTATTATAAAAGGAATGACCCGCTGACAACGGTTAAGTCCTAGACACCAGGTGTGGGTAGAATTTTGACATTTGCAGATGTTGTGTTGGTGAAAAGACAGGGCATAGACAGGGCCAGTTTGGCGGAAGACTTACAGATGGCGTTAAACAGGGTGGCAGATTGGTGCAGGGACGCGGGGGCCGTTATACACCCAGACAAGGCATCGGTTGTGTGGTACTCCCTGATTAACCGGATCGTCAAGGCAGATGTCCCAGGTATTATGTTGAATGGATGTCCTCTTAGTAGAGAGAGTAAACTTAAGTACTTGGGTATCACCTTTGATAGGTGTTTGTATTTTAAGGAGGCTTTGCCGTCTCCCTGGTCGAGGGGTTAGCAGCTTTCTCCGTAACCCCGAATACTCTCGTGGTTGACGTGAGCGCACGAGAATTGGAAGCGGTTCGAGTCGTGCCAGTGACTTATGAGAGTATGGAGCCGGTCGCTCAGAAAGTCGTGGCGTGCTGATGAGCGTAATCTAGCCTAGGAATCAACATACAGCTGAAAGATGCGGATGTTGACCGCAATATCCTGAAACAGGATGGAAACGCGGAAGAAAAAAAAATGTGGAGGCTATAGGGTGGCGAAGGCTGGTGGGGTACTTAATGCACTGATGGCGATGGCAGCAACCGGGGTAGATCAGAGGATGCTTTACAAGCTCTTTCAGCAGTTAATAATTTCTGTTATTGAGTATTGTTTGGGGCTGCTGACAGTATCAAAGAGCCAGCTTGACAAGTTGGAGCGCATACAGAATGCTACAATGCGAGGTAATCCTGTGGTGCACAAAGGACACACCAATTATATGCATGAAGCATATCCTGGCGCTACCAACATTGAGGGATAGGCAAAGGGTCCTTCAGGCCAAATGGTACCTGAGAGTTGCTGCAGACAGGGATCAGCCCCCTGCATGCAGCCATGGATATAGTCAAGGATCGTAGACTAAGACGAGGCAGGGGCAGAACTAACTATACGTCAGGTGTGTGATCTGGAGACCATCAATTGTGAAAAAGAGTGGTTTGAAGTTCCGGAAGACATGACGGACTGGCACAATGTAATAGTAACACTGGGTCGTGAGTGCAGAAAATGGGTAGCGGGCCGCACTGAGTTTGAAGTCCAACAACTGATCCAGAGCAACACACATCAAAGTGACATAGTCATCTACACCGATGGGTCAGTGGTGAGAACAGACGTCACTGATTGGGGTTTTATTGCAAAGGCTAATGGACGAGACTTGAAGAAGGAGAGTCTGGCATATGAGACTACGACCTCCAGCATGAGAATGGAGGTAGAAGCAGTAACAGCGTCATTACGGTGGTTAGAGGAGACTACTGCAGCACACGTTGTATTCATTACGGATTCACAGAGTATGCTCAGTAAGGTGGAGAAAGGAATGTTTCGTGTAGAATGGCTGTCGTCGCTTCAGAGGTCACAGATTGTGAGAATTGTATGGATATTTTGTCCTGGCCATGCGGGGGTGCGGGGGAATGAACAGGCTGATAGGCTGGCAGGGAATGCACCTCTCCGTGGTAGATTGCCTTGGACAAGGGGGAGGTATCATGCGTTTGTGGGACCAGTTGGAGAAGGCGGGGGAACAGATTGAGAACCCGTATGTGGAAAGAATGAGATTGCGTGGGATCGGCAGGAGTTCTGAAAGAATCTCAAAACTGAGAGGTAAGACCAGGATAACTTTAAATCAGATAGCGATGGGAACGATTAGTAGTATGACTCTTCGCTGACTTTTGAACGAGGAGACGGAGCACATATGGGAATGTCCTGAGTGCAGTGATGTCGGTTTTTAACTCAACTCAGCTCAACTCAACTCATGTCCTAGTATTTTAAAAGGAATGGCCCGCTGACAAAGGAAACGTTCTAGTATTATAAAAGGAATGGCCCGCTGACAACTGTTATGTCCTAGTATTATAAAAGGAATTACCCGCTGTCAACGGTTAAGTTCTAGTATTATATAAGGAATGACCCACTGACAACGGTTTCAACCCTAGTGACATTTATAAAGGGAACATCAAGCTGTCAACGGTTAAACCATATTAGATGATATGAAGGGAACGGCCCGCTGACAACGGTTAAACCCTAGAGACATTTAGTTATAAAGAGAATGTGGAATTCGTCGGTTGCAGCACAATACTAGTTTTATGGCACCGACATGCACACTGTTGGCCACAGTAGCCTAGCGGATAGGGAAACCACAGTCGAGGGTTTGAAATTATTTGAATAACGAAGACACAAACAATAGATTGCAGATTTATTGCCTGGCACATTTCGCTGCATCTCGTCATGTACATACTGTATAAATCACACAACATAAAATAAAGTAATTAGATGAATCCTTGAAGCTGAAATATACACATATTATCACAGTAATCTCAATTGTTTACCACGGTAATTTTAAACTGACTATCATGTCTGTCTGTTTGCACAAGACTGGCTTCTGCCGATTCATTCGAAATTAGCCTCGGCGATGTGGAAACAGATCGCTTTGCGTTGATTTCGATGGTATGAGGCATCGACCATTCAGAAAGCTGTGACAAACTTACAATCAGTTGCTTGTCCTGTGCAGCACGTGGCAACCAACCCTAGATATATTTTCTAGACAAGTTTACGTTCTGTCGTCTGTAAGTGCCCTCTGAACGGGAAATCAAGATGGAGGTCCAACTGACCGGTGTAGGGAACAACCCACGTACCCAGCCATCAACGCACCGGAAGTTCAAGGGCCACACAGACTGCCAATAAGTACTGATCGTTAAATTGCCTAGTAAATCACAAACAATCAGTTCATGCTGGGGTTGACTGCGGCGTCCTGTAAATGTCATGCAACTAACTTTTTAACTGATTCTGTGCCGAAAGATAATATATTGCCAAATATGACCTCTAATTTGGACAGAAGGACGATACATCGCCATACTAAAGTTATCGTGTCATTTGTTTTGTTTCGCGGTTACTTCCGCAATTTTCATTCTCAGTGAACGGAAATGTACATGGTAATAATACTTGTTTATTTGATCGTGTACCATGTTTGATCCAAACGTACCTTTTGTTTGGCACTGAGTCATCTGAAGATGTGGATATACAAACGAATATGTCGTATTTCATGGAAACAAAAACAATCAAATACAGAGGTTCTAGAAAAACTGGGAATGAAAACAAGAGTTGATGAAAGAAATAAAAATGAGGCAAGTGAAATATTTCGGCCATGTTGAAAGACATAATACTCTTATCAAACCATACTGGAGGGTAAGGTTGAGTGCAAGCCATCAATAGGTAGGCAAGGATATAAGTGGGAAGATAACATCAAGAGATGGACTAACAGCAGTCTGGTAGAATTTACAGTCAGGGCTAGAGACAGACGGTGTTGGAGATCCATTGCAGCCAACCTTAATTGTGGAGACGGTACCTGATTAATTCAGTTAACACACTAATACAAAAGGACTTGAGAAAAAATAATGGGAGCTAATACAATGTATCAATACACGTTAAATGAAAAATACAAACAAGCTTAATAAATTGATACAGGAGCAAAGGGAAAAGATTAATATACTGATACAAGCTAATTCATGGAGATACAACTAGTAATACAGACGGATTTATCTGAAAAGAACAGATAAGACACCAAACAAAGAAAACAGTGCGGTTAAAACATTGTTCTCAAATCCTGTCGCGGGTCTAAAGCCGTTTAGTTCGGGCACAAGCGTTCTGTACGTACAGAGAATTTCTCCAGCGCCAAGCAAAACCATTTGGTGGGGAGTTATATCAGCTCTGTCAACATTGCCCAACGGAATGGGCAACCAAAATATGTCAGGATCTGATTAGATGATGGCAGCTGCCATTTTTCTGCCTGGCTTTCAAAACGGGATTATAATCTGAATCATCCATTGTTGTCAAATGGACGGTTGAAATCTTAACCGACCGACCCAGGGTCGCAATGGATCTGTCCTTACTACCCTTTGTTTGATTTAGTGACTTCCCCTTGGGAAGGAAGAACATATTTTGTTACCAACGGAAACGCAAGGGGTTCTTATTCTGGGTGAGGTAGCGACTTAAACAGACTACATTTGTTTTTTATTGCGCTGGCTTGCATTGAACTCAAGCGTAGTTCATACATGTGCTACCGTTTGTTGTTGTGCGCTGGACTGATTTTTGTGTGTTTTAGCTTTCCCTATTACCAGTGCCCCTCGCTATCAGGTGAGTTCAGAGGTACACTGTACTTGTAATTTACGTCCACTTATCAATGACCAGAGGTCAACAATTTAGTCCAACTGACAGGTTAGGGGTTGAACTGGCTGCCTCGGCATCAGCACACCGGATGTTTAAGAACGAGCAATGGTACCCATTCGGTAATGCTGACCTACATTCGAGTTAATGTAATCGCTAGGAAGTTCGGGTTTTCAGGTCAGAACCAGTCATTTAATAAAATAATTCACTGTTACGATATATGCTTCGAAACACCCATTTTGTCCCAGTTTTTTTTTCCTGTTAAAAGAAAGATTTTAAATGGACATTGTTCTTGACTTTCACATGACAGAACAGTTTAACTTATGACTGAGATTATGAGCAGAATTTGTCATTCAAAACATGCGGTTCAGAAACTGAAAAAATAAATCATTGAATTTCAGAGAGAGAGAGAGAGAGAGAGAGAGAGAGAGAGAGAGAGAGAGAGAGAGAGAGAGAGAGAGAGAGAGAGAGAGAGAGAGAGAGAGAGAGTTAAAAAGTTAGTTGCATATCCTATACGCGACGTCGCAGTCGACCCAACATTTTTGGGTGTTTGTGATTTCTTGGCATGTTTACTGTTCAATAGTTTGCCATTTGTATTTTGAGCAATCGGCACTCATACCATTGTGTGAAAATCAACGCAAGGTGGTCTGCTTATATATCGTCCGCAGCTGTGATTAGAAAACGGCATGCAGGATTACGAATTTGTGTCGTCACCCCTTCACCGCAGGGCCGGCTAGAAAGATAGTACTGATGTGTTATGTGGGACCTGTTTTGCTGTATGAGAGTGAATCATGGAATGTGTATGGACAATTCGTAAGAGTTTGAAAGCAACGGGGAGTGGTTTATGAGATGAGATGTTGCGAATACCTTGGGCTGTTAGAGTAACTAACAGCGTTTGATAAAATGAGACAAATAAAAGCATAACATTATACACCACTATAAGAAAGAAAGAAACGACGTTAATTGGTCACATAATGAGAAAAGAGGCATTGGAGAACATCGTGACAACAGGAATCATCAGTCGGAGAAAAGGCAGAGGCCAACATGGAAAAGTGATGCGGGCTGTAATGAGACTGTGGTGTGAATGAATATCACTAACAGAGTTGATAGGAGACACCAAGGACAGAGATCTGTGGCAAGACATGAACACCATCACCAGTAGGTAGGGCACATGATGATGATTTCTTTTGTTAATGCTGTTTATCTGGTGCAGAACGTTGCTTGCAACCTCAGATTCTAGACAAGTTTACTGTGAATAGTTTGCCATTGCTGTCTGAACGAGAAATCAACGCGTCAGCCCAACTTTACAGATTCAGTGCCAAACAAAACGTAGGTTTCGACCAAACAAACATGGATGGCAGAAATGGGAAGTAGGGCTGGGTCACAGTTATGATTTAAAATTTGTTAATATGATAGCAGACATGTTGTATTTAATATCAAAGTAAAGGGGGTTGCATTGAGAAAACTACTGTATATAAAATAAGCCCATGGCAGATGCTGGGATCGCTTAACACGATTAATCAACCCATGGCACTTAATCAGTTAATGCTGGTTGACATAAGCCTGGGTCACTGACATTGAGTTGAGTGACCGGGCAGGAGGAAGAATGGAGATGAGAGTGGGAGACAGTAAATTGACTGACCTGGCTACGAGGAAAACAATCAACCCTCAGAAATAATGGGGCGGATATGAGTGGAAATCCCCAGGGGGGGGATGGGTCGAGGGAGAGTTGTGTGTTGTGTGAAGTCAGGCGACTGAAAAGGCAGTGAGAGAAGAGACCGACTGCGGGTCAGGTCGTTTAAGAGAGAGCTCCGTGTTGTGTTGTTCTTCTAGTTGTGAAGACAGGCCTGAACCCAGAGTGAGTTCTGTATTGAGTGTAGGCAAAAACCCAGAGTGAGTTCTATAGTTGAGCAGTGGCTCCAACCCAATGTGTGGGTTGTATTGTGAGAGATCCAGCCGAGGATTGTAGCTGGATTACCTGTCTTGTGGATTGAGATTAGAAGCCAGCCGTGAGAAGGCATTGATGTGTGCTGGTTAAATTGTGAGGAGGATAGTTATATTCTATGGATTACATTATGTTTCTGGATGTATAAACATGTTCCGTTTGTCCGTCTTATTTCTGTAATAAAGGATTATGTGCGCCAACGGAATCTTGTTTAATGCCTGGTGAATATGCACTGCGGGGGTGAGTTACATTGCAAGACAGATATCTCCATTGACACACCATGAGTATCGTTACCTAGACAACGACCATCACACAATAATATCATGAGCATATCATCGTAAGAACTTCGTGATATTATCATCAAGTAAACGTGTGACACTGGTGTATCCCGCCATCAGCGCACTGAAAATTTAAGATGGAGCGCTCGTTACCTCTCTGTCATGTCCGCGTCTGGGATGCTGATGACTAGTGACAATATTAATCCGCGTAACGTCTTTGACGCTGAGTGTGTCAGTTACCAGATCCGGCAACCCTACGCTGACTGAGATGTTACAAAATGCCACCGGGATTCCTGTTCTTCCTTAGCGAAACAAAGCAATAGATGTCGGAAACCTGGCGGTGGAAAAGCTGAGGTGTCAGATAGCACACTGGAAGGTTGTTGCTGGGCTGGGTAACATCGGCACGGGGGTGCAGGACAGTCAAGATCGGGGAAGTAATAGAGATAGTACTTCATACATGATACCGCTTCTTGTGTTCTAACCTAGTGTATCTTCTTCGCTTATACCGCCACTCTGTATGTGGGTCATTGGGCTGCCAGGACTTCAGCATGGTCGACTGGATAAGAGAGCTCGCTCTTAATCTTCCGATATGCTGATGGTGAGGTAGTGTTTTCAACCCCTACACCTGTCAGTTGGATTAAACTATTGACTTCTGGTTCTTGACATGGGGTCGTAGCTTACAAGTATCTCAGAAGTCGGAGTGGGTTCGCCTGGTGCCGAGGGACACTGTATTATATAAACAGGCAAAATTCTGTCCACTGCACTAGAAGTGTAGGGTGTATTTTAAATGACTGCATTGGAGTGCCACAGTAGGTGTTGGTGAACAAGGTCTTTCGTTCCTCCTTTGTAGTCAACGCCAGCATTATCTTTGCCTTCTGTGACTTCCCGGGTAGTTTACGTTTAGTCGCTTATCACTGCTTTCTGAACAACCGGCACTTGCGCTATTTTATGATGGCAAATGCGTGAGGTCTGCATCCAAATCGCCCGCATCGCTGTTTCGAGCTTGGCGTGCGGAATTGCGAACTGCATCCGTTACATCGCCACAGAGCCGGCTACAGTGCTCTACCTATCCATATTTTCCATTTTCGCTCTCATGGGCGTACACCCCCCCCCCTCCCCCAACGCAGGTTCCCTCACCGGATGTCTCAGCCATCCCCGAGCTTCTGTAACTATTACATCCGGTTTATTCCATTCACGGATAGCCGCGCAAGCAAGAAAACAGATACGTGAAATTAATACTTTCATTTAGTGTCTTTCGTGTATTTGTTAGTCTATTTTTGTTGTATGTTCTGTGCTGACGAAGGCTTTGGCCGCAACGTCCATTTTGTTTCTTGTAGTCGTGCTTTAGTAGAGTTCACAATCTACTTCTTGTTTTTCGGTGATTCATTCATTACTCCTTAGATTTAGCAATATGTGTAAGTTCACTACGGTCTGAAACGTTCGTGATGGCACATCGATGAGGAACTAGCAGAGATAAGATTATCACTTCATGGGTTATGTTTATGAGATTGGAGATCGAGGTTGGCACCGAACTAGCAGATCTAAGAGCAGTACTCTGTGGATTATATCCATCAGACAGAAGACATAGACTACCATAGAAATAGCAGATCTAAGAGCAGTACTCTGTGGATTATGTCCATCAGACAGAAGACATAGGCTGCCATTAAAATAGCAGATCTAAGATCAATACTCTGTGGATTATGTCCATCAGACAGAAGACATAGGCTGCCATAGAAATAGCAGATCTAAGATCAGTACTCTGTGGATTATGTCCATTAGACAGAATACATAGGCTGCCATAGAAATAGCAGATCTAAGAGTATGACTTCACGGCCTGTGTCCATTAGGTTGGATATCGAGATTTCCACAGAACTAGCAGACCTAAGAGTAGCACTCCATGGACATTGTCTATAAGAATGGGGTTCGAGGCTGCCACTGTAGCACTGAAATGGCTGTCAGATACAAGACTTATAAAGGGCACTATTGACTCCGATTCTTAGTCCATGTTTTAGAAAGGTCTGAATGGATGGCTGTGGCATGAGTGCCTGGCACTTGTGAGCGGCTTCCTAAATCTGTCATCCGGGCGTTGCAGTGATATGAAGACCTCGAAGATACTGCGTACAGGTTCCAGATACCCCGGAATATAACGAATGTGTCAATAAAACGGATCAAAGGTGACAGGTCAGGTTTTTAAAATTAACACGGGGTCTCCAGATCGACCTAATTGAAATTCCCTTTCTTGGGAACTAAAGGCAGCACGTGTGATAGTGACGACATTGCGAGTGTCGTTTGTTCTACAAAGATGTGGGTGTAGCACCATATACAATGACAAATATCTAGAGGACATGGGCGAAGCTGCATGGGATAGCAAGGGATAGGAAGACATGGGTGGAGCTGCATGGGAAAGCTTGGGATAGGAGGACATAAGGGAAGCTGTATGGGATAGGTAGGGATAGGAGGATATGGGCGCAGCTGCATGGGATAGCTTGGGATAGGAGGATATGGGCGCAGCTGCATGGGATAGCTTGGGATAGGAGGCTATGGGCGCAGTTGCATGGGGTAGCTATGGGATAGGAGGACGTGGAATGTGTTGGTTGAGAACCTCCTCCCCAATGGGAAATAAATACTAAAAGAAGAAGAAGCACCATATCTTCTATGGTCGACGGATATCTCTGTATTATTTCTATTTATACCTTTGAAGACCTATTATCTACAGTCGAATTTCCGCGATCTAGGTCAAGTGTGTCTCTAAAAGCCTGTGACTACAGAATCAGCCAATCCTATGCAATGTTATAAGCCATTTGTTGTCATTTCACGAATTGTGTCAAGATATCCGACCAATGGAAGAGAATACAAAAGCTTAATCAGAAATGCAGCTGGAATAACAAGAAGATAAATGGATAAATTAGAAACTAAGAACAATAACCGTGTTCTTCATAGAATAAGAACGAATTAAAATGGGGCTTTTGGCTGCAACAGAACAAGATCAACCAGTGGCGTGGCTAGAGCGTTTTACATGAGAACATCGGGAAACAAGGCGAGAAGACGAGGAAGGAAGAGTTGGCTTGAGAGGGGAAAAGATCATTGAAGAAATCAACTATGACGTTAGCACAAGCAACACGACAAGCAAAATACAGAAAATTATATCCGCTCTCACCTCTGAAGTCGGAGTTGATTCGCCTATTGGCGAGGGACACTGTTAATAAGGTAAAAGCTAATCCACACGCAAAATTCAGTCCGGCATTATTGGAAGCAGTGTGTGCGGACTACGCTTGAGTTCAAAGCAAGCCAGCGCTAATTTTTTGGGCATGTTATGAGAAGAAATGAATTGGAGAACTTGGTGACAAGTGGCAAGATCGAAGGGAACAGACCAAGGAGAAGACCGAGAAGTAAATACCTGGATGGCTTGGCCACATGGTATGGTCGAGACATGAACACGGAGCTGATTCACGACTCTGGTGATCGAGTGAGATGGCAGAACATATCCACCTCCTGTCTGCGACGGTCCACGGCAAAAGCAGTGGGACGAAAAAAAAAAGATAATAAGTATACTATCTGGGACAGTATGCATGTGAGGTAATTCGCCAACGGATCTGTTATGTGGGTGTGAAGTAATAATAGTAGAGTACGTTACTGGGGTGTGAAGTAATATCAATAACAAACCACTCGGTACTTTTGTACTTGACAATCATGCTTACACACCACGCACACACACACACACACGCACTAGAGAGAGAGAGAAGAGAAGAGAGAGAGAGAGAGAGAGAGAGAGAGAGAGAGAGAGAGAGAGAGAGAGAGAGAGAGACCTATGTGCGTAAACTGTCTGATAAAAAATAGCAAGCTACCAGTGTCAAACTTTGAATGAAACAAATCACAGAATTAACTCTTGCGAGATGAAAGGAGATGAGGAGAGCTGCCAACGTAAACAGCCGCGACAGAGTAAGAAAATAAGTTATCGGGCAGCTAGTGGTATCAACCCCTTGTGCCTCATATAATGCAAATGCAGATCAAATGGTTCGGCCAGCTCGTTAGAATGAACTTCGCCAGTTGCCAGCATTGGCAATACACCAAGGTAGATCAGGTTCGAGGGCAAAGACATTGTACAATCACACGGAATGACACAATCTAGTGCCGACCATCGGGCGTTAGAAGGTCAACCATTCCACTCTGCGACGCTTGACCGAAAAAGTCAAAGTTGATGAAGATGATGATGATAATGAATATGACGATTATAATTGATTATGTAAATTAGATGTAGACAGTAAAACTTTTTTGGCAATGTTATGAGAAGAACTAAATTGGGGAACTTTGTGTCAAGTGGCAGAAATGAGGAAAAGAGAACAAGGGAAAGACAGAGAAGCAAATACCTGGATGGCTTGCCCACATGATATGGTCGAGTCAAGAACACTGAGCTGATACACGACTCTGGTGATCACGTGAGATGGCGAAACATGACCTCGCATGCTTATCGGCATGGCACATGATGATGAAATTTTAACAGCCTTAGGGTGAAGGATTAACCACGCTCCTTCGTCGCCTTGACAAGTCAACAAGTCAACTATCAACAAAAGTGACACACTTATTTTTTAATACTAGACAACAGAAAGAAATACGAAAGCTATTGGCATACCGTATAATACAACTCACTAACAATGATGCTATGATGTCCAGTTAATCTACACCCATGCTAACGTGCTCCAGAAGATACATCTAAATATGAGTTCTAGAAACGGATTGTGTTAAATTGTTTCTCTTCTACCCAACTGATTGATTGATTAAGACAAATCGGCGTTATTCATCCGTGTGTGATATGTCTCCTTCATAAGAAATCTAGAGTTTAGGAATTGTGATTGTTCCCGGAGCGCACTGCTTGTGGATTCATCAACATTGTCGCCGCCAGTGATTTCGTCAATTGCAGGCAGACATTACGCTAAGGTTCACAAGTATGAGTCGTGATTGTTCATGAATCTCCCAGTCAGCGTGTAGCGTTCATGTTTACTGAGAGCGCCTAAAATGAAGGTAGCGGGCGCATTGGCTAGGACGTTAGGCTGACAATGGAATGAACTAGGTCGGTCCAGGGTTCGATTCCTGCACTCGCAGTTCGCTGCGGGAGAGAACGTCTGGCCACCAATAATTAAGTGTATCTAGGTCAATATAATGTAATTATTCTAAAGAATGTTAAGGCCCATTTCACATAATGGACAGCAGGATACTATTACAGATTACGGTTAAAAAAAAAAAAATTAAAATTAGGTCTTACTGGCTGAGATGTGTGACGTTTCATGTTATGGCATGGAGGTCAGGTTTGCTGATGCTGTGGTATCCGGTTCAACTCCTACACCAGACAGTTGGACTAGAATGTTGGCATCTCGTCCTTGACTTGGGGTCGTAAATTACAAGTACCTCTGAAGTCGGAGTGGGTTCGCCTGATGGCGAGGGACACTGGTAATAGCGAAAGCTAATCCACACGCAAAATCCAGTTCAATGCTGCTACAAGTAGTTTGTATGGACTAAGCTTGAGTTTAAAGCGAATGAGCGCCAAAAAAATTACTTGGTTACATTATGGAATGCCGCTCGGCAGATGTGATGTTCCAGTGTCGGTCTTACACAGCCCACTGGTTTCTGGGCTCTGAGAGTGGAAGGTCCTTTATCCGTATATACTCACAAGACATATTTGTGCTAGGGCTCGCCGGTGTAGGAGGAAACTAATGACCGAAAGTCTTGCGGGCTTGGCTACGATGAGGCAATGAACGTGCAATGAAGCAAGCCGATATCCTGAAAGCCCTAAGGGAAGCAGAAAGAGTAATTGACAAACACAATGTATATAATTCTGAAGCTATGACCAAACCGCAAGAACTCTACGCTAGACAAGAACGTCATGCAGGCAGCCAAAGAAGAATAGTCACCCAGCACAGAACTGATGTCGTCAGTCGCTGCACGCTGGTGGAGATAATAAGGTTAAATTAGCACCTCTGGTCTCGTATTTATGATTTATTTTGCCCTGAAACATGAACCAGCCATGAATTTGTGATGTTGTATGACAGTAGACGATACTACTTGCTTTTTGTTATCGTCGAATGTTGGACGGCGCTCACAAAACCCTACATCCCATATTGAACCAACAGCTTCGGGCGGAGGAGCGCAATTGGGAGAGTACAAGTCTTACCCTGGTGTGATGACATGCAGCCTAAAGACTAAATGTTATGGTAGGTTAGACCAGCCTTTAAGCCTTGGTCGGCAACTCAAAGAAGTTTGGAAGCACCGACAGGCGGACAGTTAGAACATTGTTTTGTTGATCCGGCAGCTTCTACAGCTTGTCTTTTTCCAGATGTATTGATATCACCTTTCCTCTGGAATAAATCAGGAAGGCCGAGAGAGGCACTATGTTGCATGGGCAACACGTGGTCCCTAATTTCAGTCCAAGCTTTGTGTTATGGAAAGGTATAACTCCATTTACAAACTATCATCAATCAAAACGGCAAGGTACCAATCATACAGTGTAGTCTTGATTGCGCTAGGAATAATTCTCCATTATTTCTTCTTCTAAGCTGAGTACGTCCTCAAGCATCGAAATCTCGTCCAAACGCGCTTATGGCACCATAATCGTAGCCTTCTCAACGGGCTGTGGACTAATATTTCGATGTGTTATATGGAGGATCTGTTCAATAACTAACATTTCTACAGACATGAGAAGACAGGTACTCTAGCCGTTCGCGCACCACCAACCCCTGAACACAACCAACTTCTGTCAAATGTAGCCAAATTATCTCCCCTTTGTGTGAACAGTACCGGTCGCGTCATAACCCACGTGATCTCGCGGAGAGATTTCCGAACGATAACTTGTTTGTTGAAGACGACAGTGTGGTTATTTATTATCGTCCAGTTTATCGCAATGAAACACTTATCAGCTACTAGTGAGTACTTAAAAACGGTTTACAGTCTAGTTTAGTTGTAGAATATCAGGGTTAATCTAGACTGAGGCGTGGAGTGGCTATTGATATGGTTATAACTGACGCTGTCGTTTCTTTTAGTTCCGAGTTGTTATCTTCTGTGTAGAAGGACATAGCGCCACTATAGCATACACTAGAGTTGGAGGTGTGCAGACCACAGCCTAGACCAACCCTGGGGTAGGAGCCTGTCCCACTGCTAGGCGCGTCCTCTGGGTGACGGGTGGTGGAGTGGCCTCTAGATATTTTGTTTAGATGTTAGCTGTGAATATGTTTGATCACTAAGAGGAGGTGAGTTAGTTGGTTAGGCTGCTATCTGTATACGATACCTCAACTCTCTGACTGGGCCATCGGCGGGTAAGAATGATCACACATTTTCTTCTTCTTCTTCTTCTTCTTCTTCTTCTTCTTCTTTTTCTTTTATCCTTGAGAACCCTTGTAGAATATATGCCCTTGAAAAATAAACACTGCTTGACCTGTTTTCCAAATCATAATAACAGATTTCCTGACCCAGTATATCCCCCGTAGCGTCATAAAGTTATTTATAACCAAAGGGAACTCCATCGGAATCTGCTTCACCGGAAGTAGCATGATCTAAAAAAGAAAAGACCTGGTGCTCCATCACAGAAGTATTTCTGCTGTTTATCTTCGCGGCGTGTCGTGGGGAGGGACGTGATTGCTACACGTGTCAGCATTTTTTCATCCCGCTAGTTTTGGACTAAACCAATATTTTTGTTTAACTATTAGGCATTCAAAATAGGTACGGGCAATTCCATGTCAGATGACGCAGTAGGGGTGTGAAGTTTGAGGGCCTTCTCATTAATAAGATCGTGAATTAAATCACACGAATTCTGAAGGAAAAAAAAAATCATAAATGTCTATAGCCTACTTAATGAAGAAGTGTGTGTGGCCTTTTCTTTTGTAAGGGCGCAAATGGTGGACAATGAGAACTGATTCATCCATTGAGTGCATATGATACTGGTGATTCCAATGTGATGACGGCGGGGCATGGAGTTTATTCCATACGCTGGTCAATTGTACTTGAACTTTGACTTCTTGTTCAGAAAGCAATGGCAAACTACTGAATGTAAAATTGCTTAGTAAATGAAACCCAATTAAATCAATCCTGCACAGGACATGAGACATTTTAAAGCAACAATACAGATCTTTCATTGATGAATGAAAGAATTTAATAGACGAATATCTATTGCTCTTCAAAGACCAAAACAAGTGAATAAATTGTAGAGTGGAACAGATAGAACTACAAATATTATATTTTTAAGAGCATGCATCTTTCCAGTTGCAACATACTCCTGTGAGACGTGGACACTTAATAAACAAACTGAACAGCGCATAAATGCTTTGAATATAAATGTTATAGACGGGTTCTAAGAATATCTTGGTGTGATATATTTCCCAGTCACCTCACATTTTCCGAGATTTGTCACACTGACCCGAATAGAACACCATATAGGAGAAAATTTAATCGGCCGTTTCAAAACAAAGTGGGGACCGGTGGCCGATTTGAAAGGACGAGAAACGATTGGCTCGAACAAAAACTGAGGTTCCCGCCAGCATCCCTGAGCAGAATTAGCGGTGAACAACAATTCAATGCACGCCAGATCTTAGAGACAGCCACTAGCATTTTCTGTTAGGAGGTGTTCTGGGCCCCTCGGGTAAGCTTGACCTTAAATATGTGAGAAGACGATCTATGATGTTAAATTAACACGGTGTTTGTGTGTATAATGGTATCAATGTGGCGTGTAAGCTTCTTTAAAATGATCAAAATTAATGCTCTTGTACGAGAGAGAAATGTCGCCAAGCGCCATGGTTTTTTCATCGCTGCATCTACCATGGTAGAACCTTTCTGCTAGACATTCTATCGCCATAAGCCACAGAATGCTATTGTATCCTAAATGCATCTATATGTAAACACTTTTCTCTATGCAATGGAAACGCACTCTCGAAATGCACATTCTCTTCTGTGTTGCTTCTGCAGAGAAAATAGTGCTATGTGTCTATCTCTTAACACCCTTGTACATAGACTCACATCGTTCTGAATATTTATTATGTGATTCTTCTGTTCACATTTTTCATGAATATGGTTTGTGAATTCGCCATGTTCTTGTAATGAGAATGAATGCTCATTTATAAGGAAAGATAGTTGCACCATAAACCCAGACATTTGCCAGATGTTGCATGCACCACCAGCCTCACACAAATGTTACTGATGTCTGGGTGATTATTACGTTCAGGGACCTTCCAATTCTGTTATGAAAAATGGCCATAAAGTAAGTCTATTTCTGAATTTTGTGCACCAAAATAGCTTGCCACAGTGGGTGTTTTTTTTCCCCCTTCAATGTCGTCCTCAAACCCCTTGCTCAGAGGAGCAAGCTGGAAGGGACAATCTGCGTTTGTGTTTGAACCAGTGCGTATGCTGAATGCATATCTATCTAAAGAATTTTGCATAATTTCATGACGTAATTGATGTTTGTTTTTTTGTTTTTTTCATGTTTTCATTTGTGAGTGTTGTGCATTTAATGTTGGTTAATGATCATTACTTTTGTTACTAGATGTCGTGTCCTCCTTTAAAGTGTCGTCCCTGGAGTGAGGAGATCCGACACCCACATTATAATATTATTTTTTTCCCCCTCAATATTCTGGAGAATCCACCAGCTTCCGTCCAACACACTCCATCAGCCTATGGACACCTTTTCCTATCACTCTCACACTGTCGTACTATGCCCCCTTCTCATACTTCCCCAACGCAACATACTCAACAACTCTTGCTTCTAGAAATTAATAAAGATTAATTTATTAAAATAAAAGTGTAACGTGTATGAGACGTGTATGCGAAGAAAATGTGTGACGTGTTCTATAAAGTGTGTAGACTCTGTCTCTCAGACATCAACTCAGTCAGCTGATCACAGCAAAGATAGACCACAGCACGTTACGTCAGAACAAGTACGTCTCACCCGTTGCCGGAACCATCTTGCCGGATAATGCTTTGCCTCTGTAGACCTCTGGTAATCCAATTTCATGAACATCCGAAATAGACACCGGTGGTATTAACAGTTAATCATGGACCGGTTGCACTCTACACAATGTCCGTTCCTAATGTTCCTAAACAAACTGCACAAGTCTTTTGCAGTGTGTACGCAGTTAGTTAGTTAGTTAGTTAGTCGACAGATCATCCTCGTTGCACATCGAACCACTCAGTTCATAAGGGCTACTTACTAATGTTAATTGTTACTGTACTGGATTGATCCTCACTCGTGTCTATCCAGCCTCACATATAATGTCATGTGTTCTATTTCACGAGATTATATAACTCTAGGTAACTATTAGACCCAATGTCTTCAGCCCGCCACCACTGTCTGATGATGTGTGGTGCATCAGTACGCATCATTCACTTTGGTGAATCAACCTGCTTTTAGCTTTCAGTTACGTTCTGTCTGCACTTTATTGATGGTTGAACGGGTGTTCTTCCGAATGGGTTTTTTTTAAAACTTGTTGAGTTTCCTTGGATCTGGTAGGGAACCTAGGATAGAAACAACACATCTGGTGATAGTACTAGTCACTGATCCTTTTGGCTGAGTGTAAGCCTATCACCTTGCTTACTGATCTTTAGCTAACTAGACTTAGTCATAGAGCAGATTAGCTACCCACCTAGAGTCGAATCAGGCTATGACAAAGAAAAAATCACCAAACAGAATGCGGAACCCCGCCCACCAGGGACACCTACGGGAAGATCCCAATTATCCCTCATTACTCAATTCTCAACTAGTAAAGCTTATCAACACTTCACTAATCTATTTTAGCTAACAGAGCCAAGTATCACTTCACTACTCTAGCTAGTTTCCACTAACAGTGCTAATCATCACACTATAGTTTAACAAGGCCACAGTCTATAGTAATTATAACGAATATATTATAATAAGTTATACCTTAAATGGCACTACTGCAGTCCTATAAATCATATCTACATCTGCCATATAGGCACGTGTAAAATTAAGTCACTAATTAACACACGGTAGATATTATTTCCACTGGCACTGCAGTGCCCTGCACTCTGTCTAGAGCATTATTCAAGTCCACCCTAGTTGATCTCAACTCGAGTTTATATGGCAAACTACCAAAGTTGTCCACGTGACGTTATCCTTTACTCCCCCACACAGGTGGCACAGTGGCAAATCATCCCCTGTCAAGAACTATTTTCCTGGCTTAAATCCTGTCAAAGTTGTCAGTAATTGCCTAGATTCTCAAAACAAGCCAGCTAGTTTCTGTAAACTTCCAACAAAGAGTTTCGATACCAAGCTGCCAATCATCTTGATGTTCCGGAAACCAAGAATTGACAGATGCACTGTTTTCCGTACTAGGTACTTCCGTTTTACATCTGCCCCTGTGATCTCACGGCTTCCATCTGCATTCAAATGTTGACAAACTTGTCACTCTTCTGTTCCGTGGTGACAATCCCAGCAGCCATTTCCGTCTGATGTCCGGCAGTATAGATGACAAACGGAACCATTCCATATCCTTCTCCCTCACCACCAAATGTGTTTATGGGCTGACACGATGTAACCTGTACAACTGTGTTTACTCTGTTAGTACAAATAGATGTCGCTGGTCGATCGTCCGCTTAATCCGAACATCCTCTGTAATAATCAACCGGATAAACACACGGTTTCATTTTGTGACACTAGAGGAAAGGTTCGAATTTTTCCCTGACATGAAAAGGCAAATGCATTAATAATGATGTTGATGAGAGGCATTTGAGAACCAAGTCTAAATAAGAAGAATGAAGACAGGTCTTGTATTACAGACATATGATGATTGGATGTTATAATAATGACTTTAACTCAACCCTCATTCATCTCAACTGACCCTGTCTTATCAAGCATCAGTCTCAACACACCTATGACTTACCATGCGGTGTCACTACATGCATCTGTCTCAACATGCATCTGTCACAACAAGCATTCGTCTCAACATACCTTCATCACAACATGCCTTTGTCACAACCTACCTTCATCGCAACATGACTTTGTCACCTCCATAATGACTTTGTCACAACATGACAACTTGGTTTCATCTTTATGACCTTATCTTATCTTACTGTCCTAGTTCATCATGAGTTGATCACATCATGACATGAAAGCATCAAGGGAGAACAATTGGTTATCCCTAAACTGGTCACACTCCACCAGATGTTGGAATGAATTCCATCTAAAGAGAGAGGGGGGTAGTGATCTCACCATTGATTGGAACCCCTCTCCTTCCTCCTCCTATTTCCTTTTTCTGTTTTACATGTTTATGTTGTAATGACATGTGAGTTTTGTCAAATGTTATGTAGTTTATATTTGTTTGAACTTAGATTGGTGGTGAAGAATTAAGCCTACCAAAATGAATGCTGTTCATTCAGTCCTAGTGATGCAGACTTACTTGCTGAGGGGGTATTATTACCATGTCCATATCCTTCCAGATCAATCATTTTGTCAGCATTTATCATGCATCCCTCACCATCCCCATCCTCCCAAAGATGGATCCTGAGAAATTGTAATTAGCTACTGGGAAGACCAAAGTGTTGGAGACTGCCAGTATAACAATACCATGTTTAGCTCAACTTGGGAGAGGAGCCCTGAAATATAAATGGACCTAGAGGAGAGAACTTCATCTATGGGTTTGGAACCCTTAATCATCCCAGCCAGACAGTAACAAATAAGATGTCACCCCCATGTCTTGTACCAGCGACACAAAGGAGATAGAAAGATAATTTTCTTAATTTAAGGACCCCCCCCCCCCACCCCCACACACACACACAAACACACACATACACACACTCACACACACACACACACACACACACACACACACTATATATATATATATATATATATATATATATATATATATATATATATATATATATATATATATATATAACTAGGGATAGGAAGACATAAGAGAAGGAATAAGCACTGTGCCGAATTTCAATTTTCTTCACCTACTCCTTCATGGTCAGGCTAAAGACATATGAAAAGCGCCTTGTGTGTGTGTGTGTGTGTGTGTGTGTGTGTGTGTGTGTGTGTGTGTGTGTGTGTGTGTGTGTGTGTGTGTGCATGTGCGCGCGTGTGCTCGTGTGTGCGTGCGTGTCTTGGATGATCAATGTGTTATGAATATGTTTTCACAACCAGTGATAATCAATGTTGAGCATAACGCTTTTTCACAGAATGATCTGCACTCCAACCTTTGATTCCATATTACATTTTATGTTTGAGTGATTTCTTGATGAATGGTCTATGATAACAGTGTATGTTCTGCTCACACAGTGACCGTTCCGTGATGACAGTGTATATTCTCTTCACCGTGACTGTTCTGTGATAACAGTGTATGTTCTGTTCACACATGGGATGTCCCGTGCTAACACTGTGTGTTTAGTTCACACATTATATGTCCAGTGCATACATCACATAGGCATAGACTGCTGGAGACACCATGAGGGCGGACGAACTCACACTAGTTCTGTGTCATTATAGAGGATGTCATCTTCTTTAGGGATAGGGGTAAACCTCCGTGGTCTCCACACCTTCCAAAGGAACCTTTATTTCTAAAGTTCGTGTAGGAAACTTGCTTTATCTGTAGTGTCTTCACGCGGGGGTAACGAGCCAATTTCCAGGCTTCCTGAAGAATGCTACAAAGGATATGAACTCATCCCAACCGGGATACCCTTGTCAATATCCTAGTCTAATTATTTTACACCTCACACATGGGTAAAGAAAAGAACCATCCATACTTCAAGAGCTGAATATTGAAGAAGGCTGGCTATTATAAACGATAAAACTAAGAAAATTGAAATATTTTGGTCACTTGAAACGTCACGACAGTTTGGAGTGAATAGCAATGGAAGGGTATATGCATGGGAAGAGAGAAAGAGGAAGGCCAAAGAGAAGATGGGTGTAGGATGTGGCAGATGATCTCCAGATGGGTGTATCGGACGCAGGACATCTTGCTTATTATCGAGAGGTTTTTCGGAAAGCTGTTATGGGAGCGAGGGTTTGCAAAGGACATGCTACTGAATGAATGAATTAATTAATTAATTAATTAATTAATTAATTAATTAATACAGATCCTATCGACAATACAGATCACATCAACTCGAGATGAACGAAGATAAAACACAAACGTATAATATGCACGGAAACCCCGTCAAATATATTGCCCAGATTGAAGGACCCTGATCGCACAAGACAAATCTTTTCCCGTCTTTTGCCTTCTGTGAATGTCAATCAATACACACGAATGCAGTTCTCGTGTTAATCCAGCCCGTATCACCCAGCTATTTGCATGTGCAAAAATTTCCAAGTTATCACATTTCCGTTGACACCGGCAACTCCAGTTAACGGCCCGGCGGTTCAGATACCAGTGCGGGCAGATAGGATTACATTGTCATGCATGTACAGTCATGCCGCTAGTGAATCAGCTACCAGGGACTTGTTGACATACATAGTACCTGCATACTCCTGACTTAAGTACTTTCCTGCGGGTCAACGCATCCTGTTATAAGTTGCATATGATGATGTCCCGTTTTCTCTCTCTGCGGTTACCCCTTACTGTGTCCGACATTATCATGTGTTGTTGAAAGGGGTCACCGGTGACTGGTAATTTTTATTTTTTATACTGGTATAATTTTCCAGTCTTCGTGATTAATTAAGTCAAGATTTATTAATTTTGGGTCATTTGTTGACAATGTACAATAGCGTAAACGTTTACTGACTGGCATGTTTTTTTGGGGGGAGACATAAAGAAGGCCAGAAGATTAGTTAGTTAGTTAGTTAGTTAAGTAGGTAGGTAGGTAGATAGTTAGTTAGTTAGTTAGTTAGTTAGGTAGTTAGTTAGTTAGTTAGGTAGGTAGTTAGTTAGTCAGTCAGTCAGTCAGTTAGTTAGGTAGCTAGTTAGTTAGTTAGTTAGATAGGTAGTTAGTTAGTCAGTCAGTTAGTTAGTTAGTAACTCAGTTAGTTAGTCAGTTAGTTAGTCAGTCAGTTAGTTAGGTAGATAGTTAGTTAGTTAGATAGTTAGTTAGTCAGTTAGTTAATTAGTTAGGTAGCTAAATAGTTAATTAGTTAGTTAGTTAGTTAGGTAGGTAGGTAGTTAGTTAGTTAGTTAGTTAGTCAGTTAGTCAGTTAGTCAGTTAGTCAGTTAGTTAGTTAGTTAGTTAGTTAGTTAGGTAGTTAGTTAGTCAGTTAGTTAGTTAGGTAGTTAGTTAGTTAGTTAGGTAGTTAGTTAGTTGGTTAGCTAGCTAGTTAGTTAGTTAGTTAGTTCATTAGGTTAGTTAGTTAGTTAATTAGTTAGTTAGGTAGGTAGGTAATTAGTCAGTTAGTCAGTAAGCCAGTCAGTCAGTCAGTCAGTCAATCAGTCAGTCAGTCAGTCAGTCAGTTAGTTAGGTAGCTTGTTAGTTAGTTAGTTAGTTAGTTAGGTTAGTTAGTTAGTTAGTTAGTTAGTTAGTTAGTTAGGTTAGTTAGTTAGTTAGTTCGGTAGGTAGGTAGGTAGTTAGTTAGTTAGTTAATTAGTTAGGTAGGTAGGTAGTTAGTTAGTTAGTTAGTTACTTACTTAGTTAGGTAGGTAGGTAGGTAGGTAGTTAGTTAGTTAGGTAGTTAGTTAGTTAGTCAGTTACTTAGTTAGTTAGTTACTCAGTTAGTCAGTTAGTTAGTCAGTTAGTTAGTTAGTTAGTTAGTTAGTCAGTTAGTTAATTAGTTAGTTAGGTAGTTAGTTAGTTAGTTAGTTAGTTAGTTAGTTAGTTAGCCAGTTAGTCAGTTAGTTAATTAGTTAGGTAGTTAGTTAGGTAGTTAGTTAGTTAGTCAGTTAGTTAGTTAGTTAGTTAGTTAATTAGCCAGTTAGTCAGTTAGTTAATTAGTTAGGTAGTTAGTTAGGTAGTTAGTTAGTTAGTCAGTTAGTTAGTTAGTTAGCTACTCAGTTAGTCAGTTAGTTAGTCAGTTAGTTAGTTAGTTTGTTAGTTAGCCAGTTAGTCAGTTAGTTAATTAGTTAGGTAGTTAGTTAGTTAGTTAGTTAGTTAGTTAGGTAGTTAGTTAGTTAGTTAGTTAGTTAGTCAGTTAGTTAGTTAGGTAGTTAGTTAGTTAGTTAGTTGGTTAGCTTGCTAGTTAGTTAGTTAGTTAGTTAGTTAGTTAGTTAGTTAGTTAGTTAGTTAGTTAGTTAGGTTAGTTAGTTAGTTAGTTAAGTAGTTAGTTGGTTAGTTAGTTAATTAGTTAGTAAGTTAGTTAGTTAGGTTAGTTAGTTAGTTAGTCTATAATAATAATATAATAATAATAATAATAAGTCTTTATTTTCAAAGGGTTAAGAATTGGGCACGCAGGCCCGTCTGACATTCTGCCCTTCTTCTCTATTTCCTCTCATTCATTCTTTCATTCAACATCACTTATGAAGCAACTTTTGACAACAAAAGAACATTAAAACGCATGAAAAATAATCAATAACAAATGACTCACTGAGGCAGTGTTTAACATGGGCATTATAAATACCTAAGGAGGGTGTAACGTGCCATACATAGGGAATGTTTTTTGGCTAGTTGTGGTTTGAGATAAGTTACCATTATTGTCTTTTTTGTGTTATTTGTTATGGGGGCATGTAGTCTGTACTAAGGTAGTGTTCAAACAGGTTGCGAATGTATGTATCATGATTGGTGGTGTCTTTGATTTCTTGTGGAAGATTGTTCCACAACTGAGCGGCAGAGTATGCTAAGCTTGTTTTATATAAGTCTATCCTAGGTTTAGGGACATGAAGTATATTTAGTCGTTCGCCATGTCTAGCGTTATATTTAAACAATGGCCAAAGGTAGCTTGGAGCATTTTGAAATAGGATTTTGTGAATTAGTTTGGTCTTATTAAAAAGCAGGCGCTTGTGGAGTGGCAGTAACCGGAGACGTTTATATAGGTTAGCATTGTCGGTAAGCTTTTCACCATTAATTAAAGTAGTTCGGTAGGTAGGTAGGTAGTTAGTTAGTTAGTTAATTAGTTAGGTAGGTAGGTAGGTAGTTAGTTAGTTACTTAGTTAGTTAGGTAGGTAGTTAGTTAGTTAGTTAGTTAGTAGTTAGATAGTTAGTTAGTTAGTTCGTTCGTTAGTTCGTTAGTTAGTTAGTTAGTTAGTAGTTATATAGTTAGTTAGTTAGTTACTTAGTTAGTTACTTAGTTAGTTAGTTAGTTAGTTACTTAGTTACTTTAGTTAGTTAGTTAGATAGTTAGTTAGTTAGTTAGTTAGTTAGTAGTTAGATAGTTAGATAGTTAGTTAGTTACTTTAGTTAGTTAGTTAGTTAGTTAGTTACTTTAGTTAGTTAGTTAGTTAGTTAGTTAGTTAGTTAGTTAGATAGATAGTTAGTTAGTTAGTTAGTTACTTAGTTACTTTAGTTAGTTAGTTAGATAGTTAGTTAGTTAGTTAGTTACTTAGTTAGTTACTTTAGTTAGTTAGTTAGTTAATTAGTTAGTTAGTTAGTTAGTTAGATAGTTAGTTAGTTAGTAGTTACATAGTTAGTTAGTTAGTTAGTTACTTAGTTAGTTACTTAGTTACTTTAGTTAGTTAGTTAATTAGATAGTTAGTTAGATAGTTAGTTAGTTAGTTAGTTAGTAGTTACATAGTTAGATATTTACTTAGTTAGTTACTTAGTTAGTTAGGTACTTAGTTACTTAGTTACTTTAGTTAGTTAGTTACTTAGTTAGTTAGATAGTTAGTTAGTTACTTTAGTTAGTTAGTTAGTTAGTTAGTTAGTTGCGTATACTTTACAGGACCTGTCCAAATGATTTGATCCGGTAATCCCTTTTTCAAGGTTTCCGTCAACGGAGCTCCCAGTTCCGTGAAATGTGGGATAAATTTGTGGTAGAACCCACACAACGAGAGAAAAGATCGCACATCCTTCTTCGTTTTTGGCCTTGGTGCATTTCTGATTTTCTCCAGGTTCTTCTCTTCTGGAACAATGTGTCCTGGAGTGATGGTGTGACCTAGAAATTCCAGAGTTTGGTAACCAATCATGCACTTGGTTGGACGAGCAGTAAGCCCTGCTTCCTTGAGTCTATTAAACACTCTCTCCAAGGATTGTAAGGGGTCATCTAAGCTGTCACTGGAAATCAGAATATCATCCATGAATGAGATGATGGACGGATCCTGTAACGGATCTAGTAAAGTCCTCATCATGCGTGTAAACACACTAGGTGCATTGCTGAGTCCAAAGGGCATGACCTTGAATTCGTAGTGTCCACTGGGTGTACTGAAAGCTAACAGTGGTCGAATCTCCGGTTTGACTGGTATCTGATAGTACCCCCGACTCAGATCCACCTTTGAAAAGTACCGAGCCTTATGGAGCCTAGCGAATAGCTGAGTTGGATTCGGCAAAGGTTCCACCTGAAACTGTGTATGACTGTTCAGCAGTCGGTAATCTATACACAACCTGTGTTCTCCACTTGGTTTGCGTAACAAAACTACCCCCGCATTGTATGGGGAGGTGGATGGTGCAATCACGTCATCCTCCAGCAGTTTTTGTATTTCCTCCTCCAGGGCCTTTTCTTTAGAGAATGGCACTGGGTAAACCTTTTGGCGAACAGGCTCCTGTGTGTTCAAAGTCATCTCGAACTCAACCAAACTCGTTCGTCCTGGTTTATCAGTCAGTATCTCCTTATGAGACTTGAGAACCTGGGTTATCCTTTCCCTCTCCTGGGAGGTCAGATCAGGGTTCACTTGCACATCCCTATAAGTTTCCTGGTGTACTAAGGGATATTCCCTGCCCTCGCTGGTTCCCACTTCTGTCTCCACTGCAACTGCCATTGCCATGAGGTGAGCTGCCTTGTCTCCGGGTCTCTCTTCGTATTTCCGCAAGAGATTGATATGGAAAATCTTCGACTTTCCCCGGATCCGGATCTGATAGTTGGTTCTGGATATTACCCTTTCCACGGGAAATGGTCCTTGCCAACCTATCTCCAGTTTGTTGTTTCCCGTTGGGAGTAGCAACAAGACTTTATCTCCCACCTCTAGAAATCTTTCTTTAGACCTACGGTTGTAGTAAGCCGCATGTCTTTTCCTGGCCTTTTTCAAGTTTTGATTTGCCAGAGTCCATCCCTTATGGAGTTTTTCTTTCAGTTCCTCCACGTATTGATAGGATGAGATCACTTCTTCTGACGTCCCCTCTTCAGTCCAACTCCTCAACATGGCTTCCAACGGTCCTTTGATTGGACGACCAAACAGCAACGTAGCGGGTGGTAGTCCTGTTGAGCCATGAGGAACTTCCCGATAGGCAAAGAGTGCTGCTGGGATATATTCATCCCACCTATCAGGTTTTTCCTGCGCTAATTTCCTGAGCATTGTCATCAACGTGCCGTTGAAACGCTCTACTTGTCCATTGGCTTGAGGGTGGTAAGGGCTGGTATGTATGTGGTTAGAGTGAAACACCCTAAATACCTCCTCCATGAGTTTTCCACAAAACTGAGATCCATTATCCGTCAGAATTTGATTCGGAAAGCCTAATCTGGTAAAGGCCTCCATCAGTGCGTCCGCCACTCTTTTCGAGTCAATCGTGGTCAACGGTATAGCCTCACCCCACATTGTACAGCAATCCACCATTGTGAGTATATACATGTTCCTCTTCCTAGTCCTGGGAAGTGGACCCACGATATCGATGGCTACCCTCTCGAAAGGAGAGTTCATGATGGGCATCTCACCCAACACCACCGGTGCTGTCCAGTGTTTCGGTGCCACCCTCTGACACTCAGGGCATGACTTCACATACCGACGCACATCATCTGTCATTCCCGGCCAATAGTAGTGGCAGGAAATCCGCTGCATGGTGGCGGCAATACCCATGTGTCCGCTAAAGGAGATGGTATGCCCCATATGAAGAATCTGGGACCGGTGAGCTTTCGGGACGACCAACTGACCGTATAGGTTGTCTCCCCTTCCTGCTCTCCTGTAGAGTATCCTATTCTTCATGTAGTACTGCCCCCGTCCTGGTGGATCAGCACTTTTCTGCAGCTTTTTGTAGCAAGGACGTAAAGTATCATCCTCACTCTGGGCAGTTCGTAGCTCCCCCGGCATTGGGTTAGTCACAATTGCGTCTGCCTCTTCCGTTTTCGTCTGAGAGCGAGTCTGCATTGCTCCCATATGGATTGGCTCCCTGGGCATTCCCAGAAAGACATACCGGCAACCTAGGATGACTGGAAAAATGGGATCGGTCAATACAGCGGCCTTGATGGTGCCGGTGACGTACCTTGACCGAATCTCCACATTAGCAATGGGCAACTTCATGGTTACAGCATTCTTCTGTGCAGGCTGTATATCCAATGTTTCACCTGTGAATTGTTCTGGATGTACCAGATCCGCAGAAATCACGGCCTCCCCGTCCAGTCCTGTGTCGTATAAACACTCCACTTGACGACCGTTAACCTCTACCAATTCCACTACAGGTGGTTTTTCCTGGTCTGGAGTCTCTTCCTCGGCCTCGACCTGTTTGGTGGACTCCACCTTAGGTTTCCCGGGGCACCCGACGAATTGAGTGTCTCCTGACTTTCCTCTGCAGTCAATAGCATTGTGCGTATTCGACTGGCATTGGTTGCACCATTTCCCTGTCCTAGATTTTCTATTGTCGGACTTGAATGAGCTCTCCTGGTGGCGAGCTTCCTTGTTGACCTTGGCATTTTCCGTGACAACCTCCTTGGAAGTCACTTGACATGCTGCAAAGTGAGGGTTCTTAGCCTTCGATTTGCAGTCCCTCGTATTGTGAGAGGGTGACTTACAAATTGAACACCACTTCTCCGACCACGGTCGTTTAGGTGTAGAGCTTGAAGTGCTCTTGCTTCCCTCCTTCTTCTTCTCTGAATTATCCTCTGATTTTTGCACATAAGGTTCCCACTTTTTGGTTCCTGAGTTTTTGGCTTTCTTCTTGTCATGTTTCTCTTGACTTTTGGTGTTGGTGGAAAAGGTTTCCCCTGCCTCCCCATGTACCTCGACGAACCGTTCTGCTAATTTAGTCACGAGGTCAATACGTTCCGCTCCTTGTTCTCCCAGGAACGTCCTGAGAGGTTTAGACATTTGCTTCTTCAGCTGGTCGACCACCATGAGCTCTTCCAGACTCTCATAGTCATGTGCGAACCCAGCCAAATCCATCCACTTATGGAGATAAGATTTAAGACGCAAACTGTAGGCGGCAAACAACTCTCCGGGTTCTCGTTTCGCTGCTCGAAATTTTTTCCGGTAGGTATGTGACGTAACCTCGAATCGTTTCAGCAGAGCCGTCTTTAACTCATCATAATTGTTCTCATGTCCTGGTGGCAGGCGAGTATAAACCTCGTATCCCGTCCCGCGTAATCCCTGGGATAGCTTAAGATTCCATTTGTTACGCTCCAGACCCATAGCAACTGACATAGCCTCGAAGCGTTGAAGGTATTGGTCAATCTTCTCTTTGTCCTCCTCGTAGACCGCTAAAGGAAACTTCATAGCATGGTACCCATGACACCTACTGGTGTTGATCCTGGGATGGAGGAACCTCCAACTGCTCCCTCAGTTTCTCCATTAGATTGACTCTTCAACTCGAGTTCCCTCATCCGGTACTCGTGCTCCCTTTTCTGTGCTTCCTGTTCAGCTTCTAATTTCCTAGCTGCTTGCTCAGCTTCAAATTTCCTAGCTGCTTGCTCAGCTTCCAATTTCCTAGCTGCTTGCTCAGCTTCCCTTCTCAATTCCAACTCGGCCTTTCGCTCTTCCCGTTCCGCTTGACGATACTCTCTCTCCACTTCCTGTATGTAATCCGTTAGAGAAGCCCCAGCTAATCCCATTTCTTCCCCCTTTGCCTTTAATTCTGCTGTGCTAAGTTTAGGGGTGGCCATTATACAGAGAGGTAAGCTAGCAGGTCTAGTACAATATAACTGCTAATTACTATACCGATATATGAACAAGTACTATAAATCTAGATATTACTACACACAGCACATTCACTCAGTGACAAGAGTAGAATCAGGACCACAGACCTATGCAGACGTGTGAAGTGTGAACAGGTAAGATATTAGTCCTAACCCCTATCCACATTCACTCTAGCTGGATTCTCCAAACTGATATCTCCCTCCTATAACTAAGGATCCCGTGTCAAAGGACCCCGTTGTCAGAAGATCCCCATGTCAAACGTTCCTGCTTGCAGGAGATCTCGCTGTCCAAGGATTCCGTTTACGGGAGATCCCGCTGTCCAAGGATCCCGTTTACGAGAGATCTCGCTGTCCAAGGATCACGTTTACGATAGATCCCGCTGTCCAAAGATCCCGTTTACGAGAGATCCCCCTGTCCAAATATCCCGGACGAGCCCCCAATAATGTCGTGTCCTCCTTTAAAGTGTCGTCCCTGGAGTGAGGAGATCCGACTTTAGTTAGTTAGTTAGTTAGATAGTTAGTTAGATAGTTAGTTAGTTAGTTAGTTAGTAGTTACATAGTTAGATATTTACTTAGTTAGTTACTTAGTTAGTTAGGTACTTAGTTACTTAGTTACTTTAGTTAGTTAGTTACTTAGTTAGTTAGATAGTTAGTTAGTTACTTTAGTTAGTTAGTTAGTTAGTTAGTTAGTTGCGTATACTTTACAGGACCTCGCAGTCAACCCCATAATATGTTGGTTATCTGTGATTTCTTGGCAAGTTTACGTTTAGTAGTTCGCCATTGATTTCCGAACGACCGTCACTCGCACTATTGTATGGAAACTAACACAAGGATGTATGCTGCCAAATCGCCCGCATCGGTGTTTCAAACGCGATATGCAGGATTATGAATTGCATTAACAACTTCGCCAACGAACCGGTCTCAGAAGGTACCGTGCTCAGTCTCAGTGTTAGGCTGGCAATTCTCCCAAGAACTTTAGATATCTAATGCAATCACGTGCTCCCTGATCTCTCGAGTAATTAGATCGCATTCCTAGCCTTCCCGGATAAGGAAAATAACAATCAGGAAGTGAAGTGTGCCAATTGTGCACGCTAAAAAATCATACGGCGGTTGGAAATCGCAAAGAGAATGTCTTACTGTCAGTGCCCTGCAAGGCAACAGCAGCAGAAGTAGAAGAAGAAGAAGAAGAAGAAGAAGAAGAAGAAGAAGAAGAAGAAGAAGAAGAAGAAGAAGAAATAGAAGAAGAAGAAGAAGAAGAAGAAGAAGAAGAAGAAGAAGAAGAAGAAGAAGAAGAAGGAGAAGAAGAAGAAGAAGAAGACGATAATTAAGAAGAATGCCCTGATATCCAGCTGCTTTTTGGTCTTCTGCCTTCCTTGGTTGCAATTCAAGGCGGTGCCTTATTCAGTTTAAGAAGTGGTGCTTCTGGTATTTCTGAAGTCGTAATTCTTATTAATTGTAAGAAGACAAACTTTGGTCGACACCAAGACGAAAGAAAGACCACGATGAAATATACGGGTGCATGGGAATATTCTTAAACAAGGAGAGATGCCTTGAAGAGATTAGAAGAAAATCATCTATGGCGAAGGTAGCCTTTTGCAAGATGGAAAACATAGTGACCAATAGAAAGATGTCAAGTGCAACGAGAAACATAGATTAAAGTGCTAGATAGAATCTGTATTATTGCATGTGAAATGTGGACAATGAGCAGACAAATTGAAAAACATATCATGGCTGTAGAAATGTGGTTTCTGAAGAAAATGCAAAGAATACTTTACGGTTCTGTATGTATCACCCTTCTGAAATTCATTTTATAACGTAAGTAGGTCCGCAAATCACGTTGTATGTAGATGTCTAGACTTGTTTTAGTATGTGCTATTAAATTTAGCTTCAATTATTACGTATACTGTGTAGGGGCAGGGGGGAATTTTTAGGGAGGAAATACGAAAGGGGGGAATGACGTTCTAAAAATATGGTGAGGAGGGGGGGGGGGGGAATGACGTCCTAATAATATGGTGAAGGGGGGCACGGGTCAAAAAAGGTTGAGAACCACTGCTCTAGGTGAAGAGACACCTTAAGATTGTCTGTTTAGTTTAGAGAGTGGGCTCTTTGAACTTTCCCTACACTCATCAGCTAGACTTCAACGATGACTTCTCGTTCAGAAAGCAATGGCAAAATACTGAACATAAATTTACCTAGTAAATCAACCTGGAGTTGTTTGCAAAGCCCTACAGAGGATATGCAACTTTTTTGTACGAGTATTTTAGAAGAAAAAAAAAATATGCAATAAGTCACTATTATTAAATGTAAGAAAGAGAGTTAGTTAGTTAGTTAGTTAGTTAGTTAGTTAGTCTTTCCTCTTGAGCCCAAGGCGGCGCATAGGGCAGAAGTCATGGCTCTCCATGCCTAGCAGTTCGCTGCTACCTGTTGTAGATCTTGGATGTTTACTTGGCCGTTGAAAGAGGGTGCTGACATGTTATACAGATAATATTCTGTAGTATGGCATTGAATCGATGATCGTGAAAGAACAAATTAGGAGGGACTTGGAGGCAATAGCGATGTGGTTCCCCAGTCGAATGTTTGAATACCTTGGATTGCCAGTTACTAATGAAGATCAAACAAATGATAACCCCATCTCCTTTGATTAAACCCTGCTTTTAGAGGTGGGATCATACACAAATTTAGGTAGCAATCTGTAGATAAAGATGGAGAAACAGATCTCAGTCTCAATCAGGTGCCGTCTCCACAATAAAGGTTGGCTGCAGTGGAGCTTCAACACTATCTGCCTCTCGCATTGTCTGCACACTCTGTCAGACCGCCGTTCGTCCATCTCTTGCTGTTATATTCTCATTTGTGGGGAAGGAGCTATTGATTGTAAAATAAGAATACAAAAGCAAAGAGGAGCTTTAGTAGATATCACCAGGAACATGTGGAAGCCAAGAGCAATTAAAACTAGTAAACAACTTAGAATATTTAACTTATGTTACGTTGTATGGATCATTGGCACCTTGCCGTCTTGACAGACGATAGTTTGTGCTTTAAAAAGGCATAATAACTTTTACTTATGGCGGTAGCGAATGTATCTGATAAGGCCAATGTGCGATGTAAATGGTCGTTCACAGTGGGTGCATGTGAACACGTGGTCATTTCCACCATCATGCACCATCTTACGTCTCACACGCTCAGTGTGTGACTTATCTGCAATAATTTTCTCCTTTGTCTTTATTCCATTTCTGATGTTTGCCCTCCATGCAACACGTTCAGCGGCGACTTGCTCCCAATGTGCATTATCAATGCCTGTATCAATCATGTCCTGCTTACACACATCATTGTATCGTAGTAGAGGCCGACCCTGAGATCTCTTACCCATTTGTAATTCACCAAAAAAAGATGCCCTTCGGTATTCTACCATCATCCATCCTCCTAAGATGTCATATCCATCTAAGTCTACGAAGACTGAGCATGGAATAAACTGTCACACAACCTGATCTTTCCAATACTTCAGTATTAGTCGTTCAGAAAGGAACGGCAAACAACTAAACGTAAACTTGCCTAGAGATCACAAACAGCCAAACAATGCTGGAGTTGACTGCTACGTCCTGTAAAGGATATGCCAATAACGTAACTGCTACAGAATAGAATAAACTACAATGGCGTGACAGAATCACGGTTAGCTTATGATGAAAGATAACTGCTAAACAGACACCAGAGAAGCAAGAGGCGAGGTCAAGTCGCTGGTGCTGGGTAGAACACACACTGAGGAAACTATAATAGTAGTAGGTCTCTTTCCGTCCTGTAGGACTATAGAGTTGTGCCGCTGGGGAGGCACCTGACAGCACCGCTGGTGACTGTATAGTTGAAACTCTATAGATATAGCGAAAGAGGAAGATAGCGAAAGGGAAGCACGGCGTGAGCTGTTTTAGGGGCAACAAATCCCATAGGGAATAAAAGACTTATGAAGATACGTAGACACATATATACAAACTTTGATACGTAAGCAGGTATACAATATGCAAACGCATATACACATAAACATATGAGACATGAATAATGAGAAAACAAGTTGAGAAATATTTAATGGGCGTAGACACGTGGTTTATGATGAAATTTTAAAAAAAAAACTACCATGGGCCGACAGACAAAGCTACAAGCAGGTCCTACAAGTAACAATTGAAAACTGTTCCATGAATTAGGCGTAGACAATCAAACTTGTGGGAAATTGTTAGATATAAACTGGAAAATGTAGTGACAACTGGTAATATTGATGGGGGAAAAGCAAAGAGAAGGCAAAGAGATAAATATATGGGTGGTTTGGTCACATGACATAGCGAAACAAGATCACATACGTGATCCATGACTCTGGTGACTGTGCGATGACAATCCATGACCGCCCACGTGTATCGGTATTTTATGATGATGATGATACACATAAATACACTTGTAAACATGTTAAACGGGCACTGACATCATCAATCACAAGAAAAAGCAGCGGCTGCAGCAGGATATATCAATATGAATTGCAAATAATTAGGTATATTTAGCTCCTGCGAAAAGAAGAGACATACTAGACACAGACACAAGATGGAGTTCTTTGTAAGGTATGTACATTATGTCTGTGTCTATTATGTCTCTTCTTTTCGCAGGAGCTAAATATACCTAATTGTTTGCAATTCATATCATCAATCAAGAAGAGAGAAAATAATATATAAAGAAATCAGGACTAAATCGGGAAGTATAGCAGCGCTAGATTTTATTACACAACAGCAAGTGAAATGGTCGGCCATATAACTAGGCTTCCAACATATAGTATATATCACAACAAGCAATGATGTACAGACCACATGGAAGCAGAAGAAGAACCTGACCATGTAAGCGATGAACAGGGGGATTAACAGAGTCCATGGGAATCTCGATACATGAAGTCCATAAACGGGCACTCTCCCGCTGTTTATGCCTCACGTCGACACCGCAAGGTACAGGAGGAACAAGATGAGAAGATGAGATGAGACACCACAAGATACCAGAGGAATAAGATGAGATAAGATTGATTCCTCGCGTAGTTGTTGTTTGTCCATCAAGAATGATGATGACCATTCATTTCATCCAGCGGGGTTGAAAGTATGGAGCCGCGAGTTCTAAGATGGCTGATGAGGCCTATTTTGGCTCGAAATGTTCTTTGACAATGTGGACAAAGAATGCTTGACGTTTCTGGGGGAGGATTTTCTGCAGTGGTTTTTCTGTCCAGCCTTTTCTTCACAGTTCTTTCAGTCCTGTTTGCTTCACAAGTGACTGCAATCTTGCGTAATGATGTACGCCACGAATTTCTGTCTTTGGCAGCAGTCTCCCAAATGTCATGATGAATTCCAAAAGCTTTTAGTGAAATTTTCAGAGTGTCTTTAAAGCGTTTCCTCTGGCCGCCCTTGGAGCGTTTACCGCAACGCAGCTCGCCGTAAAAAAATTCCTTTAGGGAGCCTGTGATCTGACATGCGAGTGAAGTGTCCAGCCCAGCGAATCTGATTCTTCATTAGTAGAGTGTGGATACTGGGCATTGACGCTCTTTCTAGGACTTCAGTGTCTGGGATCTCATCTTGCCATTTAATCTTCAATAGCTTCCCAAGGCAGAATGTATGGAACAGTATCAGCAATCATGCATGCGTGTTGCAGGACACTGACAGAACGTGACACTCATCGAGGACCCCATGAAGATATTTCAATCTCTGGCCATTTCCCATGTCTCGTGTACTTTCCTGCCCCATGTGTCTTTAATGTCCTGTTTATATCTTCAATTTGGTGGACCTCTTGTCTCTTATTTCTAGTCGCCTGCTTTCTAATGCTGTTCTGTCTTAGCTACAGCGGCTTATGATCTGGTCACAGTATCTCAGTTCCATATTCAGATCCCCAAGGAAAGTTAACCCGGTCAACAAATGCCCGCAGAAGTCGGATGTGTCGGCCTAACGGCGCAAGAACGCAGATCTTCTGTAAACAGGCAGAACGCAATCACGTCTGAAAAAAAAAACTCCGGATGAACGCAGAAGAAGAAAAAAGAAGAAGAAGAAGAAGAAGAAGAAGAAGAAGAAGAAGAAGAAGAAGAAGAAGAAGAAGAAGAAGAAGATATTCAGATCCTGTAGAATGATAATAGTTGTTATAGAGCTGTGGAAATGTGGTTTCTGAGGAAAAAGCAAAGAATACCATGGACAGACAGAAAAACTAATGAACAAGTCCTTCATGAAACACATGAAGATCGTAAACTGATTAGAGAAATTAGACGTAGAAAGTCAAAATTTTTTGGGCATGTTATGAGAAGAAATGAATTGAAGAACTTGGTGACAAGTGGAAAAGACCAAGGAGAAGACCGATAAGTAAATACCTGGATGGCTTGGCCACATGGCATGGTCGAGACAGGAACACGGAGCTGATTCACGACTCTGGTGATCGAGTGAGATGGCAGAACATGACCGCCCACGCTTACCGGCATGGCACATGATGGATGGATGGAGAACAGCAGCAGTAGTAGTAGTGGTGGTGGTAGCAGTTGTAGTAGTAGTAGTAGTAGTAGTAGTAGTAGTAGTAGTAGTAGTAGTAGTAGTAGTAGTAGTAGTAGCAGCAGCAGCAGTATTTCCATTGTCAGTCATTTTCTGTTTCGCATATTATTCTGTAGTCGTACGTCGCCACATTTTCCAGCCGCGGGAGCGTTCAAAGTGTAAGCAACCCCTCTCGCGTGGCTCAGCAATAAAATCGTTGACATTGTTTTCACGATACACAAGTTCTCCGCCCCTGAGTTGTCGAAGCCACTAACTTCCTTGCTTGTTTGTCGTGCCTTTTGCTTGAGGCAGACCGGGTGTTACATTTATGTGAAGTTGTTTTTACTTTCTTGAAATCTTATCTCTGTGTATTGTTGCCAATGTTGTGCTTTTTGTTTTTGTATTGTAAATTTACATTCATACAGTTATGACTGCGTATTGCTATTTGCTTGTTTAAGATTGCGTGTTGATATTTGCTTGTTTATGATTGCGTGTTGATATTTGCTTGTTATTGTTCCGTTGAAGATAAAATGAAAAACTGTTGACAGTATCTACGATACGATCTCAGTCTGACAATTATCGTTGTTGTTGTTGTTGCTGTTGTTGTTGTTGTTGTTGTTGTTGTTGTTGTTGTTGTTGTTGTTGTTCTTCTTCTTCTTCTTCTTCTTCTTCTTCTTCTTCTTCTTCTTCTTCTTCTTCTTCTTCTTCTTCTTCTTCTTCTTCTTCTTCTTCTTCTTCTTCTGCTGCTGCTGCTGCTTTTCCGCTGCTGCTGCTGCTGCTACTGCTTCGTTTTATTCGGTAGTTCCTTCTGCAATTACTTTAATGTACTAATATTTCTGGTACTACTATCACTACTAATACTTCTGCTGTTGTTTAATCTATTACTACTTACACATCTGCTGCTGCTGCTGCTGCTGCTGCTGCTACTACTACTAATACAGATGCTGCTACTAATCCTTCTGCCGCAAATGAAGTAAACATGTGGACAGTGTTAACGTTCGGCACACACACACACACACACACACACGCACGCACACACACACACACACACACACACACACACACACACACACACACACACACACACACAATTCTGAATTGCCAAAAGCAAAAATCCAAGAAATGTGTTAATTCTTTATGAATGTCACATGACAATCTCGCGCAACTAACATTATATCCTTACTTGGGGCTTAGTCTCCAGAGTCGAAATAGTCTATATGCAGGAGCTTCACCTTGTAACTCAGAAGACCTAGTTGTTTTCACTATGAGTATGACGTCGATCTTTAGAAACACAGAAAATTGACGGTAAGCTTCTCACTAATAGTACGATGGGGCCTCGGGCGTCTAGCCTTGTCTGACAAGGACAACACATTTCAAAAGTTTAAAATCCCCAATCTAAATTTCACAATGCCCCATCTAAACTTCAAAATGTCCAATCTAAATTTCAAAATCCCCAATCTAAATTTTAAATTGTCCAGTCTAAATTTCATAATGCCCACTCTAAATTTGAAAATGGGCAACATGCCCATATAAGGGTATGTAACCGGTTTTGTGGCGAAGGATTTACGGGCATAATTCGTAATCCCGCATACCGCGTTCGAAACACAGCTGCGGGCGAAGAGGCAACAGACCGCGTTGCGTTGGTTTTTATAAAATGGTATGAGTGCTGGTCGTTCAGAAAGTAATGGCAAACTATTGAACGTAAATTTGCCAAAAAATCCCCAAAACCAGCCAAAAATGCTAGATTTGACTGCGATGTCCTGTAAAGGACATGCTATTAACTATCTTATGCAAGAATCATGTGGCGAGGACATGGACGAGCACGTGGTGTCCGAGGACAGACGGCTTGGAGTGTGTTGGTTGCGGAGTAGTGTCCCGATGGGAGTAAAGGGCGGAAGAAGAACAATACATAGACACATGTGTGGCTAGATTTAGCACTTTGTGTTTGTTTACGGGGGAGAGACACATATTCTTTTAACGCTTGCTTTGAACTAAAACATTTGGTGTATATTCTTCACAGGAAGTAGCATTCAACCCCAGGATTTTTTGGCTGTTTGTGATTTCTTGGAAAGTTTACGTTCAGTAGTTCTTCGTTGTTTTATGAACTGCCGATACTCATACCATTTTATGATAATCAACACAAGGCGTTCTAACCGCCTAATCACTCGCAGCTGTGTTTCGAACGTGTTATGGGATATTACGAATTGCGTCCCTATTCCCCTTCAAAACAAAGCTGGTGAGCTGAAGGGTGGTCTATACTCGTGCTTCTACTTCTTGCTGTTGCCACTATTGTAGAGTGTCGATGTTTGAGTGTGTATCAGCTATTCTTATTACCAGTGTCACTCGCCATCAGACGAAACCACCCCGACTTATCAAGTAAATGTAAGTTACGTCCCCAAGTCAAGGACGAGACTGAATTCAGCAAATGACACCCGACTTTCCTGTGGTGAAACGTCACTTCAAGTGGTGGAGTCATAAATTTATTTATGTGACGTGTGATTCCAGTATGCTGTTGTTGTTGTTGTTGTTGTTGTGTTGTTGTTGTTGTTATTGTTGTTGTGGTTGTTGTTGTTGTGGTTGTTGTTGTTTTCGCTCTCTGGCTTTGAACTCAAGCGTAGACCATACATACATTCTAGTAACACTGGACTGAATTTTGCATGTGGATTACCTTTCCCTATTACCAGTGTCCCTCGTCCTCAGGCGAACCTACTCCGACTTCAGAGGTACTTGTAATTTACATCCCAAAGTCAAGGACGAGAAGTCAATATTTTAGACCAACTGTCCGGTGTAGGGGTAAGCCCCTTACCTCGACATCAGCACATCGGATGTTTAAGAACATGCGTTCTTATCCACTCTTGGTTCTGGTATAAGTACATTTGAATCCTCATCGGTGCTGCGGGTTTCGTGCACTGAAACATGATTCTCTATTGTGGTACTGAAAAAAGACTAGAGCACTTATAAAGATGCCGTATGTGTGGTATTGGAAAGAGACTAGAGCACTTATAAAGATTTCACTATGTGTGTTATTGAAACAAGACTAGAGCACTTATAAAGATGTTCCTATGTGTGTTATTGAAACAAGACTAGAGCACTTATAAAGATGTCCCTACGTGTGGTATTGAAACACGACTAGAGCACTTATAAAGATGTCACTATGGGTGTTATTGAAACAAGACTAGAGCACGTATAAAGATGTCCCTATGTGTGTTATTGAAACAAGACTAGATCACTTATAAAGATGTCCCTGTGTGTGTTATTGAAACAAGACTAGAGCACTTATAAAGATGTCCCTATATGTATTATTGAAACAAGACTAGAACACTTATAAAGATTTCCCTATGTGTGTTATTGAAACAAGACTAGAACACTTATAAAGATGCCCTTATGTGTGGTATTTAAAAGAGACTAGAGCACTTATAAAGATGCCCCTATGTGTGGTATTAAAAAGAGACTAGAACACTTATAAAGATGCCCCTATGTGTGGTATTAAAAAGAGACTAGAACACTTATAAAGATGCCCCTATGTGTGGTATTAAAAAGAGACTAGAGCACTTATAAAGATGCCCCTATGTGTGGTATTAAAAAGAGACTAGAGCACTTATAAAGATGCCCCTATGTGTGGTATTAAAAAGAGACTAGAGCACTTATAAAGATGCCCCTATGCAATGAGATGATCATGTACTAAAATCCCACCCAAACCATTATAATGTCTCTGTGCCAACCAACGCGGCATACGTGTTTGAGGTCTGGAAACCGCTCTTAAGTTTCATTGTATTTACCTACCTACCTACCTACCTACCTACCTACCTGCCTGCCTGCCTGCCTGCCTGTCTTTCTACCTAACTACCTGCCTGCCTACTAACCTACCTGCCTGCCTACCTGCTAATTACCTACCCACCTGCCTGGCTGCCTGCCTGCCTAACTACTTGCCTTCCTGCCTACCTACATACATCTCTACCTACCTACCTACCTATCTTTGTGTCTACTTACCTAGTTACTCACATAGATAGCTAAAACATATCTACTTCTCTAACTATCTGCCTGCCTAAGTAAAGGTAATCTAATTGCATATTTACTTATCTATTTGGTTACGAACTTTCCTGTGTAACGACCCGCACTCTAAATTACTTACAACTCATTTACCTAATTACCTACTTACGTATGTTACCTAAATACATATCTATCTACTTACCTACCTACCCAATTACCTACATATCCACTGATACATCTATCTATCTATCTATCAATCCATCTATCGATCCATCCATCTACCTAGCTATCTGTCTGTCTTTCTGTCTGCATTCATGTTTATCGTTCTAATTGCCTGTCTATTCATCTGTCTGTCTACTTGCCTATATGTCCGTTTACCTGTCTGAATATCGATCCGTCTGTCTGCCTGTCTGTCTGCGTGCCTGAATGTGCATGCATTCTCAAAGACGTTTGAACTAAATTAAAAACACCAAAACTACAAAGAACAAACAGCAAAAACAGCCGTATGCGCAAGGGTCTATTAATAGAAACACATGGTTACCCCGGCAACACCATAAAGCATACAAAGAGATCACACATGCAACAGTCAAGGCATTGAGTTCAAAGTATTACACACTAAGTGGTACCAGCGGACGCACGAAGATCAAGGACCGGGGCAGAACTGCAGCTGTTTGTAGCCAGATTTGCATCTCGTGCGAAGTATGGGTGAGACATATGGGTACTTTTTCTAAAGCAAAATGAAATCGCTTCAACTGTGGTAAAGCTGTTAATATGAAGACAGCATGGCCGAATAGATAAGAGCGCTAGTTCTTAAACGTCCGGTGTGCTGATGCCGAGGTAGCAGGTTCAATCCCTACACTAGTCATCAGCATCATCATCAAGTGCCATGCCGACTGGCGTAGGCGTTCATGACTCTCCACAGATCTCGGTCTGTGGTTTTCTGGATCAACTCCACCGTTGATATTCCTCCATGCCACCGTCTCAATCCATCCAGCATCATTTCTCTTGATCTGCCTCTGCCTCTCTTCCCTTCGATATTTCCCGTTGTCACGATGTTCTCTAATGCCTCACTTCTCATCACACGGCCAATAAAAATTGGCTGCCTCTTTATTATTGTCGTATATAATGTTCTAGTTTCATTAGCCTCTTTCAAACATTCGTTGTTAGTTACTTTGGTAGTCCAAGGAATTCGCAACATTCATCTCAGGAACCACATCTCTGTTGCTTCCAATCTCTTCCTAATATGCTCATTTACATTCCAAGATTCACCGCCATACAGCAAAACTGGTTCTCTATAGCACTTCAGCACTCTCTTTCTTACATTCAATGATATTGACTTATTGCATAAGATATTCTTCATTTTCTGAAATGCAGTCTTTGCTTGCCCTATTCTGCTCTTAATCTCTGTTTTGCATCTTCCATCTGATGTTATAGATGTCCTTAGATATTTAAAACTATCCACTCGGTGAAGAATGTTCCCTTCTATCTCTGTTTCACATTTGGGTGTTACCTCTACACTAGTCAGTTGGACTACATTCTTGACCTCTCGTCCTTGACATGGGGACGTAAATTACAAGTATCGCAGAAATAGGAGTGTTTGGCTTGAGGGCCAGGGGCACTGGTAATAGGGAAAGCTAATCCACACGGACAATTCAGTCCAGTGCTAATAGAAGTAGCGTGAATGGACGAGCGAGTGAGCGAACACACACACACACACACACACACAAACACACACACAAACACACACACACACACACACACACACACACACACACACACACACACACACACACACACACACACACACACACACACACACACACACACACACACACACACACACACACAAAATCAGTCAACACAAACGGAGACTGAGAAGGCGAAGGTTTTCAAGAACACATTCGTAAGTGATGAAATGGACTTTGAGGTTATATAGCATTCATAAGTAAACTAAAATACTTTAATATAAGATTACAAGAGTAGGATTAAAGGCAAGAGGATACATTTCATTACACCTTTGTCTACTCCATAATAATCAGTATTCTTTCCACAGGGTGGCCTACCGAATGCGTCACACAGAGCACGAACTCCGTAGCTCCAGAGACGATCAACAGGGGTGTACATACTCAAAATTGCACCCATGAACCGAATGACGTAGTGCAAAAAAAAATATTCTACTTTGTCGTGGAGAACGTTATATTAGCTCATTTAATACTACAAAAATAGCAGGAGAGCCTGGCATGTGATACCACAACATCTAGCTTAAGAATGGAGGCGGAGGCAGTCAGTGCAGCTTTCCGCTGGGTGGAGAATACGATACACACATACACACATCGTGATTGTAACTGACTCAGAAAGCATGCTGAGTAGGGTGAGGACAGGCAAGCTTCATGCCGAGTGGCTTGCTTCGCTTCGGAAGTCATGGGTGGCCAGCATCGTCTGGATATTTTCTCCGGTGCATGCTGGTGTGTTGGGGAATGAACAGGCAGACAGATTGGCTGGCTCGGCAAAACTTGGTGGCGTATTGATGCATGACAAAGCAGACGTGGTTGCGGCCTTGTGGGAGCACGTGTACACCTCGGAGGAGCAAATGGATCACCATGGTCTGGCAAGAATGCGGCAGCGTGGAGTGATGAGGGAATCTGGCCGATGCTGGAAGCTTAGAGGAAAGGCGAGACGCACATACAAGTTGATTGCTACTGGTACTATTGGGGTTGAAACTTTTCGCTGGCTTCTGAGGATGGGGACGGAGCGCTTATGGGAATGCCCCGAATGCTGTGATGTCGGTTCCTAAATCAATCAATCATACTACAAAAATATTCCACTTCGTCGTGGTGACCGCTATATTAACTCATTTAGTACTACAAAATATTCAACTTCGTCGCGCAGATTATAATAGCTCATTTAGTTCTACAAAAATAGTCCACTTCGTCATTAAGAAGCTATATTAGCTCATTTAGTATACAAAAATATTTCATTTCGCCGTAGAGACCACTATATTAGCTCATTTAAAAATAGTACTAACAAAATCAACATGAGTTGACTGGTTATCATTTAGATGCTTTCCTTAACTGCCCAGCTATCACATTAACACAGACGATTCACATTGTTACTTTACCTCTTGTATAATGTGTTTTATCTGCTACAGCTAGTTAGTTATTTAGTTAGCCGCGGTTCCAACTTCATGACAACGGGTCATCCCCATTATGCTCCGTTCCTGTGCCAGTGAATATCCCACAAAACGCTTCTCACTGCCCAATGTGAACAATGGAATAGACAGGAGTCTCGGCAAGCCAACAGCCCGCACAGGTACACTGTGCATTATGTCGCCACCAAAATGCCAACACAAAAGTTCTTCACGAAATATACAGTTCATCGTCGATGGAACCGGCAGTCACTAGAAAGACTTTATTTATCCGGGTTTTATCCCGTATGGCTTGGTCTCTTTCCTCGACCGGGCGAAAGCACCACACAAAGCACGAACTCCGTAGCTCGAGCGATGACTCCCAAGAGTCTCCTGAAAAATGCATTCGTGAACCGAAAGGCAAACCAGTCAATCCAGCAACAGCCGGCCACCATCGTTCCGAACATGCAGTTCACGCTACAAACAACCGCAGACAGATGTAAAAGCATTCTATGCGAAATTCACAGCTCACAGTGTCGCGCCACGCGTTCACTCAGTAGTAGGGCGACGGAACCATATCTGCTACAGCCCTTACGTTTATTAGTTTATGGTAACTACTGCTTACTGTGGAGGAGTGGCTGGCCGAGTGGTTAAAATGCCGGATTCTCCTTCGGGAGACCCGGGTTCGAATCATTGGTAAGGTGTGGAGGTTTTTTTTCCGGAGAAAACATGCACAGTTCGCAGCGACGGCACTAGCCAGGCGGCCTTAATCCCTCAGGCTCAAGACCCCCCCCCCCCCCCCCCCCCCCCCCCCCCCCGGCCACACACAGCAAGGTACTACATAGGAAGTAAATGACAGTTTTTTTTTCTTTTTTAATGACTGCTTACGATAGAAACGGGTAATGCAATACCTGGCTGAGATGTAGAGATTAAACAACAATACAAACACTACAATTATATGGGGTCAGATTAAAACTCTTTGAAGCCCTAAGGTTCAACCAGCCTAAAATAGATACCTGGAAATGGTATGGGAAGTAAAGACGTCCCGTGCGATATTGATCATATCACCCATCGAGAACCGATTTGTATATAAAAGTGTGAGAATGGCACCATATACCCACTACACCCGATGGTCTTGCCAGTGGTTCTTTAACTTTCTTCGGGAGTCTCCGTGGCGAAGTAGTCAAGCTGTCTCCCTCGCACTCCGAAGATTGTGTGTTCGATTCCGGGCTACGTCTTTCGTTTCATGAATACATTTTTCTCGGAGACTCCTGGGGTTCGTCGTTGGAGCTACGGAGTTCGTGCCTTATGCGACGCTTTCGGCAGACCATCTTGCGGAAAGAGACCGAGCAGTATGGGATAAAACCCGGGGCAACGAAGTCGATTCTCTCGATTTTTTTAGATATTTTTTAAAACTTTCTTAAAACAGCGTCTACGCCGTCATTCATTCATTCATTCATTCATTCATTCATTCATTCATTCATTCATTCAGTAGCATGTCCTCTGCAGAACCTCGCTCCCATAACAACAATCCGAAAAACGTTTTGGTCATATGCAAGATGTCCCACGTCCGATAATCCATCTGGAGGTCGTCTTGCCACATCCTGCACCCATCTTCTCTATGACGGCCTCTTCTTTTATTCCTGGACATGTATCCCTCCACGATTGTTCTCTCCAAACTTTCACGACGTTTCAAGTGACCAGCATATATTTTTATGTGCTTTGTTTTATCGTCTTTAGTAGTAAACCTTCTTAAAAATTCAGTTCTTGTCGTATGGATGCATTTGTTATTTTCTATGTCCAAAATATTATTAGAACCCGTCTATAGCATTTATATTCAAAGGCATTTATGCGCTGTTCAGCTTGTTTAGTAAGTGTCCAAGACTCAGCCCGTAGATATCTTAAAAACTCAGGCCTCAACAAGGCTCCTGTATCTGTCCCACCATTCACCGCTTCCGTTATTTTGTCATTGTGAATTCCCGAGTTCACCAGTGTCTTGTGGTTTTTATTTTGTGTTTTATTTAGTATCCAACTAATTTTTTCTCTCCTGTTATACGTCAGATGTTAGCTGCTTGAGCACATTGCCATGAATGAGGCATATTCCTTTAATCATTGCCTCTTTATGGTTCCCTGATGGTAATTTTTACCTGATTACCATCTGGGAAACCGAGCTTCGGCTGCATACCCCTGCCTGTTTATAGTTTCGTCTTGCGGGCACTATGGAAGCAGTCGTGTACGTAACAAACACACATGAAAGGAGAGTGCTAATTGCGTCAGCAATGAAAGCAATAAAATTCACTTCTTTCACACAAGTGATGGCAAATACATTTCCACCATCCTTTGAAACGGTTTTGGAAAGTGACGGTCTGGGGCGGTAACTAAGGCAAAAACTATGATTTACTTCCCTTTTTTCCAACACTGATTTAACTCCCTTGGGTGTCAAAATGACACAAATTTTCTTTCGGTAGTCAACGGGGGATAACTCTGCTGCTAAAATTATAATAGTGTTGTTGAGAGTCGATTACCGCCCTTGATAATTTGGGAGGGTAGGAGACGGTTGGAGGAGCGAATGGGAGGTTTGGAGTTTAGTGAACAAAGTGTGTTTGTGTGTGAGTAAGTGTGCGCGTGAGAAATTTCAAACAAATGCTCAGCCCAGGGGGAGATAAATCAAGGAAGAAGCGCCAAACTTGGAACTGTTCTGTCAAAGCTGTCTGGTTTGTCTCGCGTGTGCCCAGGCGCGTGCTGGCGTTCTGGGGGAAGATCTTGTGTTTCTGGAGCCAGGCAACTCACCATCATCGCCATCGTCATTATTTTCGTCATCGTCAAATTCACCTTGGTTATTATCGTAGCTATGTCGTCATTTTGACGTCACCGTATCATCATCTTAATCATTATCGTCATCTTCACAATTATTATTATTGTCATCGTCACAATTACCACCAAAAAGGAGAACTACTTTCGTCATGGATTTATTCATTCATCATGTGCCATGCCGATAAGAGTGGGCGGTCATGTTTCGCATCTTACATGATCACCAGAGTCGTGGATCAGCTCTGTGTTCTTGTCTTGACCATGCCATGTGGTCAAGCCATCCAGATATTTACCTCTCTGCGTTCCCCTTGTTCCTTTTCCCTCTATCTTGTCATTTGTCACAAAGTTTTCCGGTGTATTTCTTTCTTTTATCATTGGCAATGTTCTAATCATCATTACTCTAACCAATATTATCATCATAACCATCACTATAATCATCGTCATCGTCATCACTATAATCACCATAATCGTCATCACTGTATTCATCATCATCATTACAAATGTCATCATCGACATCCCTTCAGACATCATAATTGTCATCACTATAATCATCATCATGATTATCACTATCAACATTATCATCGTCATCACTATAATCATCATCATCTTTCCATCCCTCATGTGCCATGCCGATAAGCGTGGGCGGTCATGTTCTGCCATCTCACTCGATCACCAGAGTCGTGGATCAGCTCCTGTTCCTGTCTCGACCATGCCATATGGCCAAGCCATCCAGGTATTTACTTCTCGGTCTTCCCCTAGGTCTCTTCTCTTCGACCTTGCCAGTTGTCACCAAGTTCTCCAAGCAATTTCTTCTCATAACATGCCCAAAAAACTGTAGACTGTCTACGCCTAATGACTCCAATCAGTTTACGATCTTCATTTGTTTCTTGAAGGACTTGTTCATTAGTTTTTCTGTTTGTCCATGGTATTCTTTGCATTTTCCTCAGAAACCACATTTCCACAGCCATCAGATGTTTTTCAGCTTGGCTGCTCATTGTCCACGCTTCACATCCATACAACTGTATAGGTTCTATGTAGCACTTCAACACTCTTTTTCTCGTTTCAATTGATATCTTTTTATTGGTCATTATGGTTTCCATCTTGCAAAAGGCTACCTTCGCAATGGCAATTCTTGTTCTAATCTCTTCAAGGCATCTCCCATCAGATGTTATGACTGTGCTGAGATAACTGTATCGATTCACTTGCTTAAGAATGTGCACATTATGGTATTTCCTTCTTCCCAGTGACGACCATAATCTGTGTCTTCTTACTATTAGTTCTAACCCTAGTTGTTCACTGTGTGTAACAACCGCATCTACTAAATGTTGCAGGTCCTGTTCATTGTCTGCAATCAAGACTGTATCATCTGCATACCTAATGTTATTGATGCATCGTCCCCCAATGTTAATTCCTACCATATCTTCTATATTTCTGAAAATATTCTCTTTGTGCAGGGAAAAAAGATCTGGAGACATTAGACATCTTCATTATAACCATCATAATCATCATCACTATAATCACCATCATCAACATCACTATAACCATCATCATCATCATCATCATCATCATCATCATCATCATCATCATCATCATCATCATCATCATCATCATCATCATCATCACTATCATCATCATCATCATCATCATCATCACTATAATCATCATCATTATCACTATAATCATCATCATTATCACTATAATCATCATCATCATCGTCATTTCTATAATCTTCGTCATCAATATAATCATCATCACTATAATCATCATTATAACCATCATAACTATCATCACTATAATCATCATCATCATCACTGTCATCATCATCATCGTTATCACTATAATCGTCATCACCATCATAACTGTAATCGTCAACATTATCATCACTACTGTATAAACATCATCGTTATTATCTCTAGAATCATCATCATCGTCTTCACTATAATCATCATCACCATCGTCATCACTATAATCATCATCACTATAATCATCATCATCACTATAATCATCATCATCACTATAATCAGCATGATTATGACTATAATCATCATCGTCATCTCTATAATCATAATCATCATCGTCGTCATCATCATCGTCATCATCATCATCATCATCATCATCACTGACCTCAGTGGGGAGCTACTGTACAATATTACCACACACGGAAACCGCTCACCCATTCTTCACCATTTCTTTGTTTGATGTGGTTGTGGTAGATGTTCACACATTGTATAGTATCGTCATATAGCCCGCCCTGGCAGAACATGACTCTCATCACGGTGCACCCAAAAGCCTCTCCATCTCATTTCATGTCTTCCGCCTCATTAGTCTCATTCCCAAGGTGCCTGAAATATCCCATTTCTACATTTTGGCTGGTAGACATCAGCCTGTTCTTCCCGATACCATGCAGTCAATCTCTGTTCCCTGCAAGCTTCTGTGGCGATATAAAATTCTAAAATATTCTAGTTTCCACAACATGGCGCTGTCTATGCTCTAGTTTTCTTGGATGTTCAGATCTTGTAGAATTTCAGTGCTTTTCTTATTTTTGGTCCACGATATTCTATGAATTTTTCTGTAACATTTGAGATGTAAAGTCCCAATTTTCTTCTTTAGTAGTTCTGAAGAAGCTATTGTTATACTAATTGTAGTCAAAAAATTTTGGTGACATGTTTAAAAAAATGGAGAACTTGGTGACAACTGGCAAGATCGAGGGGAAGAGAACAAGGGAAAGGCAGAGAAGTAAATACCTGGATGGCTTAGTCACATTGTATGGTCGAGATAAGAACACTGAGCTCATCCACGATTCTGGTAATCGAGTGAGATGGCGAAACATGACCGCCCACGCTTATCGGCATGGCACATCATGAATGAATGAAAGAGGCAATCGTGTCTTTCTGCTTACGTAAATATGACTTATTCAAATGAATAGCAGATGCATCGAAATTTTCAAATATCTAGTTCCCGGGAAGGTTATCCACTCAACAAACGCCTAAAGACGTGGGATGTGTTTACCGAAAGGCGCAAATATTGCAACTCTGCACAAAGAAATTATGTCCGAAAACAAACATTTTGGAAAAACGAGGAGGAAGAAGAAGAAATGGCTAGTTACTGAAGATGGTGGCTCCTTCCGGCTGTTGCTAGAAGAAGGAGGGTTCCTAGAATCTCCAGTGTTAGTTTCCTAACCCATTTAGACATATGCTCTGCTATTCTACTTTCTAACTGCCGTTCCGTTCGGACAAAGTAAATGGGCTGGCATTTACATTGGTTTCTCTTCTTTGTGCCATGTTGCTATTGATATTATAGAAACTTGGACACGTGTGACGTGTTGGGGCGCATATCCTATTTTTTTCTTAGCCGCTATTTTTATGTTTCCTTCATGTTACTAAAATATCTCAATTTATTCTCAAGTGAGGTCTGTGTTTTATGTGTTCTGTGTTTGTCCACCTAGCTAGAAGTCCTTGTAAGGTGTGAACTTGTGTCTGTGTTTGTTGTTTCTCTGTGGAATTCTAAGTGCTATGGACTAATAAATCGTCTTATTTTAACTTCCCGTCACTACCATGGTTTATAAATCAAACTAAAATTAAAATATCAATAACGTATTTTTCCCTCTGCAACTCCCTTAATTTTATATATAAAAGAACATGTCTGCTACCATATTAACAACTTTTATGTCATATCGGTGACACTTCCCTACTTTCCATTTTTCACTATCCATTTTTGTTTTGTTCAAATCTACTGTTTGATTGGCACTGAAACTTTTTACGTACCTTTATGCTTCATTGTATACATATTAAAGCCCTAAGTCTTGGTCGACTACTGGTCTAGGAAGGAAGCTGCAACAGGCGGACAGCTTTGCTGATCCAGCAGCTTCTGCAGCTTGTCTTGTTACAGATGTATTAGTGTTACCTTTCCTCTGGAGTAAACTAGGCAGGCCGAGAGAGGGATCATGCTGCATTGGCAACACATGGTCTCTAAACTCAGCACAGACGTTGTGTTATGGGGAGGTATCACTCCATTATATAAACTGTCGTCTGTCAAGACGGCCAGGTGCTAGTCGTGCATGTCCGGGGTTTGAACACTCAGTCTTGTTTGGTTTTGGTTTAGCTTACTCGCTGGCATTGAACTCGAGCGTCGACGACACACGTCCTACTGTTAACATTCAAAAACTGTCTTCTTCTTCTTCTTCTTCTTCTTCTTCTTCTTCTTCTTCTTCTTCTTCTTCTTCTTCTTCTTCTTCTTCTTCTTCTTCTTCTTCTTCTTCTTCTTCTTCTTCTTCTTCTCCTTCTTTTTCTACGTTCATCCGGAGTTTTTTTCGGACGTGATTGCGTTGTGCCTGTGTACAGCAGAGCTGCGTTCTTGCGCCGTTAGGCCGACACATCCGACTTCTGCGGGCATTTGTTGACCGGGTTAACCTTCCCGGGAAAAACTGTCTAATAACTGCCGACAGTACCTTGCAGTGTAGGGCAGGAGGGAGGGGTCTTGAGAATGAGGAATTAAGGTCGCATGGCTAGTGCAGTCGCCGCGAAATGTGCAGGTTAGGATATTCTTTTTGCCCGGACAGAAAACAAATCCACACCTTACCGGGGATTCGAATCCGGGTCTCCTGAAGGAGAATCCGGCGTTCTTAGCCACTTATCCAACCGCTCCCCTCACGTGCTACTGTTTCTAATATTTTGCTCCTACTAGGGCAGTGGTTCTCAACCGGTGGGGAATTCTCCCCCCCCCCCCAGGGGGGAATTGTAGGGTTTCCAGGGGGGGGGGGGGGAGGGGGAGAGGAATTAAGATTATTTCAAGATCGTGTTAATTCAAGAACCGATTACTTGATATTGTTTTTCCCTTCATACTTTATGATTCTGTACGTCTCACCTTCTAAAATTCACTTTATAAAGTAAGTAGACTGACAAATCACGTTTTATGTGGACGTCTAGACTTGTTTTAGTATGTGCTATTAAATTTAGCTTCCATTATTACGCATACTGTGTAAAGGGGAGGGGGGGGGATTTTTAGGTAGGAAATACGAAAGGGGGAATGACGTTCTGAAAATATGGTGAAGGGATCACGGGCCAAATTTTTAGTTAGGAAATACGGAAAGGGGGTGGGGGGGGGGGGGGATGACGTTCTGACAATATGGTGAAGGGAGGCACGGGCCAAAAAAAGGTTGAGAACCACTGTACTAGGGAGTGCACTGCTCAGATTTTCCGTGTGGGCTAACATTCTCAATTGCCTGTGATCCCGCTATCAGGCGAACCCACTCTGACGTCTTAGTGCTTGTAATTGACATCCCAAGTCAAGGACGAGAAGTCAACGTTTAAGTTTAACAGACCGGCTTGCGGAAAGAACCCCGCACCAGAGGAGGTTTTAGTGCGAGAGCGTTAAACCATTCGGCCACGATTTCCACTCAGTCTCTAAATTACCCGACATACCGGGTCAAAGGTACATCAGCCACAGACTGATGGGAGCAGCTTGCTTTGCGTTGATTTCGAAATAAATAGCGTCGACCGTTAAGAAAACAATGGCAACCTACCGAACGTAAAATTGTATAGTAAATCACAAACAGCCATTAAAAGCTGAGGTTGATAAAAAGACATGGGACTAACATTCATGAAGTGAGGCACAGGCCGTCATCATCATCATGCGCCCTGGCTATTGGCGTAGCCGTTCATGTCTCTCCCCAGATCTGGTTTATTGATGTCACTATTGATGACCCCCCTCCATGTCACCGACTCAGTCTTGTCAACAACATGTCTCTTGTTCTACCTCTGCTTCTATTCCCAGTGATCTTTCTGAAGCTTATCTATAACAACAACAATACAACAATAACAAACTGCAACTATGACCGTAATAAGACATGCATAACGAGACCACAACCGTGTCTTTTGTGGATGCATAAGCAAGGAGAGCTGAAGAGAACGAAGGAGGGGATGTAAGGCAGAAGGAGGGAGAGATGGAGAGAACCTAGACCGGGATATAAGATAGAAGCAAGGAGAGATGGAGAGAACGAAGACGGGAATGTAAGGCAGGATGAGGAAGAGATGGAGAGAACATAGACCGGATGTAAGACAGGAGAGGGAGAGATAGAAAAAACATAGACCGGATGTAAGACAGGAGAGGGAGAGATGGAGAGAACATAGACCGGATGTAAGACAGGAGAAGGAGAGATAGAGAGAACATAGACGAGGATATCAGGCGCGGGGGGGGGGGGGGGGGGGATGTAGAGAATATAGACGGGGATATAAGGCAGTAGGAGAGAGGAATGCAAATTGCCAGTCTGGATCGTTAGTCTTCAAGCCACTCAGGCAACACACCTGCAAGGTGCTTCTCATATTGCTAGCAGTTTTCTTTTCCATTTCCTGCAACTCCTCTAATTCCGACGCCATACATGTCTGTCTGTCTGTCTGTCTGTCTGTCTGTCTGTCTGTCTGTCTGTCTGTCTGTCTGTCTGTCTGTCTGTCTGTCTGTCTGTCTGTCTGTCTGTGTTGTATATGCGTGCGTGCATTCGTGTATGCATGTGTGTGCGTGCGTTCGTGTGTGTGTGTGTGTGTGTGTGTGTGTGTGTGTGTGAATGATCATAATCTACACCTATCTCTTGGCTGCTTGCTCTTCAACTTCATCCACCACCTGGCTTCACGTAACCCTGAGGCTAAACGGGTATTTCACTTGCCCAAGGTTATCCCGTAGGCACCTTACCTTCTCCTTTGATAGGGAATCCCATATCCCGCTACCCACATGACTTGGGGACGTAAATTACAAGTACCTCTGAAGTCGGAGTGAGTTCGCCTGATGGCGAGAGACACCTAATAGTTAAAGCTAACCCACACTCAAAATTCAGTCCAGCACTACTAGAATTAGCGTGTATAGACCCCTTTTGAGTTCAAAGCTGGTGGGCACAAAAAAAAAAAAAAAAAGCCAACAACTTCGGCTGTCTTATCTTCGCCATGAATTTCCTAGTGACCATTTTTGGCTGGATCGTTCTAGAAGCCCAAATCAATTTTTTTAAAATATTCACTTTCAGTGGATTCTAACAAAGGACAATATAGTTAACAGTAAAGCGTGTTATCCACGGCGCTACCGAGAGATAGCTAGGTAGTTGAGTTGAGCTGAGTTGAGCTGAGAACCGACATCACTGCACTCAGGACATTCCCGCGCGTGCTCCTTCCCCTCGTTCAACAGCCAGCGAAGAGTTGATAGCTAGGTAATGAGTATGTAGCTATAAAAAACGAACTTTATTTTAAACACAGAAGCCTCATACAATAAGTTGCACGATTTATTGCCTGGCATATTTTAACTGCAAATGGTCAGGTGCATTCTGCAGAGTTGTATGTGATATAAGTGAGCAAGTGAATAATACTTCAGGCAATAAATCGTGCAATATATTGTCTGTGGCTTCTCTGTTTGTAAATTCACCAATGGACTTGATTGTTTTGAAGTTTATTTTCATAACAACTCGGTACGCAGGTACGTCTGAATTCTGCCCTTCTTGTCTCTCTGCTCCCTAACATTATTTCATTCATGCATCACTTATGAAGCTAATCTTAGACAACAACAGAAACAATATATGTTACAAACACGCGAAAAATGTGCCATAAGCAATAATACATGACCCACTAAAACTAATTTTTAACATGGACATTATACTTAGCTAAGGTATAGTTATACTTAGCTATGGTTAGTGGAATAATTACAGGTAGATAGGTATGTAGGTAGGTAGTTAGATTAGCATGTAGGATGGATGGCTAGGCATCATCATCATCTTCAAATGATATCTTTACAAAGAATATCGGTTGTATTTTTGCTGATTGTGAGTAACAGGTAAGGGGAAAAGTATTACAGACCAACGTAAAGACAAAAATATTAACAAGAAAGACAGAATAAAGTCCTGAAAACAATACAAGAAATAATCGTTTCCAACTTTAACCCCACCAAAGAAAATGGATCTAGACTGTCAGAGGCGTATACCATTCACTGAAATATAAGTAGGTGATAAGTGTGTAGGTAGTTAGATAAACAGGTAGGTAGTCAGGTCGGTATGTAGAATGTATGGCTAAGTATCATCATCATTTTAAACTTCACATGATATCTTTGCAAAGAAGGTCGGTTGTAGTTTTTAATGATTGTAAGTATACGATAGAAACAAAGTGAAAATGGAAAGTATTAAAGACAAACATACAGACACAAATTGAAACATGAAAGACTGAATAACATTCCGAAAACAATACAGGAAATAATCGTTTCCAAACTTTAAAAATCCCACCAAATAAAATGGATCCAGAATGTATCAAAGGCGTATACCAAGGTGTAGATTGCCATGGTGGCGTAGCAGCTAAACACTCGCCTGCCAGTCCGGTGTACTTGGGTTCAATCCGTTTTGGGGCGGATTTAAATATTGAGTTGACCAGTGCTCCCAGTTTAGCTCAGCCTGAACTGAGCACTAGGAGCAGTCAATAAGAACAGGTGCGTGGAACTCCTGTGAAAATGTGAGTGATTCCAAACACGGTCACAGTGTGCATACATTACAACGCACTCCACCACGGTAATCGTAAATCACAGGGGGAGGGGTATAAGATAAGATATACTTAAAATACAATAAATTAATAACATAAAAATAAGTCTACTACGACACAAGGAAAGACATATCGTTTATACTAATCTTTATCAGGGAACAACACAAACAGAACTAAGGAAAACATGAAATTAGAAAATGTAATAATCTTACTTTAATACATAATTCTTTCTGCGCCACCTTTCTAACAACGAAGGATTTCTGTTTTAGAATTATTAATTGTTCTAATTTCATGTTTTTCTTTAGTTCTGTTTGTGTTTTTCCTGATGAAAATTAGTATCATTGAAACCTCGTTCATTGTTCCGTAGTATACTTATTTGTATTTTATTATTGTTGTTTGTGTTTATTTACGTTTAGCGTTATGGGGTTCGTTGTAAGGTATGTACACTGTCTGTGTTTATTATCTCTCACTTTTTCGCAGGATCTACACGTTATCTAACTGTTTGTATTTTCTATTGTTATATCCTTCTGCAGCCGTTGCATCTCTTATCTAGAAAAAGTAAATACACACAAAGGTATTGTTTAGCGCTAGTAGAAGTGAAAAAAAAGAAAAGAAAAGAAAGTAGAGACCAGAGGACGCACTAGACAACATACAAACTGAAAGCTATAGTTACCAACTGGAATTCTAGTTGGTCATTCGTTGAAGTACACTTGTTCCTGCAGCAAGGGGCCACCGTCGTGTGGAGGTGACAGGATCGAATCCCGGTCGCTAACTATAGCTTTCAATTTGTATGTTGTTTAGCGCGCCCTCTTGTCTCTACTTCCTTCTTCTCACTTCTATAAGTGCAAAATAATACATGTGTGTTTATTTATGAACTGGCTTAGTGGCCTCAAAGCATTCCCCATTTTTTTTTCGCTCGCTCGCTTTGAACTCAAGCATAGTCCATACACACTACTTCTAGTAGAACTAGACCTGAATTTTGCTTGTGGATTAACTTGCCCTGTTACCAGTGTCCCTCGCCATCAGAGAACCCACTCCGACTTCAGGGGTACTTGTAATTAACGTCCCCAAGTCAAGGACGATATGTCAACATTTTAGTCCAACTGTCCAGTGTAGGGGTTGAAACCCTTACCTAGGCAATCAACACAATGGATGTTTGTGAACACGCATTCTTATCACTTCGGCCATGCTGACCTCTGGATTCCCCAATTGATATTTCTAGGAAAAGTGATGGCGACGGGTGTGGTGATACAGACCATCTCAACCGTTGAGTGCCGGTTGGTCCATACAAATTTGGGTTTAGCACCATATTCCCAATGCGACAAAGACATGTAAAAGGGACCTTTGCTAACGCTGTTTATACCAACGTCCCGCTAGGTGGAACCACACACCTCATCTCCTGTTTGAAAACATCTTTTGGAAAACATAAATAAAAATACCGCTAGCTACCGAAAAGTGCTCAGAAAATCGGAAATCCACATTTCAAAGATACAAACAGCAAGTGATTTAACACTTCACACTGAGAAACCAAATGATAGATCCGTTGCTATTTCTACCTGTGCGCGGATAGATTTGGGAAATATAGAGGGAAAAGAGAAAAGAGAGAAAGAGAAGGGGAGGGAAAAGAAAAAAAAATGTTTTAAAGATTGTTACAGAGGCAAAGTCAGTTACGGCGCGGTTTTAGCTTCTGCTCGGAGCGTAGTCGCCAAATTTCTCATTTCTGCTTTTTTACGACTGTCTGCGAATGAGATTAATTTCTGCTCAAAAGCCAAACAGGATCTCGATTCTCGTGTTATGCTTTATAAAACAAGCAGTGTGCATACATCTTTGCTTTCATTCGTCGTCTGTTGGCTTGTTTCTCTGTGCTTGTGTTTGTTTTGTTTGTAAGCTGTTAGAAAAACAAACACGATACAGAAGATGGCGTGTTTACTCAACGAAAATGGTAGTTTTTGTTGTAGTCTGTCCTTCTTTGTCTGTGTGGCTGTTTGTTTGTCTGTCTGTTTGTCTGTCTGTCTGACTGTCTGTCTGACTGTATGTCTGTCTGTCTGGCTGGCTGGCTGTTCGGCTCGTTGGCTGTCTATCTATCTAACTGTCTGTCTGTCTGACTGTCTGTCTGACTGTATGTCTATCTGGCTGTCTGCGTGACTGGCTGTCTGTCTATCTATCAAACTGTCTGTCTATCTAACTGTATGTCTGTCCGTCCGACTGTGTGTCTGTCTCCATTTATCGAGGTTACAACACAGCATGCATATCCTCCTCCTTCCCCTTAGACAGCGATAGACGCCGTTTAATTTAATACCACATTCCTTTAATATCCATTAGGGATTTCACGCATCCCTTATTTTTATCCCGATATCCTAGGACAATCTGAAGTGTTGGGCGATCAACATTCTATAATCTACACAAGGGCTTCAGCAAAGCCAGTTTAAGTATCATAATCGAATCGGAGAAAGATTGGTTGGGATGCGCGATGCCGTGAATTTTCCGCTCACAACTTTTTTACAATCCCTGAAGATGAAATAGCTTACGAACGGCGCTGTTCTTCAATTACGTGTCTGTAGCGCAGTCTGTAAATATATTACTTTCACAAGTATTCTGTATTTGTGTTATGATTCTTTTCCCCCCCTTATAGTCTATGCAGGGTGGCGTTGGTGATCATGTCTATCCACAGGCTTCTGCCTCTTGTGCTTCCAATCATTTCTTAGACCGACGCTCCTCCTAGTTGTGATGTCAAACTGTCCAACATCTTCTCTTTTGCCTTCCCCCCTACCGATCTTACCCTCCAACCTTCCCGTTGTGACGACATGCTCAAGATTTCCTCATCTTGTGACACGCCTAAAGTGTCTTCTACTGATGTGAGTAAACAGTTCTCTTTGTGAGTGAACTTCTTTCAAGATGTCTGCATTGCTCTTTCTATCCACCGACGGTGCTCTCGTCCCTCTTCTATAAAACCACAGCTATGCAGCCTCCACATAATACCTCACGTGTCCGCACATTGATCATGATTCGCTTCCATACATCAGGAATGGCTCAATATAACTATTAAAACTAATTAACGTAAAATTGCCTAGAAAGACAAAAACTACAGTATGTGTGGGTTGGTTGCAAAGTTCCGAAAAGCACATGAAACTAACTTTGAGAACATCTGAACAACAAAGAAAACATCATTTCTCTGGAACGTCAATAATGAGTCAACTAGTCAACAATTTTTCTAAAGTTATTTGTATCAGAACTTAAATACTCCATTTCTATTGAATTTGACATGCTGAATTCAAATATCATAAAGAAATTTACCAATTAGCTCCGATTGTTTGTTAATGATGAATTTAAATTACAGTAATACAAATAATGTATGCTTGTTTAATGCTCTGGGTAAACAGTTAGTCTTTCTCCTTTAGCATTATTCAAATTGTGGTTACATACTCAATTAATTGATATTTCAACATTACACGATAGAAAAAATAATAACATTATTTAAAGTTCACATATAATGTTTTTGAAAGGCACATGTGAACCCATTCCGTCATTATTTAGTCGAGCTCTCATTGCTTGCTTCTTGTAGTCCATTGATGATGTGTCTCTTGTCCCAGTTCAACGGTAATAAACAAGCATTGCATAGCTCAGATTGCCTTGATACCTTGTCCTCATAGCACAATGTCCTGGTGAAATCGTCAAGAAGCTATTTTGAATTTGCGAACCAACAAATACTACCTCCATTATTTTAGTTTCACTCAGTTTTGGAAATTGTCTGATGAGATATTTGAAAGCCTCATCTGTTTTCTTTATTGCATTGACAAAGTTTTTAATGAGACCCAGCTTAATGTGTTAGGATGGAAACAAAATCTTTCTGATGTCGACAAATGCTGGGTTCTCAACGTTCTTACTCTCTCGGGCTGCAATGACTGCCTGATTGGCCAGTGTCTTCTGATGTAATGGTCAAATTGCGCACGGCTATCCCACTCACAGAGAAAGTAACAGTACTTGGGGTATCCACCCTGTAGTCAAGCACACAAAAAAAAAACGACCACTTTTATGTCACCGCAAAGTGACCAATGATAATGATCGTATGTTATATACTTCAAACGCTGTTTAATTATTCCATAAGTTTGTTGGTTTTGTTTTCCCTCAATATAAACTGCGTGACCAACTGGAATTGACTGTAACACATTGCCACTATTCAAAAAGACAGCTTTAAGACTCGTCTTGGGTGAATCAATGAAAATCATTCCCTCTTACAGTTTGTAATTGATTTTCAGGGCTGCCATTAAATCAGAAATGTGATGGCTGCAGAACGATCACCGGCTTTGCAAAAAAAATGTAATAAGCGGCTTCTGGCGGTTCCTATACAGACAAATTTTAACATCTTCTGCCAAGAGATTCCACTGTTGCAATCTGGAACCCTACAGGCCCACCTTGATCTTCCGTAAACGCAGATCTCTTACAAGATCATTCAGTTCACTTTGGGTCAGTAAGTGTGGTTTTGTGTATGCAAACGCCCTTAACTGTTGCGTCATATGCATAAATTGACTATAAATAAATAATCCAGTAGCATGCATCTTGAACACTAGCGCCAATCAATAATGTATAATGTCATTTTCATTTTCAGCACACCAAAGTTTGTTAACATCAGATATTTTCATATCCGGTACATTTTGGTTGTTGGCTAGTGAATTAAGCCATATTATACGTTGTGTTTTTGGAGGGAGGGGGTAAACAGTGCTGAAAAGCATGGTTTATGGGAGAGGAGGGGGTATGAACAGTGCTGGAAAGCATGGTTTCTGGGAGAAGAAGGATATGAACAGTGCTGGAAAGCATGGTTTCTGGGAGAGGAGGGGGATGAACAGTGCTGGAAAGCATGGTTTCTGGGAGAGGAGGGGGATGAACAGTGCTGGAAAGCATTGTTTCTGTGAGAGAAGGGGGATGAACAGTGCTGGAAAGCATGGTTTCTGGGAGAGGAGGGGGATGAACAGTGCTGGAAAGCATTGTTTCTGGGAGAGGAGGGGATGAACAATGCTGGAAAGCATGGTTTCTGGGAGAGGAGGGGGATGAACAGTGCTGGAAAGCATTGTTTCTAGGAGAGGAGGGGGATGAACAGTGCTGAAAAGCATGGTTTATGGGAGAGGAGGGGGTATGAACAGTGCTGGAAAGCATGGTTTCTGGGAGAGGAGGGGGATTGAACAGTGTTGGAAAGCATTGTTTCTGGGAGAGGAGGGGGGTGAACAATGCTGGAAAGCATGGTTTCTGGGAGAGGAGGGGGATGAACAGTGCTGGAAAGCATTGTTTCTAGGAGAGGAGGGGGATGAACAGTGCTGGAAAGCATGGTTTCTGGGAGAGGAGGCGGATAAACAGTGCTGGGAGGCATGGTTTCTGGGAGAGGAGGGAGATGAATAGTGCTGGAAGACATGGTTTCTGGGAGACGAGGGGGATGAACAGTTCTGGAAAGCATGGTTTCTGGGAGAGGAGGGAGGGGAATGAACAGTGCTGGAAGGCATAGTTTCTGGGAGAGGAGGGAGGGGGCGAAAGTGCTGGAAGGCATGGTTTCTGGGAGAGGAGGGAGGGGATGAACAGTGCTGGAAGGCATGGTTTCTGGGAGAGGAGGGAGGGGGATGAACAGTGCTGGAAAGCATGGTTTCTGGGAGAGGTGGGAGGGCAATGAACATTGCTCGAAGGCATGGTTTCTGGGATAGAAGGGAGGGGTTGATCAGTACGAAGATGGACACAGGACATTCAAGGCACCGTGGACAAGAAAATGCGTGCCGCATTGGAACTGGCGACAGGTCGATGATCCATTTGGCCAGCCGTGATGGTACAAGCCTTCTGTGAAGTGCATGGCACATGATGGTGGTGTCTAGAAATACAAACCGGGATATCTATTGCCATAGTCGTCTGCGTAAAGTCTACAACAAATCGGGATATTTATTGCCATTGTGGTCTGGGTAATGTCTACGAGAAACCGAGATATCTACTGCCATTGCTGTTTGGATAAAGTGTACAGCGAACCGGGATATCTACTACCATTGTTGTCTGGGTAAAGTCTTCTATAACAAACCGGGATATCTACCTTATTGATGTCTGGATAAAGACATCAACAACAAAACGAAACGGGAAGTCTCTTGTCATTGCTGTTTATGTAAAGAATTCTACAACAATCCTGGATATCTACTGTCACTACTGTCTGAGTATAGACTTCTATAACAAACCGGAATATCAACTCATTGCTGTCTGAGTAAAACACCTCTAGTACAAACCATGATATCTACTGTCATTGATCTCTGGGTAATTACATCTACAACAAACCTGGATAGCTGCACTCAGTGCTGTCAGGGTGAAGGCATCTACAACAAATCGGCATATCTACATTCATTGCTGTCTGGGTAAAGACTTCTGCAACAAATCGAGATATCTACATTAATTTCTGTCAGGGTAAAGATATATATATATTAGCAAATCAGGATATCTACATTAAATACTTTCGAGTAAACACGTCTACCATAAACCACGATATCAACTTTCATTCTTTTCAGCAATACTCGGACTTCAAACAGGGACATCTACATTCATTGTAGTAGCCTAGATATCTACTTTCTAATGCTGTCAGGACCATAAACTAGTCTGGATTCTATTTTAAGGGTTGAATCACCCAACCCAACCCCATTTCCAAGCCGAGTTCTTCAAATGCAGCGGGTTTTTATGTTGGTCTCATTTCCCTTTTCGTGGCCGCCATTTGTAAAATGTCGGGTTCTGTATCGGCCATTCAACGGAATGCTATCTGCCAGTGAGCCGAGATAAGAACTGTTGTGGCAGTCCGCATCTTCAGTTTGTCGACGTGAACGAGGCACGCGTGACCGATCTGTTTGTTCTTTCTTTGAGTTGACTGGGGATTGGGATTGCAGTGGCGTGGACCGTGTATTGTCTGCGTGGAATTGTTGGTGCTGCTTCTTCCATGCTTCCGTCTTCCTCTTCTTCTTCGTTCGTTCGAAATGTTTGTTTTGAACGTTAAAGCGCATGTTTACAACAGGGCTGCGATATTTGCGCCTTTCGTCCGACATATCCGATTTCTTCAGAAAGTTTATATTTGTTAGCGTTTGAGCTCAACTGTAGTCCATACACGTGTTACTACTTCTATTGCACTGTACTGAATATTGCAAGTGGATTAGTTGTCCTTATTACCAGTGTCACTCGCAATCAGGCGAACCCACTCCGCCTTCAGAGGTATTTGTAATTTACAATCAATTAATCATATGCCATGCCGGAAAGCGTGGGCGGTCATGACTCGCCATTTCACTCGATCACCAGAGTCGTGGATCAGCTCAGTGTTCCTGTCACGACCATGCCATGTGGCCAAGCCATCCAGATATTTACTTCTCGGTCTTCCTCTTGGTCTGTTCCCTTCGATCTTGTCAGTTATCACTAAGTTCTTCAATCCATTTCTTCTCATAACATGTCCAAACAATTTTGACTGTCAACGTCTAATTTCTCTATTCATTTGTCTCCTGTAGTACTTGGTCATTGGTTTTCTGTCTGTCCATGGTATTCTTTGCATTTTCCTCAGAAACCACATTTCTGCAGCCATCAGATGTTTTCCAGCTTGACTGCTCATTGTCCAAGTTTCACATCCATACAAAAGAACAGGCTCTATGTAGCACCTCAACACTCTTTTTCTCGTTTCAATTGACATATTTTTATTGGTCAGAATGTTTTTCATCTTGCTAAAGGCTACTTTCGCCATGGCGATTCTTGTTCTAATCTCTTACAAGGCATCTCCCATCAGATGTTATGACTGTTCCGAGATAATTGTACCGATTCACTTGTTGAAGAATATTCCCATTTACTTGTATATTACATTGTGGTATTTCGTTCTTCCTAGTGACGACCATAATCTGTGTCTTTTTACAATTTAATTCTAATCCCAGTTGTTCACTGTGTGCAACAACCGCATCTACTAATTGTTGCAGATCCTGCTCATTGTCTGCAATTAATACTGTATCATCTGCATATCTAATGTTATTGATGTTTCGTCCTCCAATGCTGATTCCATTTATATCTTCTACATTTCTGAAAATATTTTCACTGTATAGGGAAAAAAGATCTGGAGACATTACACATCCCTGCCTAACACCTCTCTTAATAGGCTGATATTGTCCCACTTCATTATCAATCCTTATGGCAGCTTGTTGTTTCCAATATATGTTTTTTATAAGTCTAATGTCTTTCCCATCAATTTGTAGATCCGCAAGCATATCTACCATGTTGACATGTTTTACTCTATCGAACGCCTTTGTGTAGTTAATAAAGCAAAGATGTATATCTTTGATTACTTCTATAGAACGTTCAATAACTGAATCGCAGCATATACACAGCATTTACTGTACCCTTTCCTTCTACAAACCCACATTGTTCTTCCCCTATTTCAGGTTGTATTTTCTTCCTCACTCTTTGCATGATAATTCGTAGCAAAATCTTTGTGATGTGACTCATTATACTAATTGTTCTATGTTGATCACATTCCAAGGCTCCTGATTTCTTTGGGATTGCAATAAATTACAGAATTACATAATTCAGAAGGTATATCTCCGGTATCATATAATGTGTTCAGCAGTCTGGTGACTTGATCTATTCCATATTCTTCTAAAGCTTTAATCATTTCTGTTGTGATGTTATCTGAACCGGGGGCCTTGCCAGCTTTCATATGTTTAAGAACATTTCGAACCTCCATCTTCAAAATTGGCGGTCCTTCATTATTAAATCGAATATCATACTGTTCATCTCTGTTATCATCATAAAGGTTTTTCACATAGTCTGACCATACATGTAGAATCTGATCTTTTTCTATTATGATTTTGCCATCTTTAGTTTTTAGACAGCCTGCTGATGTACTTGTTCTTTTATTAGTAAGTTCCTGAATTCTTTTGTGCACTAATTTGGTATTTTGACTGTTGTGTTGTTTTTCAATTTCTAAGCAATTTTTCTCAAGCCATGCTTCTTTTGCCTCCTTACATAATATTCTGACTTGTCTGTGAATTTCTTCATATTTGGCAGAATTATTTTTGTTGAGTCTTCTTGTTTCCATTAGTTGTAAAATTTCTTCAGTCATCCATTTCTTACGACCCACCTTCTTTAATTTTGGAATAGTTGTTTCTGCAGCCAAATTGATTGAATTTTTCAACATTTCCCATTGATCATCCACATCATGGAATAGGATCTCTAGATCAGACAATATATCAAATCTGTTCTGTACTTCTATGTTGAATTTGTTTTGTATTTCCTTGTCGTTACTCAATGTACACAAATCATATTTAGTGTTTCCTGTTTTATACTTGACTTTCTTTAACTTTATCCTCAATGTTCCTGTAAGTAATCTGTGGTCACTATAACAATCAGCACTGGGAACTGTTTCTGCTATTGTTAGCGCATTTCTAAATCTTCTGCTAATCAAAATGTAATAATTCTGGTTTCTAATCCTGCTATCAGGACTCCTCCATGTCCATAATCTTCTAGGGTGTTGCTTAAACCAGGTGTTTCCTACAATCATTTCCTGCTCTTTTGCCCACTCTACAAGTCTGTATCCTCTTTCATTTCTCTCTTCTAAACCATAGTTTCCTACTGTGTATATCACCTTGATTTCCTACTTTTACATTGAAGTCCCCTATTTTGATGTTTATTTATGAATTTTTAAATTTCTTTAAAGCAGACTATATGTCACTATAAACTTCTTCTACACTGTCTTCACTGGATTCTCCTGCTGGGTCATATACCTGAATAACATTTATGACAAAAGGTCTGCCGCTTAATTTAACTAGTAGAACTCTGTCTGACACGGCCCAATATCCTTGAACGGGTTTTGATGTTTGCCGGTCCAAAATATTTGCTACCCGCCATTGTCGATTTTCTCCTCCAGAATAAATAATCTTACAATCCTCATCTATCTCGATGCCTGCTCCTGTCTATCTCGTTTCGCACATTCCTAAAATATTAATTTTCTCTCTTTCCATTTCTTGTTTGATGTTATCTAATTTTTCGTCGTCGTTTAATGTCCTAACATTTCATGTTGCTAATTTTAATGTCTTTGTCCTTGTCTTGCGATGATCTGTCTTTAAGCGAATCATAATAAACTAGGTACTTTTAAAGAAGATAGTTTGCCGTTGCTTTCCTTCTTGACAGTGACCATACTGGCCGGGTGACCGTAGCCATTGTCTCGTGAAAGAGATCTTCTGCCTACCGTCGCGAAACTTGAGACCATAACCAACAACTCTCTGTCGGCTGCCCTCATAATTTTATCCACCACCTGCCTTCCGTCTCTTCTTTTGAACACTTCCAATAAACGAATACGAAATAACACCACATAATCCAAGGAAAACACTAAAACAGCGTCGTCCCGAAGAATAAACACGTCACGTCGTCGCCATTTTACCGGAAGTTCCGGTAATTTTACGTCACAAGTCAAAGGCTAGAAGTCAACAGTTTAGTTCAACTAACCGGTGTAGGGGTTTAACCCACTACCTTGGCATCAGCACACCGGATGTTCAAGAACGCGCTCTCTTATCACTTCAGCCATTAATTTGTTGTTTATTATAAGAACTCGCGGTTCCCCAGGGGCCAGGGCCACCCTATCAGGTTGCACGCCCCTGTGTGTCATTCAGATGATCGCATATGCTGGTGACACTGGCTAGATCAAGTGCAGATACTACACACAAATTTAATGAGAAATAATAAAAACGCAGAATGCATGTAATTTCGATTATACATGGTGTTTGTAAAGTCTCACTACACTGTCTTTAGAATAAATTTGAAAAATGATGCTTGCTTGCTTGATTCAAAAACAGAAATTCCAAATTCGGCCTCGTTCAAACTGCTTCATCAGCCTTGGTTAGAGTTGAGGTCCGTGGTTTTTGTGGGTTTAACCCTGATTTTCTCTGTGCACTCTTACGAGTGAGTCCTGACCCGGACTAGGAATATAGGCTTTTGTGTCTGTGACGTCAGCTGGGGGATTGGTCGGCAAGTATCCTTTGTACTGTCTCCTCTTGTGGTTTCTTTGTTTAGTAAAGGCTCCTGGCTCCTTTGGCTTAGACTGGTTGCAGTCCTTATGAGGACGTTTTATTTGGTCTTTTGTCTCCTTTTTTGTGTATTGTTTGTAGAAGCTTTTCGATGTTCTCACTTTCCTCCTTGCGCCTTTTTTCATTTTCGGGTTTCTGCTGCCTTTCGATTTCTTCCTCTGTGCTCAAACACTGGACGATCTCTCCGTCATCAAAATAGTACCCATCTGTGTATTGGGGGTGTTCTTCATCCCAGATTATGTCTGGGTATTCTACAGAGGTCTGGTGGGACATTGGTTACCCCTTGAATTTCTTGGGCTTCATTTTTTTTTTTTCTTTTTCTGCCTTGCGCGTACTGAATTCCTTGCGCTTGAGTTCCTCTTTCCATTCGTATTCTACGTTCTGCTTGCGGAGCTCTCCCAAGGGAGGTACCGGTGTAAGCCATGGTGACGACGCGATGTCCTTCGTGCCGTCGTCATGGTGCTCCTCTAGGTTTTCTTCAGAGGTCTAGCGGGATATTGGCTTCCTCTTGAATTTCTTGGGCGTCGTGGTTGGGCTGCTGGCTTTAGCTTGCGGCTCCGGCTCGTTCTTTTGTTCGGTTTCATCTTGCGCTTCTCTGTGGTTTTTTCCGTGGCTTCTGCTGCTTTGGTTTGGGTTAGCTCCCTTTCAGTTTTTAGCACTTCTTTCTCTGTTTTGATTGCTTGTAGAATCTCTTCATTCTTCTTTGTCGTCTGCACCATGCGCTCCACCTCTTGTTTAATGTTTTTCTGGATCTCCTTTGTTTCAGCAAGCAGGTTTTCATTGTTGTTGGTTGGTGCCGGTGTTTGAATTAGTTTGACTTGTTGCTTAGCTCGTCTATCTCGTCTTGCAGTTGAGCTCATTCACCTTGTGATATACACGTGGCTGTCTCGCACCTCCGGATTGCTTCCTTATAAGGTGTCTTTGTGGTAATGGCGATCTTTAAGACGTCTCTGTGTTTTTAGGAGGTACGGACAGCCCAAAGTATCTTGCTCCATGCTTGCCCAGGCAGTTGGCGCACTTCTCTTGTTGCTTGGGTGCTCGGAAGTCCGTGTTCCGTTTGGCCAGCTGGACACTTCTTGAAGGCGTGGTGATCGGACGCAGTATCGGCAGATCTCTGTCTTACTGCGACATGTTGTTCTGCTGTGGCCGGTCCTCTGGTATCTTGAGCATTGGGTGATTCTTGGGATGAATCCTTCAGGCTGTTGTATATTCTTGGCTTATCGATACCTGGCGTGGTATCTCGCTTGCCCTCAGTCGTCACCACCGCTGGCGTAGTAGGTATCTTGGAGTACGTCACAATGCGTTCCGCCTTCGAGATTCGGATGTGGAGATTCTCCTGTTGTAGCTGCTTCTGGATCTGTTCATCTGTCCGCTCCGCTGGGATACGTTTGACTACCCATCTGACTGCCTTTGAGTGGTGTTTCCGACTCTGGTGTCTTTCTCCTCCTTCTTCTCAGTAGACTTGGCTCTTTTCTGTGGTGGGTTGTCGTGGGTCTCCCAGGCTTCTTGAACAGTTTGGGTGACATGTTCTTGATAGCGTTCGCAGTTGCGAATGATGAAAACATGATGTCATTAAATAATGTGCTCCATAGTCCATCGTGAAACAATAGGAAGCAAATGGCTGTCGTCTGCTGGAGTAATTCTTTGCGCTCCAAACAGAATGGTGTTATCAACGGAAGAAAGGATATTTTTGGGTGAATAAATGTTTCGAAATGGCGGTCGATACACACGGGGAATAATTAACAAACGCGTTGCAGAAGGTATTTGACAATATTAAGAGACGTCTACAGTCATGTAATGGAGCCGTGGTGACATTTCCAACACGTGTTATAATGAATACTTCACTGATACTTTTCAGCTTCCCCAAAACAGCGTTAGACCACAGCAGTGACTATTGTAACTAATTTATTGATTATATATGCACATTTTGTTATGACGTCATGTACTTCATTTTTCAAATTTAACCTACATAGAAAGTGTAGTGAGATTTTACAAACACCGTGTACCATCACGCCTACCCTTACCAAACTCAAAGAGAAGTTATATTAGGGTCCATCCCTGGCTCAGATTCAAAACCCTGTGACTGAGTCGGCCAAAACTGGTGGCTGTCCACGGTTTTACCCACGCAGGGTATTGATTATTGTCGCGGGGAGGAGGGAGGGGGGGGGAGTGTAATGGCACTAACTACCATTACGCAACCTTATTCAAATTGTGTGGCGCCTTCCTTAATTATTAATAATTCACATCATACAACAAACACAGACACTAACATATTTAACATCCCACCCACTTTGACATCATATTTCAACATCGAGATAACTTGAAATCTCTCGCAGCAGGATGCTGTCCCGTTCAAAATGATCCCTTCCGATATTGTAATTTGTTGAGTTTGTTATCACCTGGAAACTGATAACACCACTGATAGTTGAGTTATTTCCCTGTACTTGAGTTTGTCGCCCCTTGTTTTCATTTCTGGTGTTTTGTTTTCATTGTCCAGAATCAGATTTATGAGTTTAATGGGGATTCTTTGTATGCTTTCAAAAGATTCTTCGTCTTGTTTCTACTGTTCCTGTTGTTCTTATGTTCATGTTGTCACACGTTTCTTATTGAATATAAATCCGCGAAGTTCTTGTTTTATTTTTCTTCTTCTTCTTCTTCTTCTTCTTCTTCTTCTTCTTCTTCTTCTTCTTCTTCTTCTTCTTCTTCTTCTTCTTCTTCTTCTTCTTCTTCTTCTTCTTCTTCTTCTTCTTCTTCTGCTACTACTACTACTACTACTAATGCTACTACTACTACTACTACTACTACTACTACTACTACTACTACTACTACTACTACTACTACTACTACTACTACTGCTGCTGCTGCTGCTGCTGCTGCTACCACTACTACTACTACTACTACTACTACTACTACTACTACTACTACTACTACTACTACTACTACTACTACTACTACTGCTACTGCTGCTGCTACTACTACTACTACTACTACTACTACTACTACTACTATTATTACTACTACTACTACTACTACTACTACTACTACTACTACTACTACTACTACTACTACTGCTACTACTACTACTACTGCTACTACTACTACTGCTACTACTATTACTGCTACTACTACTACTACTACTACTACTACTACTACTACTACTACTACTACTACTACTACTATTCTACATCAGTTTTCCTCCGCCCCCTTTTTTTTGGGGGGGGGGAGGCGAGAAGGGAGGGAGGCGTCAAGGTTGCGAAATGGTTAAACCGCCTGCCTCGAGTTCCGAAGGTTGAGGGTTCGTTTCCGGACCACGTCGTTCAGTTCTCGTGTGCAGTTTTCTCGGTGATGTGACTCCTGGGAGTCGTCGCTGGAGCTACCAAGCTGGAGCTCTATGTGACCCTTTCGGCAAACCGCTATTTGGAACAAGACCGAGCCATCTCACTTAAAACAGTTCCCTGTCTTATTTAGCTGAATTAATTGACTTATCCTGGCAGCAGTCAGCAGAAATAATTTGGGGTGGCTAGTGTGTCGCGGCAATGAGTGCGCAAGGGAATCCCAATGTGCCGTGACGTCATTCGACATAGCATAGCATAACATAATGCAACATAACACCACACAAAACAACACAGCATAACAGAACACAACATAACATAACATCTACACCGGTCAGTTGGACTAAAATGTTGACTTCTCGTCCTTGACATGGGGACGTAAATTACACGGACGTCAGAAGTTGGAGTGGGTTCGCCTGATGGTGAGGGACACTGGTAATCGGATTAGCTCATCCACATGCTACTCCCTAGTAGTAGCAACTACTGGTAGCACTAGCACGTGTGTGGTCTTTGCTTGAGTTTAAAGCTAGCACATACAAACTAACCAAATCTATGTTTATGGTACGGGGTTGGATTCTCGCTGGTGTTTATCGTCCAGAGTTGGTGCACTTTACTTCGATTCTCATTATATGATCTAAGTCAGTAGTTCTCAACCGGTGGGGAATCCCGGGGGGGGGGGAATGACATTCTGAAAATATGGTGAAGGGGGGCACGGGCCAACAAAGGTTGAGAACCACTGATTTAAGTGGAGAGAGAGAGAGACTATTACACTTATGGGGTTATATGTGAAACTATAACTCTTACGGGGTTTCGTGTGAGACTACAACACTTAAGAGTTATGTGTGAGACTATAACACTTATGGAGTTATGTGTGTGCAATGAAATGCCCCCTACAAACAAAGCAAACTACAGCCTCTTGCTCTCCCAAGTGAGATGCACAACTTAAGATAATTTTCTTGGCGTCCCCTTATCGTTCCCTTTTGTTTATATTGTGTCTTGTCTCCAGGTCCCGACTTTCCTGGCAGCAACAAATCCCCGGGATTTAATCATGTTTTTCTTATGATATTTAACGACCCCTGTAGATTCTTCACCCCGGAGCTAGATTTGTTTAGCAGTATAACCCAGATTTATTTCCCAATCGCTGGCTTTTGTTTTTATTTTAGATAGCATTCTCATCTCTATCATCAGCTCTTCGTTAATCTAATTACATGAATGGGACAGGAGGAAGAAAATGTGAATGCTTATCTTAACTTGCGTTATAGCATCATCATCATAAAGATGTTATTAATGTGCTGCGGTTGTGTTGGTTAAGAACTTCGTTATTTGTTTCTACAAGAGGGCTTTAAATGAAAACCTTACATATTTTGTGAGTGTGTGTGTAAATATGCTCTTTAAAAAAAGTAAAGTACAAACGTATAATTTTTTCGATGTAGTCACCACTGTGTTCAAATGTAAATCCTCCAGCGCCGATAAAATGCTTGGATTCCTATAGAAAAAATATTCTCTTGGTCGCATATATAACCACTCATGCACCGCCTGCTGTACCTCTTCATCGGTCCAACAAGTTTTAAAACTTCAAACTCCGCTCATACATTTGCTGGACTGACAGGCATGCGTCACCATACCGGACTTTTATCCGCCGTTGAATTTCTACAGGTTTCACCCCTTCGCTCATTTAAAAAAGAACAGATAAGAGAACGTTGCTCCTCTTTAGTGTATGTTAAAAGTGTGGCGGCCATCTTTAAACTGTCATTATGACGTCACGTTCTTCGTATGCGCCGTGATGTCACGTGCTTAACATTCTTGACACCAGTAACAACAATATTGACAGGGTACAAGACAATGGCATAGTTATTGTCTATCACACTTTTAAGGTTTTCACTTACATAGCTGATGTTTTGAATGTCACAGACACATTTTTAGAATATTGTAGACCAACCAAGAAGAAGGGGGAAAAAAACGGATTTTTTTTTTAACGGGATCTGAAAATCAAAGAAACATTTACCCATACACAGCTTCGTGTATAGGAAAATGAAATACGTTAACTTCCGAATTGACGTGGACAAGGTCTTGGGTTCGTACCGGAATACGATCAGCGTTGCCAGTTGTGGGTTGTGCTGAATCTTTAAATCTCACATTCCGAAACAAGCAAATAAATCAAAATGAAATACGTTAGCCATATCACACGTCACATGATCTGGAAAGAACAGAGATGGTTTTTTTTTTTCGTTGTGTCCTTTTGAACTCATTAAAGTACGTGCTACTACTTCTTATATCACTGGACTTATTTTTGCGTGTGCATTAGCTTTCCCTATTACCAGTGTCCCTCGCCATCAGGTGAACACACTCCGACTTCTGAGGTACTTGTAATTTATGTCCCCAAGTCAAGGACGATACGTCAACATTTTAGTCAAACTAACCGGTGTAGGAGTTGAACCCGCTACCACACAGGAATCAGCACACGGGAATTGAGTACACCTGTCCATTCGGCAGTGCTGGACTCCATCTATCTACTTCATATCATAGATCAGTGGTTCTCAATCTTTCTTGGCCCATGTTTCATCATATGTTGAGAATGTCCTTCCTTCCCTTTCGTATTTCCTCCCTATAAATCCCCCCCCCCCCCCTACCCTGCCCCTACATAGTATACTTAAAATTGGAAGCTAACTTTAATAACACATACTAGAACAAGTCTAGACGTCTACATAAAACGTGATTTGTGGGTCTACTTACGTTATAAGACGAAGTTCAGAAAGGCGAGGAGTACAGAACCGTAAAGTATGGAGGGAAAAACAATATCAAGTAATCGGTTCTTGTATTAACGCGATCTTGAAAATCTTCATTTCTTGACTTTCTGTGACTAATTTTTCTAATCAGTGTACGGTTTTAATTTGCTTCTTTCCCGGGAAGGTTAACTCGGTCAACAAACACCCGCAGAAGTCGGATGTGTCGACCTAAGGGCGAAAAACTTGGCACAACACAAAAACGTATGGAAAAAAAAAACATTCCGGATGAACACAGCAGAAGAAGAATTTGCTTCTCGTAGACCTTACTCATTGGTTTTTCTGTCTGTCAATGTATTCTTTGCATTTTCCCTTAAAAACCACATTTCCACGGCCATCAGATGGTTTTCAGCTTGTCTGCTCATTGTCCAGTTCTTACATCCATACAAAAGTACAGGCTCTACACAGCACTTCAGCAGTTTTGTTCTCGTTGCAATTGACATTGGTTTATGGTCAGTATGTTTCCCATCTTGCAAAAGGCCTTACATCTGTCATCAGACAAACTGTCATTTACTGCCTATACATTGTGGTCTATGACAGGGGGTGGGGAGGTCTTGAGACTGAGGAATTAAGGTCGCATGGCTAGTGCAGTCGCCGCGAACTGTGCAGGTTAGGGTTTTCTTTTTGCCCCCGACAGAACAAAATCCACACCTTACCGAGGATTCGAACCCGGGTCTCCCGAAAAAAGAATCCGGCAATCTATCCACTCGGCCAGTTGCTCCTCAAGGCCTACATGTCCTCCCAATATTACTCATCTCTATAATTCTCTTTTGAATTTATTTTTCATGTCTCCCGCCATTTCGTTTCTTGTCGACCCCTGCTTTAAGCTATAGCTGTGCGCATCGCCAGTGCGTTTAAGTGCAATGTCCTTGACTTCTGCCTCTATCCTCCCATGTCACCTTCGTCTTACTTCTCACCCCTTCTCAACTTAAGAGCTGTCACCTAGAAGGAAAGCTTGCACCGCTCAATTTACCTGTTGACAAATCTGCCAGAAAAACACCGCCATCTTCTAAAGTGCCTTGTCCATTCTTGTTCAGCCAGGGGCGGACAACTCTCACCTTGGCGTTTTCTGACGATGGGAAGGCCAAGAACTCTTTCCGGTTGTTCTTGAATGTTTGCCTTCCTGGCGAATTTGGGAATAATTTAGTGAGCAATGAGTTCGTCAAGTATGGCTGGCTTTGCTTTAGATCGTCAAGATTATAAAGCAAACGCTGTTTGGAGGACATTTTGTTCTCCCGCCGAAAGTGATGATGTATACTGGTATGCAAATGAGCAGATACATATTCATGAATGTATTCTTACACTCGTTTGACGTAGGACACGGCAAATATTGAACTTCCGCGCGGTTGTTAGTATATATGGCATCAATGTATTGTTATTACAACTCGGGGTGGCTCAGAACTACAAAGTTGCCCTTTGACTTGAATGTTACTCGGGTCGGCTCCATGTATGGAGCTTGAGAAATGGGTATCTCAGATTATTATAAGTTAGTTAGTTGCGTGAGAAGCGGCTGGCTGAGGGGCTAGAATGCCAGATTCTCCTTCGGGAGATCCGGATTAGAATTCTCAGTAAGGTGTGGATTTTTTTTTTTTAATGTCGGGGTGAAAACAGGCAACCCTAACCTACACAGTTCGCAGCGACTGCACTAGCCAGGCGGCCTTAATATCTCAGGTTTATGACCCCCTGCCATGCACCGAAATGTACTATAAAAGCAGTAAATGACAATTTTGACAGTTTGATGCGTATCTTTAACAGAACGTCACAGTCAACCGCTCCATTTGTTGTTGTTGTTGTTGTGTTTGCGGTTGTTCTTTATGATTACTTGGCAAGTTTACCTTCAGTAGATTGCCATTGATTTCTGAACGACCGGCACTCATACCAGTGTATGAAAATCAACGCAAGGCGGTCTGCTGCCAAATCACCAGCATCTGTGTGTCGAACGCGGTATGCGGTATTACGAATTGTGTCAGTAAACCCCTCGCCACGGAGCAGGCGATTATTGTAAGGAAAGAAAGCACTGGACCCTGTTTACTTGCCTCTAGATGAATTGCGTGTATGGTTAAAGTTAGTTGCATATCCTTTACATGACGTCGCAGTCAACCCTAGCATTTTTGTTTTACTGTTGTGATCTCTTGGCAAGTTTACGTTCAGTTGTTTGCCATTGTTTTCTGAACGACCGCCACCCATCCATCCATTATGTGTCATGCCGATAAGCGTGAGCGGTCATGTTTTGCCATCTCACGCGATCACCAGAGTCGTTGATCAGCTCCGTGTTCCTGTTTCGACCATGCCACGTGGCCAAGCCATCAGGTATTTACTTCTCGGTCTTCCCCTTGGTGTCTTCCCCTCGATCTTGCCAGTTGTCACCAAGTTCTCCAATCCATTTCTGCTCATAACATGCCCAAAAATAAAATGGGAACATCAGACATATCAGAACATAAGACATCAATGTGAGAACATCAGACAACATTGTGAGAACATCAGATAACATTGTGAGAACATCAGACACCATTGTGTGAAGCAGACACACAACTTACTGTTTCAAAATTACATTCTGCTGAACACGTCGATAATTGTTTAAATTGTATTGTGTTTTCTATTACTGTAAACTAGAGCAGTTAATTGTGTGCAAATGTACGAGATCAAACCACATAAGCTGGCTTTGTTCACGTGGGTATTTTGTTTCAAAGGAATTCATTGAATCAGTTAGATTGGCTGGATTCGCAATCTGTTTGCAAAATGATACTTTTTTCATGTTCAAAGGTAAATTACAGTTCTTTGTTTGTCTGTTTATTCGCTCCGTATTTTACACATCCGTGCCATTATTTGCTGCAAAGTTTGTATTCATTATTATCATATATCATGCCTATAAGCGTGGACGATCATGTTTCGCAATTTCACACGATCACCAGAGTCGTGGATCAGCTCCGTGTTCTTGTCTCAACCATACCATGTGGCTACGCTATGTGGCCAAGCTACCCATATATTTACTTCCTTGTCTTCCCCTTTGTTCTTTTCCACTCAATCTTGCCAGTTGTTACCTAGCTCTAGTTTATTTTTTCTCATCGCATGTCCAAAAAAAAATGTACTGTGTTTATTTGCCTCATGTAGGACTTGCTCATTGGTTTTTCTGTCTGTCTGTGGTATTCTTTGCATTGGGAGTCTCTGTGGCGAAGTGGTCAAGCCGTTTGACTCGTGTTCCGAAGGTTGTGGGTTCGATTTCAGGCCGCGCCCTTCGGTGTACGAGTTAAATGTTTCGGAGACTCCTGTGGGTCGTCGCTAAAAGCTACGGAGATCGTGCTTTGTGCGACGCTTTCCGTGCTGCGGAAAGAGACCGAGCCATATGGGATAAAACCCGGTGCAATGAAGTTCGACCCTGTCGACTTTTAAGCGACTTTTTATTCTTTGCATTTCCCCCAGAAACCACATTTCCGCTGCCATTAGATGTTTCTCAAATTGTCTGCTCATAGTCCAAGTTTCACATCCATACAAAAGTACAGGTTTTGTGTAGCACTTCAACACTCTTTTTCTCGTTGCAACTGACATTTTTGAATTGATCAGTATTTTTTTTCCCATCAATCAAAAGGCTAACATTGCCATATCGATTCTTAATCTAATCTCTTCAAGACATGGGACGCAGAGGTGTTTCCAAGGCACCAGGGCCGGGTTATATACTGGCCAAGACCTATTGACGCGTCCTCGTCGAGCGTCCTGGGCAACAGGTCCCTTCGGGGTCCTGGCTAAAGTCAGTAGGATCGCCGATTCCTCCGAAGTCGGAGAGTGTCTGCCTGTACGGCGAGGAACCACCAGTCTGCACACCAATAAGCCAGACATGGGACAACGGATACTCACGCAAAACTCAGGTCCTGTATGACATCACACTGATGTTGGACAACAGGATGCTTTCATCCGACATACAGTACTTCACGTTGGAGCTCAAGCCAACGAACACAAGCAAGCAAGCAAGCAACTTCAAGACATCTCCCATCAGATGTTATGCCTGTTCCGAGATAGTTGTACCGAAAAACACTATATAAAAATATAAATATATAAGTTACTAATCTGTATCCTTGTTGTGGCTGGATACGTCTAAAAAACGATCAGGATGACTTGGTTTCTGTTTCTTACAGGTTTTAACTATGTGATTTTTGTTTTTAAATAGAAATAAACAATGATGATATCGTCCGCCGTAATCTTAGGGTAGAGGATAGAACGTCTACCTTCTATGATAAGGGCGGAATATTCGGCAACCCCCGTGGGAGCATGGCGAACGTTAAAACAAACTTCGACAGTTGCAAGTGGAAAAGAGCAGGTCGAATAGGCCCGTTGCCGAGGCAGAACATCCAAATTAGAAAACTTACACATAAAAAGAATATGGTAGGAGTGATTTGGGCATAAACACATACGGATTATCTATGGTGCTTTGGAGTTTGTGCACTGGACTGAGACTTCTCTCTTCTACTTCTATTAGCGCCTAACAATATATGTATGTTTATTTACAAACTGTTTGTGTGGCCTCAAATGGTTCCCCAATTAATATTTCTGTGTAATACGTGTACAACCTTGGGACAGACCAATCATTTATCTTCTTTAAATTTTCGATAATACTGAACACATCATTACGGTCCGATGTGTTTGTGTGCTTGTTATTTTACCTACGCTGGTGTAATATACACTTCTGAGACCTACAGTACTATTTTAGTGTTTAAATGCGACCTATGTCCATGGTCCATAGTTGTGGGTTAATGTGGATGGAAGACCTGGCTAATGCAGACACCCTTTTTATGCTAGGGTGTCTAGTTGGTCATGCGTCAAAGTACACCTCTTCCTGCAGCGGAGCGTTGTCGTCATTTGGAGGTGACAGGTTCGAATCCTGGTCTGTAATTATAGCTGTCAATATTTATGTTGACTAGTGCGTCCTTTAATCCCTACTTCTTTCTTCTACTTCTTAGAATTCCTGCTTCCTGTTATCATTGTATCTCTGCTTGTCACATGCGCCATCCTGCTTCCTGTTGTCATCGTCTCTCTACTTGTCACATATGCCAGCGTGCTTCATGTTGTCGTTGTGTCTCTTCTTGTCGCATGTGCCAACCTGCTTCCTGTTTTCATTGTATCTCTACTTGTCACATGTGTCAACATGCTAAATTATGTCATCGTCTCTCTACTTGTTGCGTATCTCAACCTTCTTACTGTTGTCATATTATCTCTACTTGTCACGTGTCTCAGCCTTCTTACTGTTGTCATATTATCTCTACTTGTCACGTGTGTCAGCTTTCTTGCTGTTGGCATATTATCTCTACTTGTCACTTGTGTCAACTTCCTTCATGTTGTCATCGTATCTCTACTTGTCACATGTGCTTTATGTTGTCATCGTATCTCTACTTGTCACATGTGCCAACCTGCTTTATGTTGTCATCGTATCTCTACTTGTCACATATGCCAACGTGCTTCATGTTGTCATCGTATCTCTTCTTGTCACATGTGCCAACCTGCTTCTTGTTGTGACCTTTTCTATACACGTCTCTTCCTGCCATATGTGTCAACCTGCTTCCTGTTTGGGGGACTGAGTGGTCTCGATGTATAGTGTCCGCCTCGAGTGTTGGAGGTCCCGGGTTCAAGCCCCGGTGAGGATCGGGATTTTTTCACGTGGACGTCTAGTAAAAAAATTTCCCCTGGTCTCTGGGTAGTGAGATCGGACGCCCGTGTCTATTGTTGCGCACGTAAAAGATCCCTTGGCAATTGGAAATCGAAAAAGAGTGGCCTAACGGTGCAGCCCGGGCAAAATTTCGTGTTAAAAATCTACCCAAAGTATTTTAGGATCGTGCACTGAGGTGAAATTCTCCGGACTCAGGCTTTAGTTAGAAGTAGAACGGAGCACTTATGGGTTACACCCGTGTGCCATGATGTTGATCCGTCGACTAAACTAAACAAACTCTTATCATATTTTCAAATCGCTTCTCTTCTTGTCACATGATCTCCACAAGGCATCTAGCGTCTGTTGTTCTCTGTGGTTGATGAAATTACATGAATTCACTTCATTGTTCTGTAGATCTAGTGTCGTGACGATACATAGCCACCCACGCCTGCCTGCAAGAGCTTCAGGTTAAAGTCCAGATTGGCAACCCTCATCCTCAACGGTCTCACCTGCCATCCAACATTCTTGATTAATCTAGTTTCTAGTTTGATCTCAGCGGGACCCGGATTCCAAGTGTCAGCACACATTTGGGTGTCAGCTTTCGGATAGTTGACATGCACCGGAACTCCCTCATTGTTGTTCTGTCCCATCAAGTCTTGGTGATGGAGGGAATCAAATGTCCAAAGTAGAAGACATCTGGATTGAGAGAGTAAACTGGAGGCCCTGATTTTTCTTTGTCCAGCGTGTTGTGGTTCTTAAAGTTGCTGTAGCATCTCTGTGTCTTTGGCTGCAATGATATATAAGTAAATAGACAGACATAATATCATATAGATAAACAGACATGCAGAATAGACAAAAGTATAAATAAATAAACATAAAGAAACCTAGGTAGTTAGGAAGATATATATATATATATATATATATATATATATATTATATATATATATATATATATTATATATATATATATATATATATATATATATATGTGTGTGTGTGTGTGTGTGAGGGGGGGGGGGGAGAGAAATAGGCAGACAGACAGACTAACAAAGAGACAAATAAATAGATAGATAGGAACAGACCGACACACAAACAGCTAGATTAACACCACAGATGAGCTGACAGACAGATGCACATACTAACCTGGTTGATTAAGTAGGCATGTAGTTGGGTAGGTGAGTAGGTAGGTGGGTATGAAATGTACGAACGAACGAATCCACTTTATTTTCAATGGTCACAAATTGGCAATGCTCGCCCATCTTACATTTGGCCCTTCCAACGTACGTCAATTATCTATTCAAATTTAAATTTTAAAAAAAAACATTGTCAAATGAATGCCGTGAACTTAAAGAATGCATATTATCATGTTATGAGACTGACATACACATGCACACACACACACACACTCACACATGTACGCAGATGCAGTGGTAGGTAGGTAGGTAGGTAGATAGGTAGGTAGGTAGGTAGGTAGGGATACGGGTAGATTGTTATTCAGGCATGTATTTTCCTATAAAAAAGTTGTTGCCTATCGTTTACAGGACGTAGCAGTCAACCCCAGCATTATTTTACTGTACATGATTCCTGGGCAAGTTTACCTTCAGTAGTTTGTCATTGCTTTCTGAACGACCGCAGCCCATACCATGTTATAACAAACCAACGCAAGTGTGTTTCGAACGTGGGTATGTGGGATTATGAACTGCGTCCGTAACCACTTATCCACGGAGCTGGCATTTTCCTACATTAATGCCTTAGCCACGGGCCGGCATTTTCCTATAATAAACGCCATAATATATAGTAGCATAAGGTGGACGAGACAGCATATGTTATATGGAAATGATCAGAAGAGAACACCTATTGTAGCCATCAAAACTGGGTAATCCATTAATCATTATTTCCTGATATCAATTTTCAAGACAAATCGTTTGACCCGGTAGTTTAATCCATAAAATTCACGTGTCACTCAAAAGTTCTCATTTAAGAATAACCGTGTTGCTTTACAGACTGCCTCGGCGTTATCTTCTTCATTCAAGCCTTAAGCTTGTCTTATACCTGTCCAACAATGGTAATCATTTTACGCTGTGCACGGCTGTAAAATTAAACCTTATTATGTCTACAGCAAGTCTTTTGGATTTAGATAATGATCCGTGGGAAAGGTTGTTTGTAATTTAATATTTGTTGTGTGACGGTTCCGAGTTGTTAAGTTTGCTTGATAAAATCTGATAGAAATCCTGTTTGATTACAAAGTTACAACTTTGAAAAAGGATATACAATTGAAGAAGTTAACGACGCATGCACCGGAAATTATCCTTCCGGGCAGACTAGCCACAGCAATGTGCTTTAAAAAAAAAAAAAAATAACTCAAGCGTGAGATCAGCATGGCCGAATGGATGAGAACACGTGTTCTTAAATACCCGGTGTGCTGATGCTGAGGTAAGGGGTTCAACCCCTCCACCGGGCAGTTGAGCTAAAATGTTGACCTCTCGGCTTTGACTTGGGGATGTAAATTACAAGTATCTCTGAAGTCTGAGTGGATTCTCCTGATGACGAGGGACACTGGTAATAGGGAAAGCTAATCCACACGCAAAATTCAGTCCAGCACTACTGGAAGTAGTGTGTGGACTACGACTGAGTTCAAAGCGAGCGAGCTTACCAAAAATAAAAATAATAAACTCAAGCGTATTCCATACACGTGCTGCTACATATAGTGCACGGGACTATCTTTGCGTGGAGATTAGCTTCCTCTATTACCAGTGTCACTCTCCATAAGATGAACCTACTCCGACTTCTAAGATAATTGTAATTTACGTCCGAAAGTCAATGACCAGACTTCAACAATGGACAACTGAAAGAAGAAATATTTGACCTAGCCTTATAGTTGAAAGAAGAAATATTTGACCCAGCCTTATAGTTGAAAGAAAAAAATATTTTTACCCCCCTTATAGTTTTTAAATAAAAAATATTGACCCAGCCCTTTTGTTGAAAGAAGAAATATTTGACCTAGCCTTATAGTTAAAAGAAGAAATACTTGACCTAGCCTTATAGTTGAAAGAAGAAATACTAGACCTAACCTTACAGTTAAAAGAAGAAATATTTGACCCAGCCTTATAGTTGAAATAAGAAATATTTGACCTAGCCTTATAGTTGAAAGAAGAAATACTTGACCTAGCCTTATAGTTGAAAGAAGAAATACTAGACCTAACCTTACAGTTAAAAGAAGAAATACTAGACCTAACCTTACAGTTGAAAGAAGAAATACTTGACCTAGCCATATAGTTGAAAGAAAAAATATTTGACCTAGCCTTATAGTTGAAAGAAGAAATATTTGACCTAGCCTTATAGTTGAAAGAAGAAATACTAGACCTAAACCCTTTTTCCCGTTGAAGAAGAAAACTAGACCCAAACCCTGTAATTGAAAGAAGAAATACTAGACCTAACCTTATAATTGAAAGAAGACATACTTGGCCTAACCTTACAGTTCAAAGAAGAAATATTAGACATAACCTAACAATTGAAAGAAAAAGGTTGCAGTGTAAATATAGCATAGATCCTAACACATACAAGTCCAGCAGGAAACGAAACTGCAGACCAAGCTGCTAGAATTGGAACCAGAAGCAAGAAAGAAATAGAAGGGCCTCCTTAGAAAAGCTAAAAGTGAAAGACTAATAAAATAAGGCAAACAATCAGAGAATGGAGGCAAAAGTGCATACAAAGCAGGAAAAACAGAACTACTTTCCAACTAATAAATTAACTAAAAAGGAAAGATCACATAGAAGTGAATAGGCCTTAGGTTCATACCAGAATACGATCAGCGTTGCCAGTAGTGGGTTGTGCTCAATATTTAAATCTCAAATACCGAAACAACCAAATAAATCAATTTGATTATTGCTCGCTGGACTTTAGGCGGCCTGGTGTGCCTTGCCAGTGAGAAGACCTGATCGTTCGGGTCCACATCGATTGACGGACGTCAGTCGAGGCGATCGGGCAAATCTTGAGCTACAGACTAATATGGGTGACGTTGTAATATTCTGTTGTGATAATTTGGCCATGTCCAGCGTGTGCCGCGTGGTATAGTGATTACATACATGCTTCACACGCCAGTGATCCGGGGTTTGTTTCCGGGTCCAGTCAAGGATATGCACTACTGACAAGCTCAAACGAGAACGAAACTCGAGTCTAGTGCTTCCACATTGACGTGGATAGGCCTTATGTTCATACCAGAATACGATCACCGTTGCCAGTAGTGGGTGGTGCTCAATATTTAAAAAGGAAAGACACAAATAAGGAAAAATGTTGAACACCGGGCTCCCATTCGGGAGACCAGGGTTCGAATCCTCGGCAAGGTGATGCATTGTTTACCTGTTCCAGCAAAAAGAAAACCCTAACCTGCACAGTTCACGGCGGTTGCATTAGCCAGGCAGCCTAATTTTCTCAGGCTCAAACCCCCCCCCCCCCCCCCCCACACACACACACACACACACACCGCAAGGTACCACAGACAGTAATGACAGTGGCAGAGGCTAGGAAAGGCTGCATTCGAATGGCAAGAACCAATCTTAGCCAAACAGCATAATCTACTTTCTACCAAACTGTCAACTGTTTAACGAAGAAAGAGAGAATCTGGCGAGATATTTCGATTTGAAAAATAAAGAAATGATAACAACAGAACTTCTGCTACACGTAGCTAGCGAAAAAGAAATACAAAGGCTTGTCAAACAATATATATTCAGAACGAAAATGGTAATCTCGCAAACTAGCAGAACACAATGACAAGCAGGGGATAAACACCTCACAAGGTTCACTTGTGCAGATAAAGGCAACTGAGAGAAGGAAATACACTGGATACCAGCAACTAATGTATAACGCCAATTATAAACTTATTAAATTATTAAAGGTTGAATTTTTGGTAAATTAGATACGGAAATACGAGGGGAAGTCAATAAGGAAGCCACAAATGGCTGTATAAAAATAACTAAATATGATAACAACTTGAAACTAGTTTATTTTTATACATACATTGTCCCTTTATTTCTCAAAATAATTTCCACCAACATGGATGCACTTATCCCATCGTTTTATCAATCCTCCCAAACCGGCTGCATAGAACTGCGTGCTCTGTTTTCTAAACCACATTTTCACTTCACATTCAACTTCGGCGTCATTCGCGAAATGTCTCCTGCCAAGGTGGGTTTATGCTGACAAATGTTTGTCCCGTAAAACGGTGCATAGCTGGGTAGAAAAAAGTTACCAGGGCGAGTCAATAAGTAAGTCAGACAGTTCTGTGGGATTGCAGGTAAATGAAAAGAAAAAAGCACGCAAGCTGGTTTGGAAGGACGGATAAAACGATGGGATAAGTGCACCAATGTTGGTGGAAATTTTGTTGAGAATCAAATGGACATTGTATGTATAAAAATAAACTGTTTCCAAGTTCTTTTCATATTTAGTTATTCTTCCACAATTAATCTCATCTGCTCTGGAACCGAAGCGACGGACGATTTTATTGTGATGAGAATGTAGAATCGTCGTAATTGAAAACGCTCTTGATTTCCGTTGTCCATAACTTGTCATGTTTATAAATGTAATAAGAACATCAAATACAACAGTAAGAACAAGACAGACAACTTCCTTTAGTCATACGATGAGAAGAGGGGCATTGGAAAACATCGTGACGACTGGAAATATCACGGGGAAGAGAGGCAGAGGTAGACCAAGAGAAATGACGCTGGACGGACTGAAACAGTGACATGGATCATCAGCAGTTGATCCAGAACACCATAGACCGAGGTCTGTGGAGATTGATTGATTGATTGATTGATTGATCTAGGAACCGACATCACAGCATTCGGGGCATTCCCATAGGCGCTCCGTCCCCATCCTCAGCAGCCAGTGAAGAGTTCCAACACCAATAGTACCAGTAGCAATCTGATTATATGTCCGTCTCGCCTTTCCTCTGAGCGTCGAGCGTTGGCCAGATCCCCTCGTCACTCCTCGCTGCCTCATTCTTGCCAGACCATGATGACTATATGGAGAGACATGAACGTCTATGTTTGCTGGCATGACACTTGTTGATGATTTAAAACGTTGGAGTATAGTTTATTTTCTTCCGACATTGCAATACCTATGGCTACTACCCATCATGTTTGTGTGAAATTGTTTCGTCCCTTTTCCAAAATTGACCTCAAATTTTCGAAATTGTCAAAACTTCTTTGATCAAAATTCTCGTTCTTTGTTATGTATAATTCTGAAATGTTGACTTCTCGTCCTTGACTTGGGGACGTAAATTACAAGTACCTGAGAAGTCGCAATGGGTTCGCCTGATGGTGAGGGACACTGGTAATAGAGAAAGCTGGCACAAACGCAAAAATCAGTCCAGCGTGGTTTACTCTCGAGTTCTATGCGAGCGACGAAAAAAAAAATATTGTGGAGAACCCGCCGCAAGTAACAACTTTTCGTCGATGAACCATCGCACATAAACAGCAACAAAGCACCTCAATCTCTGCAAATATGAGTGTTGTGTTGAATGTTTGGCTGTGTCGAGTGTCGAGTGTTATGGAGGGAGTTTCTACAGTTCCCCAGAAAAGACGTTAAAGATATCATTTGCTTCCCAGGTGAAAATTACAGAATTAATCTCTGTGGTGACACGTGCGAGTTACCTTTCCCATCACTTCCACTTCTGCAGAGCCAGGGGAGACAGAATAAATCCTTTCACCTGACACTCTGAGGCTAAATTACTCTATTTAACATTGTTGCCAGCTACAGTCCTTCCTTCAAGCGATAATTACCCACTTTGTCCTTTGTTGACACCTGGTTTTGGGGACTGGCAGATTCGTCATTATTGTTCTTCGACCTTTTGTGCTGCCTCGTTGTTCCAGATATGGTTTCCTAGTAATTGCTATTTGGTGAATACACCGGGCGGACTTACTGTATATGGTCAGTGATTTATAACAGTTTTGTTTTTATGTTAGAAGAGAAAGCTGAGGGTAATACCATACCATCTAACATGGTAAGGGAATTGCTATAACAGGTACTGGCATATAATCAACTGTGTAAAGCGAATTTTTATAACAGCTACAGAAATATCATCTACTGTGGTAAGCGGAGTTCTTCTTCTTCTTCTTCTTCGTTCATCCGGAGTTTTTTTTCGGATGTGATTGCGTTGTGCCTGTTAACAGCAGAGCTGCGTTCTTGCGCCGTTAGGCCGACACATCCGACTTCTGCGGGCATTTGTTGACCGGGTTAACCTTCCCGGGGCTGCGGAGTTCTATATCATATATTGGCATACCATCTACCTCTTTATGCGGATTTATGTAACAGGCAATGACATATCATACTGTGGTAAGCGAATTTCCATAACAAGTAACGACACGCCATCTACTATAGTAGGCGAATTTCTATAAAAGGTACAGAAATACGATCTACGATGGTAAAGAAATTTCTATAGCAAGTACTGACACGCCATCTAACATGGTATGCACATTTCGGTTACAATGATTACTGGCATACCATCCGCTGTGGTAAACAAAGTTCTTAACAGGTAATTATACCATTTACCTTATAAAGCGGTATTCTGTAACTTGGTGACATACGACCTACTGTGCTAAATTTAGTAATATAGCATGTACTGTCATACCATCTACTGTGATATACTGAGTTCTGCAACAGGTGCTGACATAACATCTGCTGTGTTAAATTGAGTTCTATAATACGTAATGACACACCTGCTACTGTGCTATACTGAATTCTATAACATGTACTGACATACCACCTACTGTGCTAAATGGAGTTACATAGCACGTACTTGTATGTAAATGGAAGCATTCCCATTGATATAATGATATATATATATATATATATATATATATATATATATATATATATATATATATATATATATATATATATATATATATATATATATATATATTTAAATTTTCAGTCAAGGTATTTCGATACTACCTCGTTGCATACACCAGGATGTTCATTTGGGGCTTTTCTTATGTAGAAGAAACGGTGACCAGCAATGGCTAGGCAGCCATAAGCATATAAGTAATGGCACAGACATATGGAATCCACAACTAATGTTGAAGACAGTAGGCTGGGTTTTAGATGAAATATTATTTGCGGAAAAAAAATTTTGTCAGTCGAAAGAAGTGCATTTGAAATCCTCTCAAACTAACCAGGATGCATGCATGCCTGCCTGCCTGCCTGCCTGCCTGCCTGCCTGCCTGTCTGTCTGTACTGTCTGTCTGTCTGTCTGTCTGTCTGTACGCACGCCCGCCTGAACGCCCGCCTGGCTAGCTGGCTGGCTGCATGCGTGCATGTCTGTGTGTATGTGTGTGTGTGTATATGTGCTTGCGTGGGTGTGTGTATGTGCGTGGGTGCGTGTGTGTGTATACGTATGTGTAAACATCTTTACGATAAAATTAACCCCCCCCCCCTCCCCCAATTCTAATCTTGTTGTCAAATAAACCACTTATTGCTTATCGCAATCCCCCTTTGCAAACTCGACAAGGTAAGTAGCCAACCGCATCAGCAATGAAACAAATCAGCACCAACTTGTCTCGCGTGACGACAAAAACGTCTGAAGAAGCACCCACACCCGACTGTCTGCTGGTGGTCGCTTTCGTTAACTCCATTAACTCTAGTGAGCTTTTTAAATAAAACCTCATTCAGAATGTTAATATTTTCAAGTATTTTCCGCGGCACCAAATGTTAAAGTTCCTTTCCGTTGTTCATAATACCCGAGATACTTCAGTATACCCAGAAGGCATTACTCTTATGAGAAACATCCACTTCGTGTGTTGAACCGGTATTCTTCGGTATGTAGTGGGCGGTAGAGTGGTTTCTAAATTAGATTAGTAAGTGAATTTGGTCCGTTTGAGTACTAGTCGAAAAATGTGTGAGTCGAAATAGATGAGAGAGTGAGGTACAGAATGATGATGGAAAAGGTCATTTAGTTCTTTATCATCTCTTCTGCTGACATGTGAATATCAATATTTGTTTCTTTTAGTTTAAGAATCTGTCAATGTTTGATTCTGTTGGTCTCAGAATCTGTCAGTATTCACCCTGTTGGTCTCAGAATCTTTCAATATTCACTCTGTTGGTGTCAGAATATTTTAATATTCACTCTGTTGGTCTCAGAATCTTTCAATATTCACTCTGCTGGTCTCAGAAACTTTCAATATTCACTCTGTTGGTCTCTGAAACTTTCAATATTCACTCTGTTGGTCTCTGAAACTTTCAATATTCACTCTGTTGGTCTCTGAAACTTTCAATATTCAGTTCACTCCGTTGGTCTCGAAATATTTCAATACTCACTCCGTTGGTCTCGGAATATTTCAATATTCACGCTGTTGCTCTCGGAATATTTCAATATTTTCTCTGTTGGTCTCTGAAACTTTCAATATTCACTCTGTTGGTCTCGGAATATTTCAATATTCACTCTGTTGGTCTCTGAATCTTTCAATATTCACTCTGTTGGTCTCTGAATCTGCCAGTATGTGTTTCTGTCCTGGGAACTTGCGAGTTTTTAGTTATGAACAATCTAAGCAAAAAGAAACTGTTGATATTAAGGCAGTTTCACGGAATATTGCTTAAATATTTTCTGAGGCAATGAGCAATTTATACGCCCTTAAGTATTGTAAGACACACAGATAATTTATCACAGGCATAAGAAAGAGGCAGTCAACATATTTTTGGCCACATTGTGGGAAGATAATAAAGTACTGTACTAAATGGACAGATTTATGGAAAATAGGCATACAGGAAGACAATGAAGTAAATACTGTGTCTTTTCATAGTCAAATTCTTTAAAGAATTTGTCAGTACACCTATAGGTATATTACGTTGGAAATGGCGATATGTTGAGAAGCTGGATTGCCCAAGCCAGTTGAAAAAGCACCCGTTGATGATGATGATTCGTGACCCTTTGATTAAGAGTGTATGATGCAAACACATAAGACACAAGCAGTAGGTTGCACGACTTAATGCCTGGCATATTTCGCTGAATTTCGTCGAGTGCAGATTTCATGTGAAATGAATAGATGCATTATGCTTGTATAAATTGTTCATCGGAACAAAACACGATTGCTCAAGTATACCGAGGCTTTTGGGTATAGGTATAGCGAGGCAGAAAGAATTCGTTTTAAATGTCTGATTACCCCGGGAATAACAACTGCTCCACATTTGAACAATACTTGTATGTGTTTTAAGTATTTCTGCCAAAGTATATTTCATGTCTGCACTGCATACGATATATACGAGGTAAAGTCATTAAGTATCAGGAATTTTATTATAAGGTGCTTGGAAGAGTATGGGCAACTGAAAATCTCGTTTCAGTTCACAACGTCTCTTAAGCAATAGACGTGGGATCGTTTGCACACCCGCAAAACTATTACAAAATGGCTGCTGCCCCTCCCCAATCTATCGACTTGCACCGTGGAAGGACAAAGAGGCATTATTTTTTTCTGTCTTTTTTTTTTTTCAGAGGGCGTGAAACTGTGCGAAGTCTACAGAATAACCATAGTTCGGGATGCAGACAGTTCTTTGGGTCAGAGGAGTGTGTATGATTTGGTAGACAGATTCCAAAGGAAACATATATTGTCTCCTATTAAGAAAAGACCCATAAATCGTTGTGGAATGTCATGATGACCATCAGTTGGGATATCAAGGTCCCTGTATTGTTGCATTTCCAGGAAAGGAATACAAGTAATGACATGCTAGTGAACAAACTAAAGCTCTCTCTCTCTCTCTCTCTCTCTCTCTCTCTCTCTCTCTCTCTCTCTCTCTCTCTCTCTCTCTCTCTCTCTCTCTCTCTCTCTCTCTCTCTCTCTCTCTCTCTCTCCTCCCCCGATACGATCGAAAGCCAGTGACTTCTCTGAAAAGAAGTATTGTTACTACATGACAACGCCCGCCCTTATGCTGCTGAGCATACAATCACTTGTTAGGACTGTTGAAAGAACCGTTGCGGGGTCAGAGGTTTGCAGATGACAACGGGGTGTGATTTTGGTTTAAGGCCACTCCTAAAATCTGTTTCCTAGAAGGCATCAACAATCTAGTCAACAGGAGGGCTAAGTGGTGGTGAGCCTTCAAGGGTCGTTAAGAAATACTACACATAACATGTCTGCTTGTAAGAAAGATATTCGTAAAATCTATGTTGCGTAATGACTCCCCCTAATAATTCAGCAGTATGCACCTGACGAGATGCAGCGAAATATTCCAGGCACTAAATCGTGCAACCTATTGTTCGTGACTCCTGTGTTTAAATTCACTAAGAGAATAAATTATTGTTAATGTTGAGTTGAGTTAAGAACCGACATTACTGCACTCAGGACATTCCCATACGTGAAAGTCTCCTCATTCAATAGCCTGTGAAGAGTCGTACTTCTAATCGTTCCCACCGCTATCTGATTTAAAGTTCTTCTGGTCTTCCTTTGTCAGTTTTTGAGATTCTTCCAGAACCCCTACTGATTCCCCGCAATCTCATTATTTCCACATACGGGTTCTCAGTTTGTTTATTTTGAGTGTACTATTCATGACTCGCCGGTCTCCCTGGTTGAGGAGTTAGCAGCTTACTCCGTAACCCCGAATACTCTCGTGGTTGACGTGAGCGCACGAGAATTGGAAGCGGTTCTAGTCGTGCCAATGACTTGTGAGAGCCGGTCGCTCAAAAAGCAGTGGCAAACTACTGAGCGTAATATTGCCAAGAAATCAACAAACAGCTGAAAGATGCTGATGTTGACAGCGATGTCCTGTAAAGGATATGCAAAACATTTATTTATTCATGACTCGTCTACATATCGTTATTGTTATGTTTATTCAACAGAGCTTTGTACCGCATGAAGCAGAAACCTTGGGATACCACCAAAAACTGTACCAGGCAGGCCGGACTAGCGCCCAGGCAGATGAAGCTGTGCAGAGATAATCTGGACTTAATGCCTACAGTCGTACACTCGGCCTTGCTGTCAGTGGAAACCTGCCAGAAGCAGTTTGCAGACAGGAGGTGGAATTGTAGCTCCATTCTGAAAGTGCCAACTCTAGCTATGGACTTAGTTCGAGGTGAGATACCACACAAGATAGTTGCGTGTCCTTTACAGCAGGTTTGCTATCGACCCCAGCATTTATTGACTGTTTGTGATTGACTACCGGTTCTGAGGCGATGGACGCAATTCGTAGTATAGCATACCCTGTTCGAAACACAGCTGCGGGCGATTTGGCAACACACCGCTTTGTGTTGTATTTTCATACAATGGGATGAGAGCCTGTCGTTCAGAAAGCAATGACAAACTACTGAACGCAAGTTTACCAAGATACTACAAACAGCCAAAAATACTGGGGTTGACTGTGAAGTCCTGTAAAGGATATGCAACTACTTCATAACTTAGGATTTACTAGACAATGTTAGTTCAGTAATTTGCCATTTTTTCTTAAACAGCCGACGCTTCCTACCATCGAATTCAACGTAGATCTGTTTGTTTCCACATCGCCCACATCTGATTTCGAACCCTCGACCTGGTGTAACGGGGAAATTATGACACTGCGCGTGCCATTGTCACCTAAGCCACAGGGCCGGTGGGTCACCACCACCAGAGGCAGTGTGATCGTGTGGAAACTAGAGTCAGTGCAGATGTAGGCCTTGAGAAGCCTACAGACTAAGAGACAGGCATAGATACATAGATACATGTAGATGGATACGGAGGCAGAGACAGGGACAGAAAGACAGGCAGATGGCAAATAGATTATATATATATATATATATATATATATATATATATATATATATATATATATATATATATATATATATATATAGCTAGATAGGCAAACAGGAGTCTTCGTGGTGAAGTGGACAAGCCGTTTAACTCGGACTCCGAAGGTTGTGGGTTCGATTCCGGGTCGCGTCCTTCCGTTCACGAGTTTAATTTTTCTGAGACTCCTGTGGGTCGTCGCTAGAGCTACGGAGTTCGTGCTTTGCGCGACGCTTTCCGTGCTGCGGAAAGAGACCGAGCCATATGTGATAAAACCCGGTGCAATGAAGTCGACCCTGTCGACTTATAAGCGACTTTAAGATAGACAGACGGACGCACTGACGAGCCGACAGTGGGGCTGGCAGACAGACAGGAAGACAAACCGACACACAGACAGGTAGATGGGTAAGTAGGAAGTTAGGTAGGTGGTGGGTGGGTGGGTGGGAAGGATGGACGGGCGAACGGACAGACACACACGGAGACACCTAGCCTTCCATCATTGTATACTAATACATATTTATTTATTCTTTTGTCTTGTATCGTCTTCAGATTTCCATTCAACATATTTTCTTTGTCAGCCAGCTCCTACTTTATGACGTAGAGGGGCCCTACCTATCTGCTAACCTAATTTCTGATCGAATCCACTGCTTTGACAGTCTCCACTGAGGCTCACACACAGGCTCTAAGTGTGCTATTCTTTGTTTTTAAATAACCCATTTCAGGAATACAAAGGGCTCTTAAGTAAAATGTAGCAGATATAAAGAAGAAAACGCCTGGCTTTGATCATTAAAGGCAACATTTCAACAGCGAACTATAACGTATGTGACTTCTTTTGTGTGACAACATTAACCAAATGTTAAGTTGACGGGGCGTAACTGGCACTTTCAATTTGGGCTCTTATATGGGTAATGCGACAAATTGATAGCTAGTTATTTGTACGAAAAATGGGAGCTAATAATGACGACTTAATGTTTTTCGTCAATTAATATTTTTTTTATTTTTTAAATTTTTATTTTCAATGGTTTTAAGGAAAGAAGGTAAAGCATCGGTTAGTAGAAATCATTAACGAGACTTTAACTGTCAAAAATAAAATAAATAAATAAATAAATAAATAAATAAATAAATAAATAAATAAAACTGTCATCTACTGCCTGTAGTACCTTGCAGTGTAGGACACAGAGGGAGGGCGGTTGAGGTCTTAAGCCTGACGAATTAATCCCGCCTGGCTAGTGCAGTTGCCGTCAACTGTGCAGATTAGGGTTTATTTTTGCCCCGGACAGAAAAAATCCACACCTTACCGCGGATTCGAACCCGGGTCTCCCGAAGGAGAACTCGTCGTTCTGGCCACTCGGCCAGCCGAGTCTTTAACAATGTAATGAAATTGTGTTTTGACTGATTCAGTACCGACGGATATATATATATATAGCCAAATATGACCTCCCATTTGGACAGAAGGGCGATATATCGCTGTACTAGGGTGATTGTGTTATTTGTTTTGTGTCGTAGTATCTTTAGCAATTTCAGTGCTCAGTGAACTGACATTTACATTATAATACTTGCTAATTTGATTGTGCATCATGTTTGGTCCAAAACGTTTTATTTGGCACTGAATCAGTTAAGTGGTCAACATGAAAGATTACTATGTAGGCTTCATCTGCAGAGTGTATTATTCTGGTTTCCGGAGGAGAAGCCTGTGGAGTACTGAAGGCCCAATATACGGAATTGTGGCTAACCAGCCATGTGCAGGACATGACGATTCCTTGCGTGAGCCCAGCACCAGAGCGCTATGTGTCGGCTCTGCAATTATGGAAGCCTCCTTGGATTGCCGGGAATACCCATGGTCTGCCCCTGCCTTCCCTTGAGGGCCCACCATCGTGTGTTCGGCTGTTCTAAACGGGCCAGCTGGGGTGGAGGAATGAAGATGGTCCCACGGCATTGAAAGTGGGAAGTCCTGCCAAACACCCGGAAGGTTAATCCGATCAACAAACACCTGAGAAGTCGGATGTGTCGGCCGACAGGCGCAAATATCACACCTCAGTTGTAAACAGACACAGCGCAATTACGTCCAAAATAAACATTTTGGATGAACGAAGAAGATGAAGAAGCAGACTGTAGTAAAATAAAATAAACGAAATGGAAACCTCCCCCCCCCCCCTCACCCTCACCCCCCTTTTCCAAGCCTTGCAGCTTAATGGATTTATAATTTAAATGCAAACACACAAAGGAAACACTGCGAGTTGTGCTAGGTCTGAGCACCATATATACTATACTGATCGACACTGGGTGGGTGTAGTCGGTGTATATACTATACTGATCGACACTGGGTGGGTGAGTGAGTGTAGTCTGTATATATACTATATTGATCGACACTGGGTGGGTGAGTGGGTGAAGTCAGTGCATATACTATATTGATCGATACTGGGTGGGTGTAGTCATTGTATATACTATATTGATCGACACTGGGTGGGTGTAGTCATTGTATATACTATATTGATCGACACTGGGTGGGTGTAGTCATTGTATATACTATATTGATCGACACTGGGTGGGTGAGTGGGTGTAGTCAATGTATATACTATATTGATCGACACTGGGTGGGTCAGTGGGTGTAGTCTGTATATATACTATATTGATCGACACTGGGTGGGTGAGTGGGTGAAGTCAGTGTATATACTATATTGATCGACACTGGGTGGGTCAGTGGGTGTAGTCTGTATATATACTATATTGATCGACACTGGGTGGGTGAGTGGGTGTAGTCAATGTATATACTATATTGATCGACACTGGGTGGGTGAGTGAGTGTAGTCTGTATATATACTATATTGATCGACACTGGGTGGGTGAGTGGGTGAAGTCAGTGTATATACTATATTGATCGACACTGGGTGGGTGTAGTCATTGTATATACTATTATGATCGACACTGGGTGGGTGAGTGGGTGTAGTCAATGTATATACTATATTGATCGACACTGGGTGGGTCAGTGGGTGTAGTCAGTGAAAGACCACTTTACACGCCTTTGCCACATTGGATATGTGGTGTTAGACCCATATTTTTATAGACCAATCGACATTCGTCGGCTGGTGTGGTCAATAAAAATCGCGCCCCTTCTTTTAACGTTTTCACTTCTCTTGACGTTTTCACTTCCTTTGACGTTTTCACTTCTCGTGATGTTTTCACTTATCCTGATGTTTTTACTTCTCCTGATGTTTTCACGTCTCCTGACGTTTTCACTTGTCCTGAAGTTTTGATTTCCCTGCACGTTTTCACGTCTCTTGACGTTTTCACTTCCCTTGATGTTTTCACTTCCCTCGACATTTTCACTTTCGTTGACGTTTTCACTTCCCTTGACATTTTCACTTCCCATGACGTTTTCAATTCCCTTGACGTTTTCACTTCCCTTGACGTCTTCAATTCCCTAGACGTGTTAACTTCTCTTGACGTGTTCAATTCCCATAACATTTTCACTGCCCATCATATTTTCACTTTCCCATGAAGTGTTCACTTCCCATGACGTTTTCAGTTTCCCATGACGTTTTCACTTTCCATGACGTATTCTCCCGCCTATTTCAGCCTGGGTCGACCCGGGAGCCCGTGCCAATTAAAATAAATGAAATCAATGGGGATTGGAACATATAACCACTGAGCCGGCACGCTAGCGTGCAATCCATTGCCCTACCACGTCCCCCACATCAGAGCTAGTGGTACACTAGAACGCTGACGAGAAGATCTCAGCCATGCACGGCCCAATACCAGGCTATCGGTGTGGACTTGACGCGGGAGATGATGGAGATACATCCCAGACGTCCTTTACAACGGGGACCAAGGCTGATTGATTGATAAAAACACCAGGCCTGAAAACTGTGCAGACAAAAGTCGAGAATTTAAAGTTAAGGTCAGTTCTATAGGGTGTATGTTTAATGACTGTGCAGTGTTTGAAAATATTGCCGGTCCAAGTTTTGTATTCACCCTCTGTAAAGTTCATGCAACATAATAGGTAAATACAAAACTTGGACCGTCAATATTTTCAAACACTGCACTGTCAGTAAACATACAGTACACCCTGTACATGCCTTAAGGCGCGTTGGGCATATAGTGCAAGTCACATATCGTTATAGACCAATCTAAACTATCCGGTCTCCCCGGACAAGAAGTTAACGACATTGTTTGTAATCCCGTATATCCACGTTTGGAAAACAGCAACTGCCAGAATCGACAAGCGTTCGCGCCGCGCTGGTAACTTACAGGGGTATGTGAGCCGGTCGTTCAGAAAGCAAAGGCAAACTTTTTTTTTTTTTTGCATATCCTTTACAGGACATCGCTGTCAACACCAGCATCTTTCAGCTGTATGTCGGTTTCTTGGCAAGATTACGCTCAGTAGTTTGCCATTGCTTTCTGAGCGGCCGGCTCACATACCCCGTAAGTCACAGATGCGATTCGAACCACTGCTGATTCTTACCGTCATCACGTTAACCGACGAGAGTATACGAGATTACGGAGAAAAGTCATAACCTCTAAGCCACGAAGCCGGCAAAGGCAAACTACTGAACGTAAAATTTGCATAATACATCAACAGCAGCTGAAAATGCTGGTGATGACTGCAGCGTCCTGTAATGGATATGCAACATAAAAACAACTAGTGGCTGAAGTGGTCAGTATCACGCCGGTCGTGTTTACTTCCCAAGACTGTTTCTGGTACCGTTTTAGGCTGGGTCGAAGTGGGAGCCCAGGTCCAGTTATTTATTCGTTTCAAGTCTAGTTCGCATTAATCCCTTGACCATTTGTCCGGCAGACGAGTGTCTATTAACTAGACCAGTGGTTCTCAACCGGTGGGGAATCCCCCCACCCTCCCCCCCCCCCCCACCCCAGAGGGGAATTTTAGGGTTTCCAGGGGGGAGGGGGAATTAAGATTATTTCTAGATTGCGTTAATACAAGAACCGATTACTTGATATTGTATTTTCCCTTCATACTTTACGGTTCTGTGCGTATCACCCTTCTGAAATTCATTTTATAACGTAAGTAGATCCGCAAATCACGTTTTATGTAGATGTCTAGACTTGTTTTAGTATGTGCTATGAAATTTAGCTTCAATTATTACGTATACTGTGTAGGGGAGAGGGGAATTTTTAGGGAGGAAATACGAAAAGGGGGGGGGGGGAATGACGTTCTAAAAAATGATGAGGGGGGAATGACGTCCTAAAAATATGGTGAAAAAGGGGGGGGGGGCACGGGCCAAAAAAGGTTGAGAACCACTGAATTAGACTATCGGGATCCCCCGCCTAGACAACGTAATCTGACCGACGAGGCCCCCCCCCCCCCTGTAAACACGCTACGTGGAGGGTCCCAAATAGCCCGGTCACAATGTTTAATTAACTATCGGGGTCCCGCCAACC